>OZ002743.1:191522274-192122274 GCA_963924295.1 Dioctria rufipes
ACAGTGCATAATAAGGTAACATCTATGATTCGAGCTTCTAAGCGTTCTTTTCTTTGCAATAAGCTAAATACAAATTTGCTTACGAAAACTCTATGTGAAAAACACCCATATAACTTGGGAACATAGACCACCAGAAGTGAATGTAGATACTAACGCTTTAAATAGCTTTTTTAGCTCAGTGGGCTCAGGTCAGCATGTTCAAAGTGCCTGATAGCTCATAAGAGAGGTTCACTTTCTGCTGCACTGATCACCTGACCTCCAGAATTCATTAAGCTACTAGTTCCTTATATATGCAGTCCGCTGATGCAAGTTTTTTATTCCTGTCTGACCACTTCCCAATTTCCTACTATTTGGAAGCGGGCACTAGTGGAAACAATTCTCAAAAACATCACTCCCTCACAATTAAATAATTTTCGTCATATTAGCCTGCTTAATTTTCTTGTCAAGGAATTGGAGAAAATTATGTATAGGTTATGGCTCATATTGAGGCTAACAACATGTTTTCAACCAAATCATTGTTGTCAGACAGCACTACCAAAAGTAGTAACAGATACTCTTGCAGCCCTCAACAATGACCACCTATCAATTATAATCTTGTTCGATTTCTCTAAGGCATTTGATTCTGTGAATCATTCAAATTTACTTCTTTATGGGTTTCATTTTTCATCATCAGCTGTAAAATTAATTGGCAGCTATTTCTTAAATCGCTCCCAAGTTGTAGAGGTACGAGGTTCACTCCATCATTTCTATAATTCCATCATTCTTCTCCATAATTTCTTCACTCTGGTGTTCCTCAAGGATCAGTCCTTGGTCCACTTTTATTCAGCCTATATAGGAATGTTGTTCCTCATATTGTGAAAAATTCCTCTATTCATCTGATGACGTTCAACTATACCTTAATAGGCCAATCAGACTAATGGAAGATTGTGTGTATCGTTTCAATGAGGATGTGCAGAGAATACATGATTGGTCACTAGATAACAAATTGGTACTCAACCCATCAAAATCAAATTGCTTGGTTTTGTATAGAGGAGTTGTCGAAAAATCTGACATACCATCGGTGCCGTTCAGAAATATGACATTGGAATATGATGATAGCATAAAGAACATACGCATTCAACTTAACTCAATGTTCAGCTGCTGTAGCTATATCACTCAAATATTGGAGAATATTTCAATCCACGCCAGTTGTAGATTAGCTCCAGCTGTCTACTAACATACGTTCGAAAGAAATTAGCCCTAACGCTTGTAATGCCTCATTTCATCTATGGTAGTCTCGTTTACAATGAGAGGCTTCTTCGGTTTGCTTATGTATCTGAATATGCAACATCATTACTTAGAACCTCGATTGAAACTTATCTTGATCGTCATAGACTTATATTCTTGCATAAGCAAATTATAGGTAAAACTCCAATATATTTGCACAAGAAGCTGCATTTCCTGCACTCGGACAGAAATATTCAACTTCTTGCTCCAAGCTCTATTTTGCGGTATGGTGAACGATATTTACTTTGTCCAGTCTATCCGTAAATGCAACTCTCTCTGCAAAGTAATGTTCAGCACATTGGCTCCAGCAGGGCATTTGCCAAGTAACTAAAGAATAATAATATCGACTTTGTTCCAGATGGAAATGGCCCTCATATTTTGGAATATTATAAGTTTGTAGTTGTAGTTTAGTCTAGTATATTTTCGAATCTTGAATTTATAGTTTGAATATTTTATTTTGTTATTCCTTCTGTTACTTGCTGGCAGTAATACCTACATACTAAAATTAAATATTATAATCTTTAGTACAGCACCAATTAAAGAATTATTAAGTATTCATTTTTTCTCATTGGAATTAAATCGACAATTTTTATTCAAGCTTTATATACATACAATATTGATAATCGATAACGGTCTCTAATATTCTACATTACCTCTATAAAACTAGCTAACCATTAATAACATCTACTGATTCCAAAAATAGCTCCGAAAATTGACTACAATTCTTAATTCATTCATGTTAACAGAAATTAAGTTTCTAAGATAAATTCAAAGTATTTACCACTTCCATAAATTAGCCTTCTTTAACTTCTCTTTGAAGCATCCACAGAACTAATGCAATTCCAACCGCACCAAAATTTCGCCCAATCCAGCTTCATTTAACAACTTCAGTTAACTTTCCTCACACGTCGACGAAGGAATTTGTATTTGTTAAAATTCTCAAGTAAATTAAACAACTCATCTGGGCGCACCATAAGCGCAACCTATAACTCTATATATATCGACGATTGAGATTAATTTTGTTCTGGTAACATAAAGTTCATATTTCATTTTTCAAGTTGTAGTTGTTGGCTGCCACCTTCATACTATTGTTGAGAAGTTTCAACGGCAACGATGAAGTTCCAAAATTAGTACACTTCGCTGCTCTTATTTCCCAAGAAAGGAAGGACCACCTTTTGTTTCCCATCCAAAGTATTTTGGTTTTGGTGCGCGAATACTTGTTGATAGTTCCAAGATGCAATCGTTCTTCGAAAGTTATGTACGTCTTTAGAATAAATAAGTGCACAGCGTTATTGTGAAAGTCTGGAGATATTTAGCAATTTAGACATATTTTGTTCCATTAATTTAACTTTTGTTCAAGTTTTCGAGAATATGTTCCTCCAATTTCAAGGACATATGTGATGTTTTGTACAAAACTGAACAAAGGAGAGAGAATAACTGCAGGTGTAAAGTAGAAGTAAGCTCTATTTGATAACGGAGAATATGCTAATATAAAATGAACTCATATTATAAAGTTTTAATTCTCTGTGAATATGACGAATGATGGCATATTAATTTCGTTTAGATGACATTTATCATAATTTGGACTTAAACTAGTTCAAAACTTTTAATAGATTCGTTGGCGATCTTAGTGTTGGTGGATAATAATCATTTTTTTTTTAAGGTGAGTCAATAGTAGGACTGCAATAGTATTTGGAGAACTGGAATCTTATATCCATTTCGATGGGACCATTTCAGTTTTGCACTTTTTCTGGCAGCGGAGAACTGGGAGAACTGAAGTCCATCGAACATATTTCTGTCATATTCCTTGTATTTGTTGACACACGTATTACACGGGACTGTCAAACGTAATAAATGTTGTTTATTGATATATAGAAACAATTTTTTTCTTAACTTAAAGCTAATTACCCAAATAAAAATGTTTAATTCATTTAACTCCAAAATTTCACAAATAATCGCGACAGTACACTTTGACAGAGCAGATGACAATTCGACCTCAATATGTATTTGTAACACCGAGGAAATATCCTGTGCAAAGTAGGGGAAGCGAGTGCAAAACTTGTGTTGCACTTCTGCTATAAATACTGTCCCATCAAACATTTTCAGTGTTGTACTGCTGGAAAAAGTGCAATACTGGTGTTGCACCAAAGTCCCATGGAAATCGAGATTAGTAAAATCAAATCTTTCCTACTAAAACAGCCTTGTAAAAAGCACTTCCTTCGACTCATAATTAAAATTAATTTAAAAACAAAAATGGTCCCAAATACTTTTGTGGTAATGTAATGTACCTGCAATGTACCTACATAAGTAAATCTCCAAATAATTTAAATATGGTGCAAGATAATCAGCTCTCCATAACAGTTTACAACAGTTGGTAGCATTGACAGTTACAGCATTATTCTGAATTCAAAATTGGTGCCATTTGAAATAGTAGATTAGTCAGTCCATTTATATACATATGTACCAGTGACCACTTCACTCAGGTAAACTAGCAAAGTATTACCTGCTTCATATACACAAATCCAACTGTCATGTAAACCTCATTAGAATATATAACAAGCGAATGCTGATAAGCTAAAATCCAGGACAATAATTCTATAGAGCCCAAGCTTTCTAGTGTAAGAAGACATTGTAGTAGTAAATATCTAGCAGAATTCCAGAAGAAGGAAGTTATACTAATAACAGTGCAAAGTTGCTGACATTTCTACATGCTGCCATTCATTTATCACCCAATCTTTCAGTCGTTACCTTTTTTTTTCTGAGTGCATCTAATTTGCTCTGCATTTTTCGTCCTTTGTTGTCAGTTACCCCATTGAGATATTATTCAAGGTGTCTCAGCACTCGCGCCTTCCTTCTATATCCAGAATTTCTCATTCAATGTGAAGCAACAAATAGTATGGGAGGACCGAAGAGGGACGAAAAATGCAGGGTGTGGGTAAAAAGTTAGATTTTATGATATTGAGTACTTTTTCTTCTAACACCCTGTAACTTCTCTGTTAACAACCTATGAAGGTCATTTTTAACTCAGATGATCATAAACCATTTAAGCTTTCCAACTAATGTCAAATCATTATTGTACCGCACTCAAGTCTGGCTAGTTATAGGATGTTAAAGTAAAAAAATTAGAAATTTTAATGAATTTCCCGCCATGTAACAATAAGACAAATATTTCACCACTTTCGTTTGATTTTCACAGCACTTTCTTATGCTGGATATAGGTATGCACCTTTTCAAAATGGTAGATCCTAACACTGGTTTTGCATTTAAGCAGAAAACACAAAGATCACATTCGTAAATATAATTTTATTTTTTTGCATGACAATTTGTCTGGGAAATTTCCAAGTCTCTCTTTGAGGAAATTTAAAAAATGTAAAATACAAAAAAAAAACTGGGTTATACTGAATACAAGGTCAAAAATTTAATAATTTAAAAAAATATTTTAAAATAAAAACAAAACTCACCCCCCAATTCGTCTAAGATCGACATGTCCTACATTTCTGATAATTTCTTTCCTCGAAACACACTCACATCACTCTTGATAATGCTGCACTGACACACAAACACACACGCACACAAAATGTAAGCTCTAAACTTAACCAAACTTTTCATATTTTGATAATAAACATCGAAATAAAAAGTCTTTAATTTGAACATAATTTTTAACGTTCTTTTAATTATAAATTTTTTTTTACAGCACTAACATACCATTCCTATAAAAGGACGCGTCCCCTTATCCAGTCTGAACACAACACAATCAGAGAAATGGCGTTCATATTCGTTCTCTCTCTCTCTACACAACAATAAGTCACTTTGCACCGTGGTGAGTTTATAATTTCAAACAATGAATTTCATATTTTCTTCGTTAAAATCGTGAATTATTTAAAAAATGTTCACAGTGCCAACTACGATTATCGGAAACTGACCAGAAACAAATTGAAAATTTAAAAATACCGTTATTATAGTTAAGAAAAAAAAAAAAGACAATCCACAATGGCCTGCAGTCTGCATAGTATCCGACCGGCGCGGCGGCGGAGACAATTTTCTAAATCACAATTATGCAAAAGCAAATGGCTAATAATTTACCGCAAATCTCTTTCTGCATGACTTTTACATGAAATAACCCAGAGACGGCGACAAGTTCACTTTTCTAGAAACAAAAACCAAAAAATGCAAATAAAACTCTCAACCTTCACCCTTCGACAAATTCAATCTTCCTTAAATGATGGCTGAAACGAAACTGAATGAATGAAGAAAGTTGAATTTGGCCGAAGGGTGAAGGTTAAGTGATGAGTTTGTCTTGCATTTTGTTGTTGTTCTTTTTAAATGTTGAATATTTCTATCAAACTTGTCTGAAGTTTCATCAATCCCATCATCAAACAATCCGTTTGACAATGCGCTGTTGAAGATTTGCGCAATGGAAAATTAAAAAATTTCCAAATAATTTTTAAGTTTTCATGGATAATTGAATTTTTTTAATAAAATTATTTTCAAAAATTATTAAATTCTCCATAAAAAGTCATCGAAGGCGTTGTATTTTAGTGTGAATGCAGGCAGCCAGGTAAGGTGAGCGTTGTTTGATGCATTGCATTCTTCTACCAGGTTGTTCGTTTTACGAAGATACAACGAAGAAATCCATTAATATTGTACTGGAATTTGTTGCCAATCTATATTCGTATGGAACGCTATATTGTAAGAAACCCTTTTAGTGTTCATAAATGTTATATTTTCCAGACTTTACTGTGTAATTGACCGTTGTTAAGCCATGGTTTCGAAAATTAAATGTAGCAACAGAGAGCTTCAGGATGCTTCAAGATCTAGAGAAAACCATTAAATTGTGATGACGACATTTTAAAGTCAATTGACGAAAGTGATCCATTGACGAAATATCACAAAAGCTCAATTCTCTATAGTTCATAGAGCAAAAGTATTTAATACGCTTTAGCAAAACAAACAAAATGGAAATTTGTGTACCACATAAATTTTCAGCCAATAATAGGGAGGAATTCTTCTTATCTGATAAAGTACGGAAAAGAGCTTTAAGTTAGGTTAGGTTTAAGAGTGCGGGCAACAAAGCTATTAGGATCATGCGGACATCGCGACCAGAGTTTATCTATTGTGTTTACCCCTAAAAGAGATTAGGTCAAATCTAGTTTTAATTGACGAACTCGATTATTGCCTCTGTGGTTAGATTGTATATTTTATTTGGAGGGATAAGTAGTGTTTTTCGAGCGATTTGCAACCTTATGCTGAAAGCGCGGGACACTCACATATAATATGCTTCGAAGTTTCATCTTCCTTGAACCTTTATTTGCATCGTGTGCTGTATTATTATTATTATTTGGGGGGAGTGGGGGGGCCCTCATCTAGTCACCTCCACCTATAAAAGCTTTTGTGACATTACTGCTAAATGCCCTAAGGGGCCCATTCGAACTTAAGGTCTTTTCCAAATCTTACGACGTTCTTTGCAACATCTTCTATCAGTGGAAATGCCTTTCTAGATGTCTTAGTCTTATACAGCAAGAGCTTTACAGTCACACAGGACATGTTCAGCGGTTTTATTGTCCATTCAGAAGCGATAGAAGAATATTTTTTTTTCTCTGTTGCGAGTACTTTACAAACTTCTTCACTTTTCTCAACCCCGGGATATTTTCCCTGTGTGCCTTTTTAATTTTGTCCTCTCAAAGTTAGTCTGATCTGAGCTGATAGGTGACTTAGTGGGTATCCAAAGACGAGCTCAGGGCCAATAAACAGAGATCTGGCACCTTCCTTTGCAAGGTGGTCCTGACGTTAGCACCCTAATCTGTGTCACCTTGTTTGCTTCGGCCCGTTGCTTCAGGACAGTAAGATAGTCCCACACCAGTTTAGACTTAAAGGTAAACGAACTTAACGCTTTGAGTGTTGCTTGGCTAACTTTATTTATGTTTTTTTCTTCTTTTTCTAGTGAATTATTTCGTGAGTGCAGAGTTGATTGGTGAGGCTTCCTGTGCCTTTTAACTTCGGCTCATATATGCCCCTGCGCCTGCTCTACCTTCC
Organism: Dioctria rufipes; assembly: GCA_963924295.1. NCBI lineage: Eukaryota > Metazoa > Arthropoda > Insecta > Diptera > Asilidae > Dioctria > Dioctria rufipes. The sequence goes on from OZ002743.1 coordinate 191,529,574, forward strand.
ATTTTGGATCCATCCGTGTACCATTTAAGAGATCTTTTTTCAAAGGTATGGTCGTCAGTGTGATACTGTCGACGGTCCCCTAAGATCGTCTTGAATGGGGTTTCAGAGTTATAGCGTTTCGGCATAACGTCTGAAACTGGGTTGGCCGTCGAGTCCTCTAGAAATTCTTGGGCTACTTTCAAGTGGCCAACCAAATTGTTTATACTCAGGAAATTTGCACCCTCTGCGTTCGTGTTGTAATGAGAAACGAGAAATGTATCGTGTACGAAACAAGGCAAAAAAGAAATTAATACCTAATTTGCATAAGCAAATCCAAACTTTAACTGTCAAGACCCAGAACTGACTTGTTTAAATGTATGTTTGGTGCGATATGTACTGTAATTTATATATTACTGTAATTTACCCTGACCAATTACAAACTGGTGAAATTATCACCGGAATTATTTTTACCAAAATCATCGAAAATATTGATGGAGAAACTTAAAGAAAAATTACCAGCTCTAATCAGTCGAAAACCACGACAATGCCAGGCCATGTACAGCATACATTACCCGTGAAAAAAATTCCTGAGTTAAATTGGGTAGTTCTTAGCTATCCTACGACTTAACAGCTATTGCTTGCACCCTTTTTAGATCTCTGAAAAATTCGTGAACTCGTAACAAAAAAAAACAGGGTGTTCCAAAACTAGCGCCTATTCAAGGCAGTGGGATATGAGTGAAGAAAAATATCTATAAAATAATTTCCATTAATTTCTCCACAACTACCCAAGTCTGAGAATGGAGGTTGGGTGGTGTTTTGCTTTTACAGAAGAAAAGAAAAACATCTAAATAATTGAAAAAGATTAAGTTTGTAATTGGTTCTGCATCTTGAACAGTGATATGAGGGAGGATTAGTTAAAGTGAATCTGAGTTGATGACTTTTCTCATTAAGTTTATGCCATTTCAAACCTTTTAATGCAAGGACTAAATAGAATTTTGTAGAATTTTGCTAGTACAGGGTTAGACAAAAGTTTCTTTTTGCATTTATTTTCGCAATAGCTTTTTAGTTAAAAAATAAAAATACTTTTGAGTAAATTTTAAAATTAACTACATATTTTATGGAAATTTGTTGGCATAGTGTCACACAAATTATATCGACTGAATGATCATTTGCAGTATACTCTAACAGATCTTCAGATCTTTAAAAGAATTTTCTTGAAGCTTTATGTTCTACCCGGATGTTATTTTCCAGTTTGTAAACATTTTCCTTTAAACAATACAAGAAACTTGTGAAACTTTATTTATTTACATAATGACTACTAAGTCTTCATCACTCATAATCAACTGAAGAAAAAAAAATTGTCTTCATTTGTCAGTTTTATCACTGTACGACAATATTCCAAATGGCTAAACAAGTCAGCAAATCGCGTATATAGCCTTAACACGATTTGATTTTAACTTGAAAGCATCTTCAAATCTGCTTTCAAAAATCACCACAATGAATGTCGCCTTGTATCAAATTGTTATAAGTTATAAGTTAGATCTTGTGGCGTCTTCTACAGATGCGCTCCATCGAAATTTTTCAAAAATATACCGAATTGTTTGTGCAGATGGCGCTGATCGAAAATTGAAAAAATCTGCGAAATTCTATTTAGGTTAAAGTAATTGATATTTTTATATTTTCATGAATTATTTAATTGTTTATCCAAGTAGAATTCTCAAAGTTGTTTCCCATTATCTCACTGAGGCCATGAGACATTAAACACATTTCTGGTGTTCCCCAAGGTAGGCATTTCGATCCGCTACTTTTCTCCTTTAAATATTACACAGATTATGTCCAGTAGAGAGGCTGCTTGGAATGCAACTATTTTCGTATCGTTATTTACCATTTATTCCATATTTCTTCTATCCTGTCCTATCTGACTTTTTACTATATGTAAATTTTCAATCAGCCTCAAATTTCCAATCCCTGATATACCCTTCCTCAACAAAAAAGTTTCACAAATTCATTTAAAACTCCACCAAATCATTGAACCAATTCCAAATTTTTGAAAGTTGAAAAAAATTATCTCTAATTTGTAGCCATGATGTCTATGGAAAGCATATCCCCCCTCCCCCCTCTCGTTGTCATTCATATCAGGACTTCTGCTCATATAACCATAAAAACATATTCTCTAAAAACTGTCACTATATCCAGGAGGAGGAGCATGGGTGGTTGGGAACTGATGGTTGATGGCCAAAAATGAATTCAAATATTTTTTTCTTGCCTATTTGTGTTTCCTTGCTGTACACAGTATATCCCCTCCTTTCTAATTTATCTCTGGCATTGGTCCAGATTATTTCAATCGAAAGACAATGCGATTTTATTGATTTGAAGTTGTCTACATGTCGAGAGATATAAAAATTGAAATGTGAAACTCTGTTATCTTGCCAGCTTTTATCTGTGAATTGAGATCTGAGTTCTGACACTTATGTGTGTATGAGTATGCATATGTATTTGTGAATGTGGTGCTACACAATTCTATCTATATCCTAACCTATCTATAGTGGAAGGAGGGAAACCAATAAGTGAAGTGAAGATGTTTCTTGGTAGATACAGGAGTATCATTTTTTACCCTTGGCAATTTGTCCTAATGCAATGTTTCAAGATGAATAATAGCGTGAAGCACTTGCTTTTGGTAAATCTATCAAGATTTGTGACAAGGTGTGGGATACGTATGTGTGGGGTGTGTGTGTGTGTGTTGCAAGAATTGTGTAGTAATTTGATTGTTGGTCACAAAGTGTCAGGTGTAAAATATTTGTTGACTCTGTAAGCGGATTTCAGAAAATTTTCGTAAAACCAGTAAACCACAACATTTCACAACCCCCCCCCCCCCGCATTTCTTCTGTACTAGGTTTATATAGGTTATAGGGTAAAGCGATAAACATTTGTCAGGATTTTTGCTATCTTGTGAACGGCAAACATAAGGATGCTATGAGCATACACACACACACACACACATCCGAATATAAATTTTTCTAGATTGGGGTTTCTTTTCCTTAAGATCTTTGAGAAGATTTTTTTTTCTTCCTCTAGATGAAGGTAGCTTATGGTTTACCTACCTTGTGGTTGTGTCGTAAGCAAGCACACCACTAATTGGAATTTTCTTATTACTTTCATCTGGAAAAATGGGTTTTTTTTTTGTGTGTTTTCGGTTTGTAATCTCCTCTACAGAGGAATGGTTTAGAAAAGTTTTTCGTAGTTCGTAAAATAACTTTAGTATTTAACTGGCTAGACATAAAATTTAAATTAATTTATTTATGAAACTTTTAACTCTCTGGTTGCTTTTGATTTGGTAGTAAGAACTTTTCAAGATATCCTTTTTGTATACAGGACTCCCCTCTAATTTCGTATTTTGAATAGAACTGCTGTTCTTGAATGGAGTCGTAAGCTGTAGTTCTAGGTCTGGAAAGGTATCACATTTAGAACGTAATCTATTTAGACCTTTCGACTTTATGTTATGGATCTATGTCGAGTGATTGAGTTGGACGTAGAGCCCTAATTGCCAGCATAAGCTGACAGATAACTTGGCGCACAGTGTTGAAGTGCAGGGCGGCACGCTCGCTCGCCTCGGCTATTGCCGGAGAGTGTAGAGGGGTTCCACGAAGACCTGCTGCTGCCGCCAGCTATATACAAAAAATATCCGTGCATTTTACAAAAAAAAACAAAGCGCACATCCGGTCCTGAAGGGACCTTCACACCACCTATCCTTACTTTTAATGTAGACGCAGATATTCTGCCTTCGAGGTTGCTACTCCATCCACCCAATCGATATTGTGGGCATACGTTCCAATGTCCCTATGATGATCTGTAAAAGAAGCAGTAGCGGACCTAGTCGACAGTCATCGCAGAGGGCTCCAGGAGAGTGAAAGGAGAAAATCAAAACCTTTTATGGTTTCATTAATCTGTGGCGACGCGTTTGTATTCGTCAACATTTCCCACTGTGAATCACATAATTTATTTCGTTAAGTTCTCAGCTAGCAATACTTTGTTGGGTTTGGAAAGCCTTAGCTAGGTAGGCGACGATTGACAATAGAAATTAATTTAGTGGATAAGAAAATTCATTCATGTCAGAATTGTTGTTCAGAGAAGTTACTTTGTGTCACTACAAAAAATTATAACGTTTTAAATTAATTCTCACGAAGGAAACTTTAATAAAGGGCGGATACGAATCCATAACACCAGTGGTTTTAATTGTTCTGGATTTCGCTGAAGGCTAATGTTTATGCCCGTTCCGTGGCATCACCGCTATTATCTTTCTTTCATTTTTTAGGCCTTTCCTTTCAGAACGGCCCATCCAGAGTGTACTTTTAAGAATATTGAAGTTATCGATGTTGCAAGTGTTACTTTTGATTGTGAAGAATGCCACCTCGACTGGTTGCTGGTAACTCAAGAAGGTTATAGTTCAAAACCCATAAACTCGCGCCTCTCAGCTGTATAGCACGGTTGAGACAACCTACCCTTTGACAGAATTTGACGACCCAGCTTGGCTAGGTGGTCCAACTGTCCTCATTAGCTACACCTCGACTAGCTATTAACTGAGGAGACATATTGGTTGCCGACGAAAGATATCATAATATAATAACAAGGCTAACTTCACACACACCAGTAACGACAGAAGTGGTCTGTCAAGGTTTGACCAGTTTGACATAGGGTCAACTGGGCATTTATGTTCTGTTCAAAGCTATTATTCACTTTGCAGAAGGCTGATTTAAATCGACATTATATTACATTATCCTGTGTTGTTGCTCTCATCCAAGGGTATACGACTTCCTCCAGATATCCAGGGTAGTCAAACCGAAATACTGTTCTACGCCAACTACTACCGGTGTTTACAGGCATCCTGTAGAGAGATCTGCTAGTTTCAACTCACCCGAAGTATCACTTATTTACATCTGATCAAGATAACTAGTGGAGCCGGAGGTCGTAATACGACTTAAGGAATACCACTAAAAATCTATCATAGAATTCCATCATTTTTATTCGTCTTTCGAACTATTGACCGAAGGAACACAATTGCATCACCTTTCCTTGTAGGAACTATTCGGTCGATTTCCCCTCTTCTTATGTTCAATAAGTTTATGCTTAGAATCGTTATGCCTACAAATCTACATTCTTATATCAAACATCAATCTAGCTCCACAGCCACTTGGATGTTAATCTAGCAAGCGTCAGAATACATAATTATGTCTGTACAAAAATTAAGCTAGCCACTTGGAAGCACTTATCTGAGGGTACATTATACTGTGGGGACCATGCATTCAGCGCCCCAAATTTATTTTTAAAGATCACGCCAACAGTTACTTTCACTGCGGAGGTCCTGTAGTGATTAATATTTTGCTTTCTACTACTGTTTTGTGAAGAAATTTTTTCTCTTTCCCATTTTACTTTTTTTTTTTCAAACTGATCCCTGGGCGTATTCAGGAACTCCACATCTTACTACGGGAATGCGCGTTCAACCTCCCCCTTTAATTATATCTATTTATGGAGAGTAGAGAAAGGTTAAATTGTTGCGGTGATTAATTATGTCTACGAAAAGAAAATAAATCATGTATCTTAGTGTTAGCTCCAGGATATCCACTTCCCTCTTTACTATTCCCATGAGGTTTGCGTGAGCCTATTTTCCTTATCGTTACTGATTCAGGACTTTCACGACGCCTTTCGAAGGTCGTAACAACTAGAATTATTTCCTGCAAGGAAGTCGCGATTAATACTTTCCCTTCGGGAAATATATATTTTTTTGCTCGATAATGCTCACGCACCAACTCCTCAAAAAAAACCTCCCGATTGCCTGGTTATTTTAAGATTGTTCTCTTCTAGAACACGCATCAAATGTGTCACCTTCCCAGTATTTATTCAGCTCTTCTTCTTATTTTTGTTAACCTTTTTTTTCGACTCTGTCCCATCAGGGTCACGTAGTGTGTTCGTGTCACAAGCGGCAGCGCATTCGCCGTGCGGCACAATGTGCGCCTGCTGTCTCTATCAGGGGCGTACATGTAGCATGTTGCTGTATGCAGCACGCTACGACCATAACATTTACTATCCCCTAGCATGGGTCGGACGGAGTTCAGTAGAGTGGAGTTATATCGGTACTGATTGGTGAATTAATACTTTTTATAAATGAAGGTTTTTATAGTTTTTCGTTTTTCGTAAACATTTTGAAAAACTCGCAAAAGCCCCTAGAGATATCTGAACGCGTTTTGTGTAATGGTATTGAATTTAATTTAAAACGACGAAATTTGTGGTAAATTAGAAAATTTCTATCATCCTTTTAGGAGAGTAGGTCAAGGAGAGGGGATACCTACATTGAAGGTTTCTATATTTTATTAAAGCTAGAGGGGGTGTGATTTTGTTACCTATAGGCATACGCGAGTGTTTAAGCAATTTGGTTTGAAAATTCTAATCAATTTTTTACTAAAGAATAAAAAACCTATGAAAGTTATTACTTTTTAAGAAAATTGTTTTATTCTTATTCTGGAACATTATTTATTTATATTTATACCGCTTTCTTTGTAATTTGATTTGTAAATATTCAATGTGGTCAAAATGTATCCTCAGTACGGACGAAAAATATATACCTAATTGAAAATATCTTTTTTTTTAAATGTTTTACCAAAATATAGCATGCCTTATGATGGGTAACTTTTGCTATTAGGACTTTTTCGATATCTATGCACGTTTTTGAGAAAAATTCCCAAGGGACTATATAAAAAAAATGTGTGCTTACCATATCCCAATTATTTCGGATATGGAGATTCAGTGCTATTTTTCACAAACTCTAATGTACTCAGACAGTACTGGTTGCGAAAAGTTTGTTTAAAAAACCGTGGTATGTCGAAAAATTAAAAATTTGTTTGAATTTGAGCGAGTTTCGTTTGAAAAATTTTTGATTGGCCGCCAAACCTCATTGTGATGAATTCAAAATCTTAAGGCTGGCTAAAGATTGGAAACTGTCGTAGAGGAAAATTTTGAATTTCATCGAGGAGAATAATTTTAACTGAAAGAACATCAACGCATAGATCATGTGATCAGTCAAAAGCTGTGTCGTACAGAACAGGATAAGAGTGTGAGCTACCCCGTTTTCTCACTACAGCAATCGTTAAGTGGGTAAATAAATTTTACCCTGAATTACACTATACTGCTTTACGGTGACATTAGTAAAGTTTTACTTGGGTAAGTTCCAGTCAATATAACAGGCCGATGAAATATGTTTTAGAATTCCACCCACCCACGCACACACACACACACACAAGCACAGCAATAAAGCCGTTCATTATTAAATAATAATTGCATAGCTCATGACTTGCTCTATAGAGTCCGAATTTCAAATCCCTTAAACTGTACACTTAGGTTCGGAGCTTAGCTAAGTATGTATGTAAATCTATTATCGAAAGAGTGAAATAGAGAGAGTGAGAAAGAGAGAGATGAGGAAAGCGAAGGAGTGAGACAAAGATGGAGAAAGAGAGTGGAAGATAGAGGATTAGAGAGAGAGAGAGAGGGCGAAATTTCTTTTTCATTCAAGTTATTAGGCAAGGGATTTTGAAAGATTTGGTATATGATTTTGTCAGTGTTCCAATAAACATTATTCCGCGTAATACGTGTCATCTGGAGACTTACCCACATAGCACAAATGTGTCCATTGTATTTTACTGGGAAATCCTGTTAGGATATATAAATTGACCATTTGAAATTCCGTCCGGTCCCAGTTAACAACCAAGGACATCCCTGGGAGTGACGAATGTCCGGGATTAGGATGTCCATTCCAGGACACAAGATTTCCTGTGGATGTACTTAGGCACAGTTAACGCATTCAATAATGTAAAATTCTTGCGTTTTACGTATCTCCTAGTTTGTTTGTAGTACGGGGTAAATATAAATATCTGAGGATATTATTTGAGATTTTCTGTTATAATAGAAGTTTTTAGGCATAGGCATATTTGCATAAAAAAAAAACAAATTATGGCTGGAAAGTGTATGCTAGAGGTGTACGCACTTGCACAAAGCATAAATCCAATATTTTTACCACAAAAATTACTAAAACATCACGTTCTAAAATTTACAACTAAAAAACCTTGCCAAAACAAAAAGAAATTGCAGACGAATAGAATTCTAATATAGCTTCTAGTGCTATAGTTTGTTGTTCTGTTTTTGTTCGCCAACGACACACGGAAGCACACCAAGCAACAAATTAATGCTTTCACCAGAGAACCATGCGATCCACGATAATCAGAGAATATACCGAAATAAATTCTAGAAAGAAGAAAAAAGACTTCCCCATGTTTGTCCCAAAATTTTCCTGTACATCCCGTATGCCGTATGTAAAATACTGAGAATGTTCCCATAGAGAGTAGTTGCGGGATATCCCAGGGAACAACTACTGAGAAATTTCTCATAACTCCTATAAATAAGATCCTAAAAACATGTTGAATACTTCCTGTTTATTCCGGGATAGTTATGAGATCTGTGGGACAAGAATGAGATGTCCCTGTGTAATTTTATATTATATTCTACTTCCTCATATCCGACCTACTTGAAAACTTGCATCGTTGGGTATCCTTATAAAATTATCCCAAAATTTACGAAGTTGCAGATTATGAATCTTCGAGCAAAATTTAGGAATTCATAATGGCGGCATTAAGATGGCGGAGGAATTTCATCAATTATGATCCGATTCGACTCAAAATCAATATCTGCAAGTTTTTGGGATTAAAAACTAAAACCTCAGTGAAATCACTACAAAAATATTTAAGACATTCTATGCAAGCTAAAAATGCTCATTTTAAGCTGCGGAATATATCTAAAAACAGATGCGAGTCTTAAAGTAGTTAAAGAAAAAGAAGAAGAAGAAAAAGAAGAAGCAGAAGGAGAAGAATAAGAAGAAGAAGAAGAAGGAGAAGGAGAAGAAGAAGACTGGCGTCTAGATATATGTACTTCTCCAAAAAAAAAATCGGTTGTATAGTAACAGGAAACTCGGAAATGCTAGTCCCGCATAGGGTTAATCTTGTTAGGCATACAAGTAAATACTTAGTATTTTGCCTCGTATCATTCATACTTTAAAATTATATTCAGTGAATATATGAGGTCAGCTTGGCTGTTCACTTTGGCATATACGGTAAACAGGAACCAAGTCGTACTGATGAGTATATAGTTCCTGCTGATACGAAACCCCTGTTTTTGCATTGGAAATTTCATTTTTAAATATTTTTCTTTTGTAAAAGAATTTTTTTTCCCACTGTATAGTAAAAGTTTGAGATGCCTTCTTATTTTCAATATGCGAATATGGAAGAACTTTGCCGATATTTCTCACACAATATGCAGGTCATACAAGTACTGTTTTCTCGTCCGATCGCTTTTAGCTATCTCATTAGCGTACATCCTGTTAAAATGGTCCTGCTCATATTTGGATTTTTAGCCTAACAACAAGTTTCTTACACATTCCCGTCTACGGCCTGCCTTGTGATATTAATTAGTACATCGAAAATTTCTTGAGCTAATCATCATCAAAGTTTATCGTAAACACCTATTGAAAAATATTTATAGAATATTTACTTTGCTTCACTATACAGTAAATGTATATGAAAATATAATTCGGGGTATAATGTGCATCAATAAGTTCATCACCCCCTCTCCAATCAGTTCATAATTCGCTGTCCTAATTTTTTCCTTCCTTGTTGTATTTTCCATCATAGGATTTTCTCCTTACTCATGCTAAATGATATTTAAAAAAATATGCAGCCCACTTTCCCCTGTAATGGATTCTAAATAGTTCTCTCGGAAACCTTTCATTTATTTAGAAAGATTCACTTATACTCTGAGTACCCGTTCTCCATTACCTTTATTAAATTAATTGCTTAAAAACTTATCAAGTTTTCATGAAAAAAATTACTCAGTAAAAGCAATTTCGTTGGTCAGAGTGAGCTAATAGCAGTGCTCCTGTAAAATTTTCATCCTCAAAGAATTTTTTAAAACAAAAACAAAAAGAGAGTGAAAATGAGGAAATTTTCCACATTAAGGAACTGTATTTGAACGCGAAGGAAGTTTACTTTTCATTTCGTTCAGAAAAAAAAAAAGAAAAAAAAGAAAAGGTCTTTTGAGAAACATTACATTTCTGGCCGGTGAAAAGTATTTTCCTTTCAGGAAGTCATCCGGGAAACTCAATGAAAGCAGTTTAAGGAGATACAGAGGTCAAGTAAGGATCTCAATTCTGATGAAACGTACAATATACCTATACCTACATACATCCAAACAGGCTTGATATAGGGTTTCGAAAGCGTTATATTGTGGTATAGGGGCACAACCAGCAGTTGGATGGAGTTAATTAACTGAATGGAAAATAAGAAGTTGCCTGGAACCCGAAAATATCAAGGATAATTAATGTTTATTTTTTTTTTCTTCTTCTTCTGTGTTGATTACATTAAATATAAAAGAGGATCATTAGATTTTGCTGAAAGTTAATTAAGCATGATTCATGCTGAGGATAGTTGTTTTGATTCTGATGTATCTTTGTTGATATAACCCCTCCACAATCCCTGCACCACATTAATTGTAACATATTTATTGCGCTCTGATTGATTAGTTATTTGCTGGAAGAAGAAACTTTGTTTTTCGATTCTTTAATTAGAGCTGCTTGAATGAAATCGGTTTTATAATATTTCTGTAATAAACAGGTTAAGAAGGTGGGAAAAATATGAGGATTTAATTTTTTCGCAAATAAAAAAAAACAAAAATCCGCGCCTTGTGATACTGAGTAAAGCACCCACCACTAAATTGAGAACCTTTTATAATATATTAGCGATTTTGTGCATATGAAACAAAATTGAACTTAAATGAAAAAGAAAAATGAGAAGGAATTAGAAAAAATCAGAAGGAATTAGAAAAAAATGAGATGGAATTAGAAAAAAAATGCGAACGAATTCGAGACTATGAGTAGAAATTCAATTATCTGATCGCATCTGAGTAATAATTTGAATTCAGCTTTATTATAACGTAAAAAAAAAAAAAAAAAAAAAAACATGTAGACTCAGTAGACATAGGACAGCAAAATACATTTAAGTTAGAAATGTTTTACTGTTAACAAATGGAGAAATTACCAACAAATTGTGGAATTCAAAAGTATAAAATATTCCAAAAGTGAAATTCTGAAACCTAAAATAATTTTATGGATCTTTCAGGGATCTTTCTTGCCCTCCTATCTGTAGCAGATGAACTTAAAGAAAGTAAGATTTCCGTAAGAGTTCTTCACATTTTGTTTTTAGCTGGTTAGTACAATGGTCTATACTTGGGATCCTTCATCTCCCTGCCTTGGAAAAAAGAAATATCTAAAATTCTACACCTTTTCAATGATCAATGTAATATCTATCGACAAGGCATATAATTTCACAGCACGTACAGATTATATAATTCCTGTTATGTGTTGTATTCAATATTTCTAATAAAGGTACAATACCCTTAATGTAGGTTTATACTTTCATAAAAACCATCCTACATCTGGGCACAGCCTGGGCATATACAATACATTCTGAATACATGTTGTCCAGCAGCAACCACCCTACTACTATAAGTATATAAAATCCTTTTCCTGATCAAAAAATCGTGTTTTTCATGTACGAGTGGCTTTTCTACTCGAAAGCAAGTTTTCATTTAATTTCTGCTCGCCTACGGGTAATAAATTCATCCTTAAGCCCGGTGTTGTTTTCTCCTTTATCAGTGATAGGAATAATAGTACACAGAAAAGCGGATAAGATTTTTCCTGCTTGTATGTATAGTGTGTCCTCACATAAAATTTATGGTGAATTTTATACTTTTTTCTCATTATATATGCTCTATTCTATAGGAAAGCGATTCGGTAATTCCATAGAGCAAAGAATCGTCATCACGAAGAAATACCACCGGATAATATAATTTTTTTTTCCATTAATGGATAATAATATTATGTTGAGTACAAAAGCATAGTCTTAACAAGACAAGTGCTCTATGATACTCGGACAACTACATAGAAGTAGCGTACCTACTAGAATAGAAATGAATTATAGAAATCCTATTAAGGTTAGATGGAACAAGAAATTGTGTATAGAACGATAGAGCGAGGATGTATAAGAGAAATGTCAGCTTAGTTAGACTTAAAGTAAATTAAATAATTCCAATTTTAGGGTAATATTTATAGTGGTAAAAATATATATTTCATGATTTTCACATGGATTTTTACGGATCCACTTCACATCAAGATCAAACGAATATCAGTAGCAGAGGAGTGTTGAAATCTTTTTGTGACTGAGAAGACTTGAACCTAGGTCAGAAAAATTTTAGGATATTTGGATATGCCTCTTGCAACTACCTCAGATATCGTAAGAAATATAGAAATTCAAAAAAACAAAATTTAACACTTATAGGATTCGAACGTCATGGGGAGCCCCTTCCTACAGTACGACAAAAAAAAATTACAGCCAATTTAAAGTTGTTGAGGGTACGTAGAAACGAGGATGGTAAAATACTTTATTTCGATGTTTGGAAGGGTAAAAGATATTTTTTCATCCACATTTAACTCTTCAAACCAGTTGACAAATTCCAACCATATACATGACAAAGCTACCTTCCCTAATAAAGAAGTTAAAAAAGAGGATAACAAAATTGAAAACAAATCGTTTTGAATAAAGAAAGAAATAATAAACTTTTGTCATTTGCATGAATGAGTGAAAATAACTTAACTAACTATGCTAGGAAAGTGCGACTAAATCAGCGACTTAAAAACAAAAAAAAACAAAAAACAAGCGCATAATACTCGAATGATAAAATCATCTTGAATATCTTCAAAATCCTTTCAAACTATTCACAATAATGAATTTCTTCTTACATTGGATCATACTACCTAAATTTTTTAAGAAAAAGATAAATTTTATCACGTTGGCGCTGAAAGGTGATATAAAATCTCCATTTTACCCCAAAATCATCAGAGAAACCAGCATGAGTAACATCTACTATAGAAACACGTGATATTCAATTATCATAGGATAACAGTCAGAACATGGGTTACAACTTGGGTTACATCTTGCATCTCTTAATAAGTCAGTAAACATGTGCTTTAGCAAAAAGTGTGGGCATAAATTTTAATGAGAGTAAGCAAAATCTGAAGCCTTCTCATTTATTTATATACTAAAATGATTCATTTGCCATTCGTTTCGTTGCATGAAATCTTCACTTTAATATTTTCTGTCTTATGTTAATTTTGCGTATACTCTTAAATAAATAAGTCTGATAATTTTTTGCCAACCAATCAATTTCATAACATTTTGAGATCCGAGACCAGAAAAATTAGTTCTCATTTTCACAGTTTAAATTATTTCTCAGTTCTCATTTTTACAGTTTAAATTATTTCTCAAGCTATGAACGGTGGCGCCATCTGCAGAGTGTCCCGTATGTGGTCTTGCACGTAGACTATGGACAGGTCATGCTTAGCCAAGCAAAAAATTGTATTATGGTGGGAGGGGCAATCCTAACGGTTTCCGAGATAATGGGAATTAGAGATATTTAAGTATGTTTTTATGGATCACCCTGTAACTTCCGGACGTTACACTCTATGATGATGATTTAAAACTTGCTAGATTGATAAGTTGGATCATTCCAATGCCCCCCCCCCTATTCTCCACTATGATGCTATGACCCAACAAAGCAGGCGCGTATCCAGACCTGGAGCCTTGGGCAGGGAGGCGGGGGCGGGGGAAGTAGCTTTTAAATTTTTTTCACTATATTTAAGTTATATCACAAAATTCAATTTCCGGTATGATTTGGAAAACTTATCAATGTCGATCTCAGAGTGTTCATTAAGAAGAGCGCACCCCGAGCGTTCTCTACTTATGCGACTCTTGAGCCACGTTTTCAGGAGGCGAAGGATTGAAAAGCTTCTTTCTGCCGTGGCCATGCTTACTGGTAGCTTGGCCTAGACGTGAAGAAGGTTACATGTCCTGGTCGCAAGATTTCAGTACTTCTACTATTGATTTAGGTAATATGGTACAATTATTTATTTAACGTTTCCACTTCATGACCCTAAGAGAGATTTCACTCTTAACTCTCTTATAAGGAAAGCTAAAATCCTGTTCATATCTGGATGCAATAGAGCTTAGAATATCTAGATTGTCCTCTTCGATGTCTCCTGCTTATGTTTTTGTTGGCATAAGTACCTACTCTTAGGTGAAATGCTTTAAGAACATTTTCAGGAAACCATTCTTTCAGATCTGTGACAATATTGTCCAAAATGGGTATATAAATTGATTGCACTGCGAAAGTACTCTTTAGGGTTATTAGTTAATCATTAAAATTCTTAAGAATAATTTGCAAGTAAAGTTCTAAGAAAAATTTAATGTTTCCCTACGATTGTAAAAATTGTGATCAACTCAAACTTGAGTTAGTGTCAAAACTCAACGGGTGGGGCTACACGTTGGTTGCATGGAACTAGGGTTTGCTTGCTCTTATTGCGAGCTTTTCAACAAATTGTCCTGCCATCGATTTTATGTCGAAAAATCAGATAGATAAACAAAAATGTATAATCGCTGACCAATTTCTTAGAAATAGTACCACTTTTAAAACTCGAAATTTTGTGCATTTTCATCTATACGAGTAATCGGCGCAACAAAAATATAAAAGCATCATAATAAGAGGGCTGCGAAGCATTATATTCCTTTTTTTAAACAATTAAACAACTAAAATAATTATGTATTCCAAAAGTACGTACTTACTATCCTGTGATAGGTTTGATAGATGACTTTTCGACACTATATAAAAACACACAAAAATTCTAAAAAAATCGTACACGTTTCAAAGACGAAGAGCTAGAAGCGAATAACTATTATCCCGACTACTACTACTCATTGGAAGACAAACAAATACCCCGCCCAGCAGTAGCCATCGCTTCAGATTGACTCTGTTGATGCAGCAGCGCTAAAGTAAAAAATTGGGAAAGTGCGCTACAGCACCAGCATTAAGCGCAGACGTCAGCTACACATAGTGTCCGTATCATACGAAAATCGTCCTGTTAAATTTTTACAACTCGCTCTACAGTTCAGCGCCACATTGTGTTTCGCACTTCATTTCATCGCGAAGGTGTGGTAGCACTTAGCGGGAGGAGAAGGGGGGGGGGGGGTCATGAACCCGTAACCCCCTCCCCAGTAAACGCGCCTGCAATAAAGTTGAAATTCCGGAACTTTAACTCAGTTTTTTATTTATCTACTATTTTTATAAAAAAACACGTCATCAGGACCAATTTTTCAGAAGTCCGAAAACTTCGATTCAAAATTACCTATCACACTCTGTACCCAAAACGTAACCCTTTTTGCGTTTTTTGCCATTTTTTCTTAAGTATATCAGGGTGATCTATAATAACATACCCAAATAACTTTAAGTACCATTGTCACGAAAACCGTTAAGATACCCCCTACCCCTCGTACAGTTTTTTGCTTGTCTGAGCATGACCTATCCATAACCTTAGGGGGAAAGACCACATACTGGACACCCGTATAGTTGAAACCACATGTTTTCAAAATCCCTAAGTCATCTATTTGCGTGTGTTTAAATCTCGCAACATTTCTCAATTGAACGATCGAAATTAAGTCTTAGAAATCAAACCAGTAGGAAAAATTAGGATTGCTTCTTCTAGAAACTATAAAAGAACACGAAACTGTGGTCAGATTTCAATATTATTCGAATGCTTATGACATACATGGGGTATCGATATCTAGACATTCAGAAAATCCGAATATCTAGATATCAAAGTACCCCTGGCAAACATAAAAGGGGGCATTGATATAACAAATCGTAGTTTGACATTTCAATTCAGTTGACAGATCTTTAAGGCCTGGTCACACCGGGAGCGGTGAGGTGGCACGCGGGAAAATAGAGTGTTCACATCGGGACCGGCGGATTTTATCCAATTGTACTCTAGTTTTGATGAAAAAGTTCTGTTATTAGTAGTTCGGGTGAAAAAAAACATAGAAAAGGAATAAGCTTCGATTACGTAATACTTTAGAATGCGAAAAGCCTTATTTAACGAATTGTGCCCACTGACATACTTTTAATTAATTTGATACATTATAATATTATTATTAATAACTAGATGGCGCTGCATAACGAAAAAATTGCGGATGATCAGGATATACTCAGTGATTTTCGAGGATATTGATATCTATAGATATCTAGTCTATACCCATTAGTTTTCTGGATATATTGAGAGTATAATATGATGACACACATGGTGTATAGACGGTGTATTCGAAATATCTAGATATCGACACCACATGGAGGAGCATTTCTGGGAGTGCGAGAAAATTGAGTAATCCGCAATTCATGATACTATTTGTGCGTCATCGTCCCATGTTTTTTCTATGTAATATGATAGTTATTCAATTCAGACCTGTTCGTGTTGGGCTTGTTATTAACAAAAAAAAAAAAAAACGTTGCCAATGTGATTTTTTGAGTTATAATTTACTTTGCGAATTGTTTTTAAAAATGAATTTTCTCAAAAATAATTTCTTTCACTAAGATAATTACAAAGAAAAGCTCAATTTATGTGATAATTTTGAGCTAGAACACTTCCCTCCATTTATGATTATTTGCTACTATAAAAAGGAGTCATCCCTTTATGATTGCTCTGAACTAAATACGAGGGCTCCAGTTTTGATCATTCCCCCGAGTTTAAAACGAGCGCTCCTCTCTAATGACATACGTATGATAAAAGGAAGACATATGAAGCTGATAATGAGCAATCCTGTCAACCTAAAAGAGTGCTTCCTGATTACTCGTATAGAATGATCGCCTTTCCTACACATATTTATTTTTCTTTAAACACGACCCAAAACTTAATTTAGTTTGTAAACGTTTTCATATAGATTTAAATATTTAACAAGACTTACCATCATCCATTCAACAGAGGCTATTTACAATAGAAAAACGTCATACAATTCTTCCCCCCAATCCAAAATCTCGGAACGATAATCTGAAAGAGATGAATAAATTGTAATTATAAACACATACACACATCTTCTATTCAATACATGGAAAAATATTGTTATCAACAGCTTATCCATAGAGATAATCTCATAATGGATTTGTAGATCCACTTAAATTTTATGCTCTATACTTATTCTATTAACGTCGAACGAAAGAAATTATTATCGACGTAATTCGAAAGTACTTTAATTTCAACTGGGCGTTGATTTTAATTACGAACATTTTCATGCTTAAAAGTTCATCCATTCGGGGAGTAAATTTTTAATGGTGATATCTATGGAAATTTTTAGTCTTTTAGATAATCATAGATAAATGCTTAAATGATGAGAGCATTAAGTAAAGTATAATTATGTTCATAATGTCATAATGCTGCTAATAGCTTTTTAACGATGAAACCATTCTACCATTCCATGAACGAGGGTGGGAAGCTGTAAAATTATCTTTGAAATAAGAATAGATCCATTCCATATTTAATGCGATTTGCAGAAAAAATAATTTATATCTTCTATTGTATCAAAAATTATTTGCATTTAAAGCATAAAATGTGTCATAAAAAATAATGTCTCCTCTGATGACGCGACCCTAAGGTAGATTAGCCACTTTCACTTAAAACCGGTTAGAGTATTTCGTTTGATGCCAATAGAGATATAAATTCTAAAGAAAAATTTTGGAAAAAAAATTATCTCAAGATAGGTAATCGAATCAACCAATTCCATTTAACGGGGGACATTTTTTAGCATAAAATTCTAAAGAAAAATTGTCGAAAAAATTCCATAAATTATTCTATACTTCTATACACTACTGTTGGGCAGTTGCTAATCAGTTTGCCTCATTGAGGTTGACATCAAGTAGAGCTATTTTCTTTGCAAGTAATTGATCCCACTATTCTATCCTGTCTAGAGGTGAGTGAAATGAAGAAGCTAGCCTGGGTTGCAACTTTTTCCACGTATTGCGAGGTTGTGGTAATCACCGTTTCGGTAGATCAGTGTGGTTAGAGCTGATCCAGTACAATGCAACGAGTCCTGGATTAAATGGAGTCCAACTGAAAATAGCCTTTTCGTCAATAGATTTTAAGTCTGATACTTATCACGGGAGTCGGATGCCCATGGAATTCGTTTCCATAGTGAGACCCCTTAGGGTCTAACTGTAGTTACTATGGCTATAGCCACTTGCGGGTAGTGTGATATCCTAGATTAGTATGTCTATCGACGATCATTCTTCTATTCGAAAATTAATTATCGACGTGGAACGAATAACGACCAGTGAGTGGAAATATGATTGATCGTTGACGTTTTGCATGTGAAAATATTTGAACTAGTCTTGGAGTTACACTAAAATAAACGGATACTAGAACTCACAGAACGGCAGAGATATTAGATATAAGTCTCAGTTCTACTAGTAAGAATGCACTTAATTATACAATTTATAGCTCCACGAAGAAGTTATGACTCTTGTCGTCACAAAACCTTGCAGTCCTCTTAATGAAGAGCATCACGACTTGGTGAGGAAGATTTTTCAGTTTATCTACAGATAGGAAGGCAGACCTTATAGTACCCATCCAGCCTGTTCTGAGCGAAGGCTGGACAAGCACACAGGAAATGTTCGGTTGTCTCAGGCTCTCCTTCCAGGCAGGCCAGACAATCAGGGCTATCAACAACGCCCATACTTGTTAGATGAGCATGAAACGAGCTGTGGCGACGATGCCAACCACAGTTCTAAGTTGTTTCCTTCCGAGCCCCATCAGAAAATCAGAGATATTCCTATTGAGCCCATTAAGAAACAGTACTCAAGTTCTCCCATCTCTGCTGATGCTTCCTATGAACATCAGATATGACGAGAGACCCGATACTCGAGGTGGTAACGTCTACGGCGGGCTTCGATCCGAAGAACGCAGAATCAGAGCCAGTTGTAGCTAAAATGGCAGCCATTTCATTCCCGATGATCTCTATGTGACCAGGAACCTACTGATGTGACGTCTTGTTGTGCATACACAACTTATCCGCAGATGACCTGCAATCCGCTAGTAACTTACGTGTTATCCTAGGGCTACTCAGAGCCTTCAAGGCTATCCGAAAGGATAGCAATGTCCTTAGCCTTGACTTGCACATCAAGGGTTATCTTCGATGCCTTTGCGATGGCGAAGACTTCAGCCTGGAAGACAGTCTTCCGAATAAGTACTCCATCTCAATCTCAGATTCAGAAAAGCCCGTCTCTGAGAGAGCCGTCGGTAAAAATTTTTAGAGCGGACCGGGGAAGGCTCGATAAGGTACTTCCTTCAGTCCACGATTCTCTTATAGGAATACTCACAGAGAAGCGACGCCCAAAATGAAGCTCTGGTACCACTGCATCACGTGGCATGCTGGCCAAAAGGTTTTCCAGGTCCAGCCCACACGCCAAAAAGCAATGGGAAGAACCAGTCTAGCCATCCTCCTAACATCCCTAAGAGCGCAGTCTGCACACAGGCCTTTTGGCATCTTTGGACATCTGTTACTAAAAAAATTCCAAAAGAAAATCTTAATGTTGGATGCGCTCATGTTTTTAGCGGCCCAGAAAATCATTTTTGAACCATTTTCAACCACCATAAAAATTTATTTAGAAAGAAATTACAAATTTTTAAAATTCAAACTTTATATAATTTTTTTTTTGGTTTGTATTGCCGAACTCGAGTATGACAGATTTAATTTTTTATGACAAATTTAATTTTCACCTCATTGTATAAATTTGCAATAATTTCGAAAAGTCAACAGCTGAAATGTAACAAAAATTACAGCGTTCGTCATCCTACTTATTTCCAAAAGACAAGGACTTCATGAAACTTGAGAAATTCTAACAATGAACAGAACTATTCACATGAGCTCACATAAGGTAAATATATTTTGTATAATGAGCAAGACAAATTCCATCATGCATTTCATGTAGGTTCAATCATCATGGAGACATATAAACTTAACAAGTTCCTAGTAATTTTCATCTTCACAATGTATTTGCATAAACTTCGCGCACATTTTTGTCACTGCCATTATACAGATCACCTCGTCGTTTTTGTTGGTGCCTGAATTTTGACGGAAAAGTTATTCATAGTTTTAGTTCGTAGTGACAATGGCGTAAATTGAAAATGTGTTCAGACTTTATATTACCAAAGATATTGTATACCCGCATGTTTCGCAGAACTTGTCATTGGCTAAGTAAACTTCGTTAATAAGCACCGAAGAGATTCTAAAGAAAGTTTCACTCTAAGATGTCACAAGTGATGTAAAGAGAGATTAAATCAAATCCCATCTGAAACTTTAGAATGAACTTAAAGACTTGCAACTTTTGTTAATTTCTTAAGTTCGGGGCGAATTCTGAATTAAATTTATGTGAAGTAAAGTTATTTAGTATGACTACGAACTAATTGTGGTTAAAAAATTAATTAATTCTTGGACAGCGCTATTTATTTTAAGTTGAAAGGAAGTTAAAAACTTTGTTTTTTCAGTAAATTTCGAGAAAAATGGCAATAGCACCTTTTTTTTATAATATTATTCTTTTGGAGATATCTCATTCTTATACTTATTCTTAAATTACCCCGTAAAATACTAAATTATGCTTAAAAAACTAGGAATTCATTTGTTACGTCGATATGCACTTAAAAATAAACAAGGCTTAGTTGACGTTTTTCAAGCATCCTGGTGGAATCCAGAAATTTGTAACATGTAATCCACGAAACCGTTTTTATGCAGCCTCTATGTATATAGACACACAGTAAACTACCCAACAGATTAAAAGAAAAAAATGTATGGCCCCGTATTTGGTCTGTTTGTCAGGAATAGTGCCTGAAAGTTCTAAAAAAAAAAAATTGTCGAGATAATTCCTAACAAAAAATGCCTTCATAACAATTTTTAGCATTCCAGACACCCGAATCAATCCAATTGTTTTGCACTAGGATGAAAAACATTCTGAACGAAAATTCTCGAGAAAATTACTGAAAACAAAAACTACCTACATATCCAGACTTATAAAAATTTCTAGCGCACTCCAAGCACTCAAATCAATCCCAACTCTTTTTAACTAACTTCGTGCTCCACATAAAAATTCTAAAGAAAAAATGTCCAGAAAATTTTTAAGAAAATGAATGTATGCATTATCCTTAATAAAATTTTTTTTTTGCAGCCAAGGTACTCGAATTAATCCAACTTGTTTAAACCAACGCAGCATTGTTAGTAACTGTTAGTATACTTAAAAATTCTGAAGAAAAAATTAATAAAGAAAAGCCTTTCACCACTACGATTAAATTTTTATAACACGCATGCATGACAAAACCATCAAAATTACTTTGGGATTAATACCAAGGGCGGCGTTTATAAAAACATTAATTTTAAGTTTTTGATCATCAATTTCACATTTTTAAATTTTGAAAAATAAAACGGATTAAGTACTCCTCGAATTACAGCGAAAGCTTTTTTTTTCTCTTTCTCTTTCCTCTTCTAAACAACTTTTCAAAATTAATGAATGACAAATCGGAGGTGAAAAAAGTGAAAATGATTGTTTTATGAAGTCCAACAAACAATTGTCATGCAATTGAAAGATATTTAATTATTATATTAAAGTAATAAGTTTAATTATTATGCATTTGAATTTTTCATTCATTAGAAAATCATATTTGCAGGGGAGGAGACTTCATCAAGCTTAAAAAAGAACGTTCGTCTTGAGCGAAAGTTGTACTCTCATTTCACAGCGAATTGAGTAGAGTTTAGGAAAATGCGGAAACACTTCGTAATTTTGTTGAAATATTCACAATTACTTGCTTTTTCCTAAAAGAAAAAATGTTGACGTATAGATTGGCGTCAAAAGCAACGTTGTTTATTTTATAAAAAATTTTAAACATGAAACGTGTTTGTTTTTCCATAATGCGCAATGTTAAAAACTTTCTAACGACACACTTCTCATACATATGCATTTTATAACGCCATGGCCTGTAATAAAGAAGGCAATGCATAACTACGTCTATATTTTTCTCCTATTGAAAAATCTGTCAAAAAATATTTGTATATCAAAAGCATGTCAATTTAATGTGAAGGGATAGATATGTTAATTTTACTGTGTGTCATGTAAAATTGTGAAAATTGATTGTAGACATATTATGACATAATCTTCTGTGTCGTCTTGAATATTGCCCTACTTCTCGTAATCACGGCTGAATCTTAGGAGTTTTTCAAAATTACAGTTGATAGCTGCCACTTTGTAAACTCTACTTGGTTTTTTAAAAACCTTTGATATATGGTTGACAAACACATACTCCTCCATTAAGTTTTGCATTAGCTTTAATTTTTAAAACGCTCCAATTAAACTCATCGGATTATATTAATCTGATCGTCGCTAAATGGTTTTAAGTAATGCTGAGGCTTTAGAATGGATACTTTTAGCACTTCTAAGTTGGTTGATAAGATGGTGGAAAATAATTGTGGAGAACCGCAAGAATCTATTCTAGGACCTTTACTTTTTATTAATTATATTAACAATGTTTTCACATTTTTTTTCCTAAATACCAGTTGTACGTACACATAGTTGACTAAGTTAAATAAACTAATGTTCAAAACTAGCAAATTTAATATGATATAGTTAGCAACCTAGATCAGCTACTAAAGAGAACACTAACAAGGGACAGACTTATTAATTATGTTATTTCAAATATATGTTTAATCCTACGTGAACTTTACTTTTATCTCAGTATAATTATTATAAAGCTAATGATGGTATGCCAATTATTGTTACTTAGTTAGGCCTGTAAAATTTTCTGTAAATTAAACTCAGTTTTGGTTTTAGTCTTGGATTTCGTTAGAGAGCTATGTATGGCTAGTTCTGTCGGTAGAAAAACGTCGAAATCTTACTATGGGTAGCTTTAGTGGAGTATGGGGTCCAAATGACAGCAGCTGGTTTGATTTCTGTTTCTTTCTTTATTGCTTACTTCCCTAATATAAGAGTAAAATATTTAAAGTAAGTATAAAAATAACTAACACTAACCGATAGGTACGATGGAATAGCTTTCCGTTCCACACGTATTGACTAGTGGCTTCCGTTGCTACGTACTACTACTAGCTTTCCGTTGTTCAGGTACTGACAACAGGATAGGCGGGGATGGATATTCTAGGTTTCCCGGACAGGCCAGTTTAACTTGTAGAATATTTGGATCGAACAGTCAGGTGGGAAGTTGACGGTCGGTTGACGGGATCTAGTGTATCTTTATTGCCCTACTGATAATATTGATTCAAAAAGTATGTAACTGACGGAAAATTTCATATGGAAACACTTCACAAATAGTTCTACACAGATTTCGCTATATACAGGTTCGTTACATGCTCTACAAACAATTTGCACTCCTAGTGTTTCAGTTATCTAACAAAGGAAAGAAAGGTAGGTGTATATACTCTGTACACTTATTTTAATAAATTCTCTTAAAAAGGATCAAGAGATTAAAAAAAATATTTTAATCTATAAATTGGAAGAAATAATATTACCGGTTTGACTTAAAGAATTGTTATAATAGGGGTGGGGCAACTTTTCTATACATATAATCACCCACTTTGAGACAACAACCAATATAAGTTCCAGAGAGAGTCGAATGAGGAAGAAGAGAAATGATAAAGAAAGAGCTGCGATTCAGGAAAAGTTTCTTTAGATTTTCATTATTTAATGATAGGTTCCTGTAGATGAATCTAATATAGAACTCAAGAAATTTTTTCTGAACTTCTATGAATGCCTCTGGTTGCAATTTCCGATGTCATGTTTATTTCAAAAGAACATACTTTGACAGCTATGAAAAATTCTACCTAAAAGGTTATCATTTCCGAAATATTTTCATTGAGTAAATGAAAGATTAAAATACAAACTCTATCAAAATATAAAGCACCAAAACATAGAGAGTATTACCATAAAACATTTCCATAGGGAGGAATATATTCATCATTACAGATATAGACAACAATGCACCACTTCAACGATAAAATCACACAAAGCTAATAAACTTGGTATTCCCATCAGCGCTATTAGTCTGTTAAAATATTAAAATCAGCAAATTATTCAAAGATCAATAGATCGATAAGGGTGGAAGGCACTTTCAATTATTTTGAAAATTTGCTATAATCAATAAACGAATTTATTCCCTCCATACTTCGATGGCAGAGAGTTCTTTCAACATCAGCACCATTCCCATAACCAAGTAAGCAATTTACAATTTCAATAAACGTAAAAAGTCAATAAATCAACATATTCCAGAAAATACCAAATATTTCGGTATTTTACTTTGATGTCACCAATCTCATTCGGGGGATGGGTCCCCCCATAAAAGCGGTCGTACAAACTTTCACCCTCAACCACAATTGCGACCACTTTAATCTTCAAGTTTTAAGTTGGTTCTTAAAAAAGCTCGTGAAATGTTTACTTTCCTAATAGCAATAACAGTTAACTACAACAACAATAACAACATAACATAGAGAAAATTGACATGTCACAAACCTCGGTTTTATGAATCTACTCCTCCAAGTATCACAAAATATCCTTATTCTTGGGTGTAACTACTTCACATGGGGCATAAATTGTATATTTAGGGAGACCAAGTACCTTTTCTAGCATACAAACACAGAGTTTATTGTAAAAACATTAAACATGTGTGCAAAACTTTATGCACAGCTATTCAACAATTTTGAGGAAATTATATTTTATAATATTTCAGGCAGCCATAAAATTAGATAGCATGCTCCGCGAATAGATAGCTGATAAACGACTCCTCAGCATTTACATAAGTCTTCTTATCACTGGATAGCATAAATTGATAACATTTAAAAAAAAAATACTTTTCTTCCTTCACTTCAAACAAGTTGAAAATCGTCGCCTAGCAATTCTTATCTGGCTTCGTTCTTATACATTTCATGTCTTTTAAGAATTGTGTCCTTTTTACTGCCCGACTTTTCTCGGTGGTGAATGAAAAGTAGAAAATTTTCTGAACAATATTCCTCAGAACAAAAAAGGATATAAAACGCTGGAAACCATCTCTCTTATTTCAATATGTTTTCAAAAAAAATATATTTTTTATTTTATGATTATTATTCTCCGCAATGTGCAGTGCATTGCAGTGCAGTGATTTCTCAGGCATCTCTTCTTCCATGATGGTGATTGAATTAATGCAAAGCTAAATTGAATGAAAGCTGCAAGTTAGTGGTGACTATGACTATGCACAAAAAGTTAACATCTCTCAAGAGGCTAGAAGAAGACGAGAAGAAGAGATAAAATTATTTTTGCTTTGTTTAAACTGTGACACAAGATTTATGTATTTCAACATACACAAATTATTCAGATTTGAATTGTTTTCTTTTAATTTGATCATGAGGAGTATATTTTAAGCTTTGTTTGACTAATTGGAAGTTATATGTAATGTGTGTCTGTGTGTGTTTGCTATATCCTAGTGGAATTAATTGAATATTTACAATTAAATTTTCTAATTGGAATAGCATCTATGGTCTTTAGAGATAGACCCTAGAAGAGAACGATTTATAGCAATGTATATAAGGCGTTTCATATCAGCATGAACCAATACTCTTCAGTACGGCTAGTTCCTACCTGCTGCAGACGCTTTATGAAGAGATCATGGATTTTGGTATGAAATCTGGCAATTATGGAAATTTAAAGTTTTTGTTTTTAAAATTTAAAGTTGCAAATCATTGGAGAGAGCTAACCAGAAACGTAATTTTTTTTTTTAAGCAGGGGACGAGAGATTCAAGCACGGAGGCCAAAGCGGTCAATTGTACTGTCCTGCTAGAAACCTGATCACCAAAACCTTCCTGTCCTCAAATTAGGTCTTTGTGAGGAAGGGTTTTCAACTTCTCTACAGATAGGAGGGCAGAACCTAGAATATCCAGCTCCAGGTGAAGACCGGACAAACATACAAAAAGCCAGGATAGACACTCAGGGCTGTCAAAAGCTCCCACCCTTATTAGATGAGCAAGAATCGACTGTAGCCTGTGATGATACCAACCACAGTTCTGCATTGTTTCCGTCAGAGTCGCAAGAGAAAATCAGAGATATTCCTATTAACACCATTAAGAAAAGTTTTGTCCACCTCCTAGTACTCAGGTACGACCATCTCTGCTGATTCTTTCTATGAACATCCGGTTTTATGAGAGACCCTTACTCGAGGTGGCAACGCCTAGGGCGGGTTCCAGTTCAAGGAAAGGAGAATCAGAGTGAGCCAGCCCTAGCTAAAATGTTTCTCCATGATCCCCATGTGACCAGGAACCCATTGAAAGGGCACCTTGTTGTTGATACATAACTTATCCCCATTACCTTTAGGTAAACGGCGACCCTCATAAAAAGGCAAGATTTAGCCTAACCACTCTGTGAGAAGGATACAATAGATCAACTCTGCTTGTGGTGTCCGCAGGCTCCCAGTAGCCTAGTCGCCCCTACTCTTAGCCCAACCTAGCCGTATTAAACAATTCTTTTTTTTTTTATATTTACTAGAACTTTTTAAATATCGAATTAATTTTGTTTTTTATTTTTAATCGATAGACAAGCAAATGTTTTTTCCTGAGTGCAATATTTTTCGAGCTTTGAGACTTTAAAGTCCAAATTTTGAGTGAGAAAATTATTATTTTTTATTTGTAAATATGATAAAATGTTGCTCCACGGGAGAGAATCACATTGTGTTTTTTCGTAAAGTACTTCCACCCGAAATTTCGAGAAACTATGATTTTTTACCATAGTGCTATAACAGATAAGCGGGAGCTTATGGAATTAAAATTGTAGTAAAAATAATTAATGGGGACACTTACGTTGAAAGGAACTGCTTTCGTGAGAAAACTTTATATTTTTAGAAGCGTACATTTTCATTCAAAGTTTTATATAATTACTAATATTAAGATATTTTACATACATATTTTAGCTTTTATTGATTTTTAGAAAACATATTCTCATACAAATTTTGTTACGTTTCTCTAGACAACAGTAAATGGCGCACAAATTGGTAAAAACATTTTGTTTTGTTTAGAAATTTGAGTTTGTGTACCAATTTTGTCTTCCTGTTTTTACTGTTGTTGTAAAGAGAATGGATAAGGGTGTAATATATTTAAATTATACTAATGAAAACATAAAAAACATAAATAAATGATAAAAATCAAAACCATCATCAACTATATTTACTAACATCCGATAGGTGACACTACTGTCAAACTATGAATTTTAAGTATTAAAGGAATTGCATTAAGTTTTTTTTTTAAGTACTCACTGGGGATTTTTTTGTTTTGTTTTAACAATGTAGGACCAATAAATGCTACTATCCTCTTTACAATTAATTTGGCTGCAAAACTCAAAATGTATTATGGGTCCGGAATTACCGACGGGTACTATGCTTGTTAATTGCGAACATAAATTTCAACGATGTAGGTATATATGGAAATTTGCCTTGAAAGTGATGCGTGTGATGACAACAGAGATGCTTAGGCAAGTCATTTTATTTTTTCTGCGTAGTTCTACTAATCAGGTATTTCCTAGTATAAAGGGTTCCAGGATTCATTTTGAGATAAATTTCACTGTACCATGTTGTAACTATATCCGAGACCCGCCACAAACCTAGCCAACTCTTGGGTACGATAATAATATTGTGAGCGTAGCCATGCGCAAATAAGTTCCCGCATCGATAAGGCTACCACAAAACCTCGACCTGAGGATAGCCTCTTTAGACTCGAGTATCCCCTTCAAAGGAAGTTCGCAACAACTCATAGTATGTCCCTTAAGGCAGAAACTCATCCAAGCAAGTCACAGGCCTGGCCTCTCTCAGACTTCCTCACAGCTGGCCTCAAGACTTGCCTCAGAGAAATGAAAACAAAATGATACCACCGGGCTCGGCGCTGTCATTGTAATTTTGTAGTACCTACATCAGTTAACAGAAGTAGGCCTGAGAGAGAAAAATTTCCAACATTGAGCAAAGCGCGCTTTGCGGCTAGGCCTTGTGGCTAGCTGATGGCTTGGTTTTGTGTTGCATCATTTAAAAACCCGTGTTGGAAATTTTAACAACGCCTCAAGGAAGCCTCGATACCTGGTTGTGTTTCTGCCAATAACTTGTCTAAAAGTACCGTGCAGTCATGTGTTCATCCAGTCAGTTCTTTGAGTCCAGCCCAATGTCGATTTTTCTTGCGGTGTAATACAACCGTCTGGTGTTAGGCCCCAGTACTCATCAAATTCGAATGAAAGCAGTCAAGATTACGACATTATGCTGTTCATATCTAGCGAAGATTTGATAAAGTATAAAAACTTATAGAATCTACTTTGAAAGGATCCTATAGTTAGTTTTTCTCAGATTAATGTATACTCGCTAGTAATTATAATTCGATCATAATAGCTCGCTTGATACCGACTATTTATTTATTTATTTAAAAAGTTCTAACGATAGTGAACAGACAAAATCCAATAATACACTACCGTACAGATTAAACAATAAAGATTAAATACAAAAGTAAAAAGAAGAAAATATTAATAATAATAAAAAAGAAAATACATAATTCATAAAAACATAAAAATAAAACTAACTGAAACTAACTAAAAAAGAAAAGAAAAAATTGCATATGTGAATATAAGAACCAAATAAAAAATTAACAAATGAAAAAGGATATATAAAAATGAAAACAAAAGGAAAGAAAAAGTCAAAATGAAACCCTATTAACCTAAACACTTTGGATGTTATGGCTGCAATATGGGAGGCGAAGGTAAGCTTAGAATCAAATATAACCCCCAAGTCATTTATTTCATTTACACGAGAAATAGTAATATTATTAATTTTATAATCGAAATTGATGGAATCACGCTTCCTAGAGAAAGACAGAACTTTCTTTTTAAAGGCAAAGACAGTCATTGATATTTATAACTCTCCTAAATATCTTGGCATCGTCGGCATAAAGTAGGCAGTTTCTCTCAATAAACGTGGGTAAATCATTAATATAGATCAAGAAAATAAGAGGACCGAGGATTGTGCCTTGAGGTACGTCAGACAGCTGCTTATTAGGGACAGATAGGAAACCATTAAGGACAACGACGCTACTTGAATCAATTAGGAAGGACAAATAAACCAAAAAATTGTAAATAATAGAACTTAAAAATTGTATTTGCGTGGAATCCAAGCCCTAGCTATAGTGTTCGTGAAATTCACAAGATTGGTAGCGGTTGAACGTCCAGGAAAAAATCCATGCTGTTGGTTACAGATATGTGCTTTAACTTGATAGAAATGTTGACAATAGACAATTCTTTTGAAGATGAGAACAAGGCTGTTAGATATTAATATAGACTGATAGTTAGTAATAAATCGAGGGTCACCAGATTTATAAATCGGGGTAGCAAAACTATTCTTGAAGATCTGATGAGGAATCAGAAAGCTTGCGAGAACATTTCTTGAAGATCAAATTAGGCACCCCATCAGGACCGGGATTCTTATTATAATCTAATTTATCAAGTATATTTGAGACCACTGCAAAGACCACGATGGATATGCTAAAACAACTTTTATTTTAATGTGAACTAAGTGAAGATAAGTCCAATGAATAATCCGGACTCGAGTAGATAGATGCAAAATATGTAAAGAACAGTTCACATTTTTGACTGTGACTAGTTGATTTAACGTTATTATACTCTATTTCTCTAGGATAGAGATTCGACTTTTTGTAAATTTTTACTATAAGCTAAAAAGACCTTAAGGTTTTCTTTTATAGAAGATTCAGTGAAATTAATATATTTAGCATAACATTCCTTTATTAGTTTTTTACACTTGTTCCTGAAATAAGCGCAGGTTATATACATAAATTTCAGGGTATGATGGGTGACGCTATATAAATGCATGTATTTTTATTTTTATTTTAAAACCATGATCAATATTTCACTAAACCAGGGAGGATATCTGTTACTTTTCCTAATAGGGACAAACCTTTGGATTCCTTCATTAATTATATCGTAAAATCTGTGGAAGGATTGATTCTAATCTAAATATGGCAAGTTAAAATCCCCAAGCATGAGATCGTCTACTCAGATATGAAGTGGATAATATTGGTAAAATCTAGCACCTCTCTTTTTTGCTGTTGTTGTCGCAGATACAACTAGATTAGTAGTTAATATTGGTACTTACCCGTTTTGTTGATTGTGCTGCTACCCCAGATATTATGATGCGTGTATTAGATTCGCAAAGTTCACTAAGCCATGTAGTACCCTAATTTCTACCCATGCTTCAAGATCCATAAGATTAATCATCGACGTTGGTTTTCTGGAGTCGAACACAGAAATATGCAGAATATTCTCTCCGCATATACCTCTATTTTTTCGACCACAAGATCCTTAGAACACTGCACTGTAAAAAGAATACAGTAAATTTGTATATTATAAACTATACAAAAGGCTCACGGTATAAGCTCTGTGGAATCATACATGATCCCAAACACATCTTCCCGCAGGCCCAATACCTGATCACTTTATAGTACTTAGCCATTGGTTCTATGTAAATGAAGTCCAGATCATTCCAAAATTTTCTTCAACATGTAGCAAATTTTGAAAAGGCAATATCCCACACAAATCTCTGATGGAAGTCTGAATGAAAGCAAAAAAAAATAGATTATTTAAAATTCATAATTTTCAAAAATTCAAAATTTTCTTTATGTAATTTTCGAAATTCGAAAATATTCGAACATGATTCTCTTTTGAGTTAAATTTGGAAATATTTAAGAATCATTAGAAGATGCTCTGAATGCTTCTGTTGTTTAATAACTAAACAAACAATCAACTGAACTTCATGAGGTGGCTCAGAAGATATATACTCGTAATTCCCCTCAGGGCACAGAAATATTTTCAAATTGTTGTAACTTTTAAGCAGGGAGCGGGGAGTGAGGAGTAGCTACGTTGAAAAATTCATTGATAGCGTATACCATAAAAAGGAATCTTGATCTAAAACACCCTGTAATATTTTATTGAATCATCAAAAATCATAAATTTTCTATAAACAAAAACAAAATCTTGAATTTCAAGAAATATTTAACCTGTTTAAATTTGGCATATCTCTTGTAGCCCATTTCAAAATTATTCCTGATTTCGATTTGCCTTTCTATTCCCCTATTAATATTGAATTTCCTTAATAGCTTACCCCCTCTGCCGTCGATGACTTCATCACTGATTGTGATCCCGGAATATAATTAAAGTTAAATGGCGCAAAGAAAATTCCTGAAATATTTGTTTTTCATTTTGTTTTTTTCATTCTTATTTTCAGAATGTGGATGTGGATGGAAAGCCATAGTGTCGTAGAACATAGAAAGGAATAGTCTGTCTTTGGTGAAAGAAAATGTAATTATCTACCCACATCCGTTATTTCTAAATACCTTTTCCGTTTATCCGATTTTACTATTTCTTGTAAAAGAGATGTTGGCGGTGGCATAAAATAAGAAATAAATAAATAAAATAATTTATAATTTATCCACCCTCTCCGCCACCTCCTTCTTTTTCTACCCTTTCATTAATTATAGCTCTCGCATAATTTCCTGATTTAATTGCCTGGAAAAATTTTAAATTTTCTAATTTCACGGGATAAAAGAGAAAAGTTTTCTGAGAAAATTCGAATTGTTTTTACGAAGTTGTATGTTCTGCAAAAGAGCGGTGGGGGTAGTCATGATGTCATGAATAAATATCGAATTTTCGTTAGCACATGTGAGATATCCAGTTAGCTTTTATTTACTTCAATTAATATTAATCGAGGAGTCAGGAGAAGCCCACCCATAAATGTAAGTAGCTCCCTTTTACTCTTTTACATCTCCATTCTAATGCTATAAGTTTGTTGCCACATGATTTTTTATTTTTTGATACTTCAAACCTCCAAACCTGACAAAATAATGAAAATTTTGAAAATTCAAAATGGGGGCTCAAATTATGAAAAAGAACCAGATGATTTCTGGTGACCATCTTACAAATTTTATAATTTTTGGTACTAAACTTTTTAGCTCATAGTCTACATGGGACGAACCAGGTTAGGCATTAATTACCAACTTAAATTGAATCTTATCTGTAACACGAGAAACAGTGGAATGTAAGTCAAATCATAGGGGTGGGACGTGTTTGAAACATTTTTTAGCTCGTCAACCGAGTAACAATTTTATCTGCTTGAGGCGCTCTACATGACCATTTCTTCGAGTGATTCCCATTGTACATAAATGCTTAGTGTTTGAAATTATTTTTTGTTTGTCACAATAATCACGAAATCAGAAAATTTTACATAAAACTATGTTCTTCAATCGCCGGTGTGGATTTCCAAAAATCTCGCTTTGATAGTTCATGCAATCGAAGCAAACTTCCAAGAATATCCGTGTTTTTCGTTTAGATAATCTAGGAATCATAATTGTACAGTGTCCTGTGAACGCAGTAGCTGTAAAAGGATACTAGGAATGAGATGCTGCAACGATAGTGTACATTTGATTTAAATTCGGACACGCAATTTTCAGATTGTGTGTCGAATTTGAATGTGTTCGTACGATTTATAAAATTGTACCAAAATGTAGTGCTAATATATTTTGTACCGGTCCCACATGACTCGTGAATATCATCGAACGTTTCAAGTGAGCTTTCAGTAGAATTATTCTATAGCTATTTGACTCCGACTAAAAATATCGACTCTAGCCGAAACATGTGCGAATATCGAATATTCATCATCGGCATCTCTCACATGAAGTGTACCTTCACTCGCTGAATTCTTGTGGGACCGGTTTTACGAACTAAAATGTCCAATTCACGCATCATCTTTTGAGGTGACTACTGGGACTTTTCATATTACATATATTTAAAAAAAAAAACATAAATTTACAAAATGTGAGTAGTAACACATGCCCAGAGGCTTTTGCATTTTTTTTTATAAAAACAAATTTGGACTCATTCGAACAACATTATTCATAAATTTTTCCAGATCCTCGTCAAGAGCTTTAGAGAATTGAATTTTTTTCCAACTAGCTATACAGACTGAAAAGTAGAGATCGAAGAATAGAGCCCTATGGGACATCTCTCCTGTATGTGATAACAGATTAGAATATTCACCATCGATCATTACTCAATGTTTTCAAATAAGCGTACATAGTAAGTCCAACTAAAAAAAAAATTGTAAATAATAATACAGAAATATGAGTTTTGAAAATGGTATTGAAGTCCTTGGAGAAAACCAGTAATATTAACTCTGCGAACTTATAATTTCAAGTGACGCCCGCAAATCGGTTCGAATATAATATTTGAGAATCCATTCTAATACCTTAGCCACACAGCACGATCTAATGAATCATTAAGATGCCGTGTGTCACATAGTATTCATAATTATGGCTCTAAAATCAGATCATTATGAGGTATTTTTTTTATTTCATTAGAGCACTAATGAGGAAAAATGTATTAAAACTGAGTGCATTTGCCCATTTGAACAATAATAAGAAAAAATGCAAAGCACAAACTATATTATCAAATAAAATTTTTAATGTTTTTTTATTTCCAAATAGTTAAATTAAAAAGTAAAATAAATAAAAACTAAGTTTATCGCAACAATTTAATCCATTTCGTTCACTGTCATAAATACAACATAATTAAAGAAATGGCTGTGTATCTGCAATTACTTAATGAGTCAGTTGCCTCAAATAAGTCATTACTTAATTAGGAGCAGTTTAAGTAATTAAACATTCAAAAGTCGCTTCCCATAAAAAGTAGCCTAACCTACTAACACTGTTTTCATTAACCCTGACTACATGAGCTTTTCAAGAGCTTCCGGCAAAAACCATAACATACTTATGGGGGACAGTTACAGACATTGGTATGCAATTTATTTTGACGATGGTGGGATGACATTGGCTACTTTCAATAGGAGGATAAAAATGTAAAAGCTCTAAAGCACGTACATTGATGAATTATTACAGTTCTAATGCTAGAAAAAATACTTTCGTTAAACTTCAATTTTATAGAAAACAAATTTGCCTCTTAGCCTCATCACAATCAACGCACTTGAATAAAAACAACTTTGCTGGTTCCATAGAGTTTAATGATTGATGCCAATGCTTGTGACCTGTACGAGACTATAATAGAACTATAGAACTATAATAGCCATTTAACTTATCTAGATTAAAACTACAGCAAGACTTCTATTTATTAAATTGCCTTTCCATTTTGAAGTTACTCTACAGAACCTTAAGAAAATCACACTTCGATACAACTAAGTAATCTTAATCTTTAATAGAAAATAATAATGTGAATAGTATCATAGATGGCACAAGAACTAGATGTCGCATGCAGTACCAAAAAAGTATACAAAATTTATATGGCTAGGTGGTCCATTCCGGAATGGACCACAACATTTGAAGTGATTTATAACGTCGAGTGATTCATATTTTTTCGAATCTGAAGTATTAAAGAAGTCGATCAAATGTATACGAAACTGCAATTATAAAAACATTTGCTTTCGGCATGCTCTAAAACATGTTATGGTCCATTCCATAATGCACTACCCATTTCACAATCTGTATACTCTGCTCCAGTATGCCATGCGACATCTAGTTCTTGTGCCATCTATGATAGTATACATCTGATATTGGAAGACTTAACTAACTTTCCGCTTTATATTTTTTTATGTTATACCTAAAAAAATTATTCAAGAAAAATGTTTCCTACAACAATAAAGGAAAGTAGTCTATCTACAACATGCATAAATAATGTTCCAGAGCTTCACTATTGTGCTCTTTCATTTCATTCAGCAAATTTATATAGAGAAAGGCAAATTTTATATAAAACTATTCATTGCAAGTAGCTTTAAATATAAAGCAGATCCACACACACACACACATTGGCATGCATAATACTTAAATGCCTCTATATAATATAACAAACTACCTATCATGGAGAGTTTTTAAATTAAATTCCTTCAAAGGGGTTTATGAAGTTTTTATTCCACTCTAGAAAATATTTTGAGAAGATTTTTTTATTCAATTAAATATTTTTACTTGGCAGAATAAAATAAAAAAAATAAATGAAAGTGCATTTTTCACTCTCTGCTTTTTAAATGATAAGAGTAAGTGAATTAAGCTATTATTCCGCATCCGGTAAAAATAAATGAAAAATTTTCTATGGCTTACAAATATCTTTGATGATTTAACTATAATGAGAAATGGAAATTCCCCACCTATAAAAAGAAATTTTTTCTTGTAATAAAAATCTGTTTTTCTTCATTTCTAAGGTATTTAATTATTTTTATATCTATGAAAGCATTTTTTTGTTTACTTAGTTCAAACTAATTAGCAAAACTCTTACTGAGGGGGGAAACGAATGCAGGCAAAGAGATGCATTCCCATTAAGAAGAAAACTATGATTCGACCGAAAGAAAAATCAAGTACCTGAACTTAGAGTCGGTTTCAAAAAAGAAAGTATATTCGAATCCGGTAGCCTCGTTGATGCGCTCACAAATCTGATTTCGAAAGGAATGAAAAAGGATCAAGGTAATTGAGGAGTACCACTATCAAAGTAACGCCAAGACATATTTCTGACTCAATTTTTTTTTATACCTATTAAAAAATATTCATAAATTCTTCTCGATATAATCGAGCTGAAAATAAAACTTTTCTTCAAATTTTATAGTCCTTGGTGCTCCTCAATAAAATTTTGAAGGCGGTTTAACAGCAGGGTGATGTGTACAAGAATGAATTTATCTTGATCTATATTATTGGAAGAGGACTAGAATAGTTTGGCAAAGGAAATTTTTACCAATCCAGATTTGAACGTGCTTGCTCCAATAATAATTATTTGATTTTATAACAAAAAGTTGAAAGGTCGGAATTAAATTGAATTTTTTAAAACGATTTTTAGAGGGAAAAATGGGTTTTGGAAATAAAATTAACAAAACCTCCAGTATAATTTTGATCTTATATGTATTATTTGGCAAA
This sequence comes from Dioctria rufipes, assembly GCA_963924295.1. Lineage (NCBI taxonomy): Eukaryota > Metazoa > Arthropoda > Insecta > Diptera > Asilidae > Dioctria > Dioctria rufipes. Next base: position 191,565,531 of record OZ002743.1, read on the forward strand.
ATGGCAATGATGGATTTTTGGTAAAAATGGCAATGATGGATTTTTGGTAAAAATGGAAATGATGGATTTTGGTAAAAGTGGCAATGATGGCTTGTTTGTGTAAGTATATAAATAAATTATAAAACATAAAAGTAATCATCAGCCAAGCTCGAAAAGACTTTGCTACTTCATTGGCTTAAACTGGCCAAGAGATTTAAGACTCTGTTAAGTGGTTCGCCCTGGATGTTGATCTGATGACCTGGAAATAAAAAAATATATATAGCTTCAGAAACATGTTTAAAGGAAATATTACCTATATATGCATGTTATTGTATCTCCTCCAGTATTAAATTTTGAAGAAAAAGATCTGTCTTTTATTTGCAGTTTCTAAACTTTTATAGTATAAATACATACCTTCCCTACCATCAATTATGAATTTCGAGAGCAACACTCACATGGTACATCCTCTGGTCTGATGTTATCAAGGATTTCTACTAAGCCGCAACAACTAAGCCAATGCGTATTTTTTTCAATTTAACTTATCCTACCTGGTATGCACTTGAATTGAATTAATCAGCGATTCTATGAGGGGTTTTTCTTATACTACCAAATGTTAGAATTATGTAGAACTAAGGTGAATCACTGTAATGAAGTAAAAAATTTACTAACATTTGTTAAGGTGATGTAAGCGAGGTAAGATATGGAGTAAAATTATAATACCAAGAGAATTATACTTATCGTTTCATTTAAGAAATTATTATTTTCAAATATTCATAGTAACATACCTGGGCTAGTCCTTCTACTTCTCACGCGCCTTAAAGAATGTCATATAGAAAGAAACTGAAACTTAACTACAAGCGATAACAAAAAAATATTTCTTCAAGACTTCAAATTCCCAATTTTGAGCTGCTTCTAATCCAAAGCGAAGTCTACGTAAACTCACCCCAAAACAATTTGAATAAAAACTCCATATATTTTTCATTTCGACTGTCGTATAACAAATAACATCCTCGAACTGTAACAGTTAATTTTAAAAATAATTAAAAAATATTATGAAAAAAACAAAAAAAAAACAATTTCCCGATTCAATCATGCAAAACTATAATACTGTAAACTGAAAATCCATCCTACAATATCGATTTTTTGGATCAAAACAAGTTCAGTGTCTTAGTACTTCTGAATTTCTCGCAAACCTTCGGCACTGTGATCCATCGTATATCATTCACCAGAAACTTGCTGCCTGTTTTAATTTTAGTAGTTCAGCCACATTGTTCTGGTAAGGTATTCAGATTACATCCAACGAGTCTATCAATAATATTTCATCCTCCACAATGCCTTTACTTCGAAAGGTGCCTCAAGTTTCATTACCGCTATTTAGTTTATTCATCAATGATCTACCAGATGTAGTTCAACTTGTACAGATCCGATGGTGTACAACTCCATTTAAGCTGGCCGATTGGTCTTCTTGAAGATTGCAAAATGATTTGGAAAGAATTAACACCTGGGTCAAAACTGTAATCGATGCATACCAAGTCCTGTAATGTCTGATTGTATTTAAATTTTATAAATAACGATCCAATTAAAATCCAACGCAGTAGCTTTAAATAATATTTCATTGCTTGTTGTAAGTAAAGTTACAACGCTTGGAGTTGTTTTGAATCAAATTACATGAACTGCTGTAATTATATCAAGGTCGTGGTCAGTAAAGCTTATGCAGGACTCCGGTGTATATGGCTTTCATCTGCTGTCGTTTAACGATTAATTAAAGCTTTACTCTTGCCCACTTCACCTATGGGGTAGCAATTAGCAATGTGCTTTTCAAGTTGGATACGTTGGTGCCAGGAAAGTTGGAGTGCCATTCAACGACGATATTTGATTTTGTTTTTTCAAACTATGAAGATTTGACCATGTTTCGCCTTTTCTTTCGCGTTTGCTCGGATGCTCTTTGGGGATGGACCTAGTTCTGAATAGAATGTAGTGGATTTCTGTATTTATTTACGCCAGTAACTGCCAATACAGTGCGGAGCTGCTCTGCGAAGATATCTGATGGCTTGGCCAAAGAAGTTTGGATCTTGAAAGTCCAAGCTATGGGATGGATTCACCCAGGATGTTTGATGCAGGAAATGTCTTTGAAGCCAAATCCAGTAATGGATTCACCAGATCGCCTGACTTGGTAAAGGTCCCATTATCAACGGGCTAATTAGCCTAATTTGGGCTGTGTAACGTCTGAACCTGAATTATTTAGAGATAAAGCAAGTTTGTGTAAAGACTAAATATATGCACAACAATGCAAACAAAATAACTCCAATATTTCCTCCGGATCCTTTTTTTAAAAAGAAAACAGAGTAAATTAAATTATAGAAAAAACAAAACTCCGTATTTAGGTGTTATGTTTACGTAATCAAATTTAAACTATAAAAGAAGTTAGTATTGCAAAGCTTTTTATACTACACTGGATGCTATCATTTCGTCTTGGAGGTTAGCTCAGCAGTATGACGCTTGCTGCATCGAATGAGTCTTGGTCTTTAGAATTCGTACACAATTTGTTTTTCATTTAACATTTTCAAATTCTACGCATATTTAGCTATTTCCAATTGGTAATCAATGTATTTTCAGGTATTTTTTTACAGCAATTACATCGGTTTTTTGGGAATTATCGATTGGACGCTCCGGTATGAAAGTGTCACAACAGCTCCATGACTGCGTATTAGAAAAGGCGAGCGTTGTTTTTCTTATATTTGCTACTTAGCTCACACAAAATAGGGTACTTACGCGAATTATTCTAATTTACAACGCCACAACCGTAAAGGAACATATTGAATCTAAAAGTTTTACTTTTTATCTTAAGTAGTTACATATCTAGTATCGCTTATTTAATGTAAAAAAAAATATGATGTTGATTCTTGTGTATTTCTCTCGTAAATTTTATTTGAACTATGTGTCCATATGGTAGGATATAGTCCAAATAAAACAAAGAATGGATAAAATACACTTGGAAAAAAAAACAAAAACAAAAGAACAAAAAATAAAAACAAAATTTTTAGTTTAGTACAGAGATGATAAACCTAGTTTCTAGTTACATTAACTATTAAGTTATATTCTTGATATAAGGATTCATATAAATTAAAGTACATATGCATTAGAAGGTTAGAACAGATGTGATTACTTCCGGAACTTTCAGGGATACTGCCCTTGTTTATAGTGTTTATAGGAGGTGGTTTTGTTTAAATACACATTTTTTATTCATTTTGAAATTCCTCGTTAGATAAAGAATCGATCGACGATAAATTTCTTTTCTACCGAATGGTACTACTTTTAGAAGAGATCATACTTCGATCTAAATTTGGATCGAAAACATAAAATATTGCTGATTGAATAAATGCACACTTATAACGTAATGGCACAGTGAATTTTTCATTTTCTCGTACCGTTCTCCTGGAGCCCTCTTGAAATGAAGGTGCGCTTCATTACAGGTTCAATAGGGACATCACAAATACGTGCCGACAAAGCATGTCGTGGGAGGCCGGGGAAAGGCACAGAAGATCTTACCATTTGATCATCTATGACATTTTCAGGTAAGTGGTGTGAAAGGAAGGTCCCTTCAGGACTAGATGCGTGCATCTTTCCCTTTATGTTAGACAGGCACGATATCTTTCGTAATGGTGGGATTTTTTTTATATCCCGAGGTGCTAGTGTGCCGCCCTGCATTCAAAGACTGTCACGGAGAGAGCTATCAGCTTCACGTCCATCCAGAGCTCACTCAACTATACTACAATAACTATAAATAAATATTTTGAATTTTCCAACAATATAAATGAATACTTTTTACTTTTACTTTTTAGTAAAAAGTGACAGGATAGTTTAAATTTTAAACACAAATCATCTGAAAATTAATAGAAACCTTGATTGTATACATAATATAAATATTTTTACATTTGTTACATATTTCACATTCTTTCACAATTTCCATTTATGTAAAAAATGACAAAACAACAAACATCCTCACATTTTATAATACGTCATACACATTTATTAAACTTTACAAAAGATTATGATTATGGCAAAGTACAAAAAAAGTATTGTTAAGTATCTATGTATGTATAGTATATATTGTACTACTATTACTATAGATCTAAACAATATTACACAGAGATATTACGCAAGTAAATAAACGAATATTTTCGAAAAAAGAAAAGAAAAAAAATGTTTTTTTTTCTTTCTTCTTCTCCTCCTTACACAATAAAATTTTATAACAAATGAAACAACGAAAGCAAACTAGTAATAAGCTCAATGTTTGTTTTAAAAATGTTTCTGAGTTCTGGTTTTTTTTTTCTTTTTTTTTTTTATAAAACAAACACGAGCTAACATAATTTCTACTAATCAACTTTAAGTGTGAAATATTATTATTATAATTGTTATTGTCTTTTAGAATGGACATAAAAACATATTCTGAATTTTTAAGTGTAAAATCACTGATTTAAATATAAAAAAAATTATAATAATAATAAAAACAAGGAAAATTAGGAAATAAATTTTAAAAATTCTATACGCTATAAAGCTTAAAATAAAAGTAAGAAAAATAAAAACAATAAGATAAAACATAACTTTTCTATATAAATTATATATATATAAAAAAAAAATAGAAAAGAAATTAAATAATAAGGGAAAAAACGATTATAATGAAATTGCACACATTTTTTACGAATTTTGATAACTTTTTCTAATTTTTTTGCTTTTTTGTTTTTGCACTGGAAACGCTTAACACCAGCCCGTAAATAATTTTTCAAACGAATCGAAACAAAAATTTTAACAATTTTATATTTTTTTGTACAATAATAAATAGCCAAAACAAAAAATAAAATTTAAAAAAAAAACCAAATTTTTTCATCTAATTAAAAAACAAAAAGGAAAACAAATTTTATTCACAAAACGGTTTTTTTCTTTTCTTCCTTTTCTTGTCAGCCCATTTTACTTTAAAGTTTTAATTAAAAAACAAAATTAATGGCAAGAATAACATTTTCTTTGATTTGATTTATCTTTTATACCTTAACTGTGAAGCTTTTCTTTTTTTTTTTTTAATTCAAAGAAAAACCTCCATCTCTATCCTTCCTCTATTATCTCTCTCGTTTTCTTATTTATAAACTAAAAACAATTTAAAAAAAAACACATATTTTTACTTATCTGGGTAAAATAGAATAAATTTTATCATTTTTTTCTTAAATTAAAACAATTTTGACTGGTCCCGTAGGAAGTTGCTTCATATAATTCCAGGCATCTACACGTGTCATTTTAGCTGTTGATGCACCATTTATGGTGATAATTTCATCTCCCATTTTTATATTGCCAGCTTTTTGTGCAGCACCACCTTTTTTGTTTTTATTAATAATATTAATAAAATTTTGGGAATAGATAAAACAAAGAGAAAACCCGTTAATATTAAAAAGTATTATACATAATAATATATGTAATACGATTTGTAATTTACCTATAAAAACTTTTTTTATTATCAAAGGCCGATTGCCTTTTGGTGAATCATGGCCACCTTCTATTGAAAATCCTAGGCCACAGCTATCTTTGATAATTTCTACAGTTCTAGCACCAAGTGGTGTGTCATCTAAATAATATTAATAATAGCAAGAATTTTTTTATATTTTAGATGCTTGTTTTATAAAATAGTTTTAATTTTAATTTATTCTATGCTCGACGTATAAATGATTGTTTTTTTTAGATTTGTTTGATATTTTTGTTGTTTTTGATCTGAAAATGTTTCTTGGGTGGGTAAATTTTTCGTTTTCCTGTAACTTTACTGGTTGAAAAATTATTATTAAAAATTATTTGTTTTTCAAAGGCTTGGCAACTCTTGAGTTAAGCTGACTCAAATAGTCGGCTCTAATTAGTGAGCCGGCTGAGTCGACTTTTCATTTTACTTGAAGGTGACTCACTGTGGAAAGCGTCAATTTGCTCATCTCTACTACTCAGTCCTGCTATACCATATAGAGGAGCTTTTCTACTTGCATATCTTATGTGTAGTTATAAATGTATTATTTTAATACTGCTACTCGGAAAGAGATGGCCTACTATGAAAAAAAAACATGTTTTCATGTTCTGCACCAATTTTTTTATTTAGGCTTTTTGATAATTTAAAGATGTTTTTTTTTTTTTGCATATGTAAAGTTATAAGCTATATTTAGGTTTGCTTACATTCTGAATTCGATAGCCGACCGGATAACTGGAAATGTTTTTATTTTTTTCAAACTCAAAAGAAATTTTAATCTGATGGTGGATGAATTATCCAAACAAACAAATATTTTGAAAAGTTAATCTACTCATTGAAATTGATAAGCTTACGTTTTAGGTGCATCACGAAGATCTCCAAGATAATGATGTGTTCATGAAACAATTATACCTATTTGTGGTTAGGTTGTACTACCCTAGATAGTCTACCATTAAATTTTTTGTTTTCATTGTATGAAGGCAAAGATGATATAATATTGCTAATCTTATTGTATCTTATTGTTTGCAAATGTTTTTTTGTAATTTTTGACATTAAGTGTTATGACTTCCATAAAAATGCTGTTCAATTTTGATCACAAAATTCGAATTATTCTGGTCGCTACAGTCTTTCTTAGAAAAAGAGAGTCAACCAGCTGCGTGAAACCAGAGGTTTTATTCTGAATTCAACTTGATTAAGACGAATCGAGTATATAAAATCACATACGAATGAAGTTTTTGCTGACAATGAACAATTCGAAAAAGACAACGAAATCTTGTATGAACCAGGCGTCGTCAATTAATCATATCTTCACAGTTCATGCGAAAATCTCGCTCGTACTCGAAACATCAAAATGGTGGAAGATTTCAAAAGAAAAGTTTTCAATTTAACCGTCCCAAATTAAGCCACATCATGTCCTTCCTTAGAGGTATGGAAGCGTTGTTTATTTTATATCAAAATTTCAAATTTTTTGAACGACCACTGCCGAAAAAAGGCCAAATTCGACACTCAGTGCTGAAATGTCGGCATTTTGTTAATTCTCATTGGGACAAATAAAATACTTTATACCGCTCTGGCGTTTTTCATTCTGATTGATACAATTATTATTTTTTTTTTTTTTTTGCTTTTTTTAGAAAAGTAGAATCTTTTACCATCAGGCAGTATCGTATAGCCAAAATTTCCAATTTTAAACAAGTGAGAGATGCACATTCTAAAAAAAAGGGCGAGTGCGTTTCTCACCTATTTAGTATTTCGTCAGTAGTCGTATTTCTTATCTACAGAAAAGAAGCTAAGGACAGAAACACATTCAGGCCTCGAGAATTCTTTAAGGCGTTACCAAAATTTCCAGTATGGGTTTTTTAATGAGGCCACACAAAACAAAGCCGAGTAGCAAACTAGATTTAAAGCTAGCTAGCCGCAAGACTCGCTTTACTTTATGTTGGAAATATTGTTCACTCAGCCCTTCTTCTTTCCAAAGATTTTTTTTTTATGTAAATATTATAATAATAGCACCGAGCCGATGCGTGGTGTTATTTTGTTTTCAATTCTCTGAGGCAAGACATGAAGCCAGCTGCGAGGAAACATGAGAGAGGCTAGGCCTGAGGGTTGCTTGGAGGGGTGTCTGCCTTAATTTGTACGAGCTTCCAAATATTTTGGACTATGTACTTGGATTTCAAAATAACAATTTCAAACGTATTATTTGCCTGCAAGTGATACAATTGATATAATTTGTGATTTATAGTCCGGAAGTTGCGTGCACCAGTCGTAAAAGAAAATAAGTGTCCAAGTCACCTACCCAGCTATGAACATCCATCATGCTGGACTAGATGCCAATTATTGACGAAGGAGGGAAATAATCACAGATGCCGAAAGACCAGAGTCCTCTATGGAAGACAACGTAATAAAATAAAAATAGATTTTTAATAGTCGTGTCCATGTCTCCACTAATGAAAAATTAATTTCAAAAACGCATGACTCAATTTCGGAAATTAATCATTATTTATTTATTTCCGAATTCGAAGACTACCTAACCAAAAAGATTTTTGGCATTGTGTATGTTTATAATCAAAGACATTATTTACATATGTAATTTCAGTTCAGTGTTTAGATGTCGAAATAATCGAAAAAAAAAACGAATATAAAAATCATACTAACCGGTACTGTTCATCAATTTATTATCATTTTTCTCAGCAGCTAATATTCTTCCTGTTTCTCGAACTCTTTCGAGAATCTCTTGTGTGCTAATTTTACCAGCATCTCTTGATGATTGTCTCTTTGTTCTGGTTGTTGTTGTTGTTATAATTTCTGAACTTGGTGGACTACTGCTGGTAACACTGCTAATTTGAGACATTCCATTACCTGTAGTTACAGAATCTTCTTTAATATTTTCATCGTTAGAAACTATATCCAAATCTAGATCTAAGGATCGTGAAGCTTTGTGATAATTTCGTTTCTTTTCATAGTCAATATCTATAGGTTTCTCATTCAATGAAGTCAAAGACCCAAGAGATGCACGTTTTTTCGATAATTGTTTTATGATAACAGATTCTGATCTTGTTACAACTAAAACCACTTCTGGTCTAGGAGTCTGAAGAGAGAAAAAGAAAAATTATTAGTTAGTAAGAAAATAAAAAAAAAGTTTTGAATATGTGTTGAATTGACGTACTTTTAGCACTGAGATTGATTCACGATGTGTTAGACCACGCATGCTCAATCCATTTACAGCTAAAATGCGATCACCTTTTTTCAAGCGTCCATCTCTAGCTGCAGGTGAATTTGATAAGATTTTATGAATCTGGAAAATTGTTGTAATAAACAAATAAATTAGTTAAAATAATAAAAGGAATTTTTGAAAAAATACTCTCTGAAAATTTTAATGATTAAAATTGCTTGAGTCATATGAGTAAGTTGGCTACAGTGTAAACCCGAAAGCATAGAGAAGTAACACCAAATGGTAAGCCGTATTTGCTTTACTCAGTTTACTATTATAGGTAAGATAGGGGTAATTGTTAATAGAGCTTTGTTTTGCAGACAAGTGGGCAAAATCCTTACATCAACGAGGATCAGTTGGAAAACCTCAAACTCATGATGATGTCCAAGATCTTCCATAACGCTCCATTCTATAAACCAATAATATGCGTGGTTGTGAAGGAATTTGTTGATACTGTTGTCAAAAGTCAGCCACATAGGCCAACTCACTTTCAAACAGGTTGGAATTGCTAAAGAACTCATTGTTATATAGCTTCCACCATAAATCTCTGTTAGCTTTCCTGGTATGAAACTGGGATGGGAATCTTAAGTTAAGCTTCCCAGTACTAACCAGATTAATACATTTGTTTGATGTTAAACGAATGGACTGAGGAATGTGATACACCAACCATCGAGGTGTCGAAGCTGATAGCTTTAAGATAACTAATGCTCTTGAAGCAGAGCAATTGCCCAACGAAGACAAGATCGCATGGACATAACACTTTCATTCTATAATGGATTGCGTCATTTCATCATATATATGGTTTCACGAGAATCACTGCTACATAAACTTCCATATCGGACTTGACCGAATCAATGCGGCCCCATGAAGGAATGCCAGTAGGATGAACTGCGAGAGATTCAAAAAGAATTAAACTAAAAAAACGCAGTAAGTGGAAAATGGGCAGACTGTAATGGCCTGTGTGTTGGTAAATTTGGAAGAATGCGGTTCTATGGTGGAATGGGAATCTTAACAAACTTGACTGATCTTCTAGAATGCATATTTAATAAGGTCAGGAAAACTTGCTTGGAAAGGTCTGGCGGATATTTTTTTTTTTTTTTTTTTAATACTAAAACTAGGGTATCCGTATCCCCTTATGATGTTATAGTCCAGCCTTGATACAAAAAGCAAAAAAGATACGTTCGAGTCTAATAGGTGGCGATGCAAGTGACTCATAGCTCGAAGAAAAAAAAACAAACAATTATGGCTGGAATAACTGAACACCTTTTGTGGGTCTGCTCATTCTCCATGAGATACAAAGCTTTTGTTTAAAAACTTAACAGATCAGGTCATGCGACAGTCTATTAATTTTAAATTGAGGGGACGCAACAGGACAACATATTGGGCTTCCTTATCTTGTATGGATGGTAGGAGTTAAACAAATTCGCTCCGATTTTGCTGATATAAAAATTCACATTAAAGAAAAAAATATCCAACTCACCGTAATTTCCTTTGCTTCATAATCAGAACCACCAGCCAATGTAACGCCAATACTACTTTCCGGTGTATCTCTCTGAAGTACAACAATAAATGCTTCTGGTGTCTTAAGTGGAGGATCTGCTTCTTCAATGATCAACTGAACATCCTGAGCAGTAATCAAACTCTGATTACTTCCTAACGATGAAAAACTTCCATATTCCGTTGGAGTCTCTTGATTCGATGGCAAATTCTGTGTACTAGAAGAGACACCAGACGAAGATGAAGCAATCGAATCTAAAGATGAGAATCGTTCATGGTATCCAATTTTTTCCTTAACAATTTTATTACTACTATTACTAGTACTACTACAGCTATTCGTAATAGTCACAGTCTGAGATTGTGAACGTTGTTCAAATTTTTCACGAATTTCCGATGTTGAAGTTTTAATGATTTTCAATGGAGTTCTATTAATTTCCATTTGCTGTAAAGGAGGCGGTGTTGTAAGAAATTCAATCTTTTCTGAAACACTTTTATCTTCAGGTTTAATTTTCGGTATGATCTCCATAGGCTTTTTAAGTACTTCAATACGTGCTTTAGCTGCTTCAGATTGCACCCATTTAGCCAAATCACTACTACTATTACTTTCTGTAGTTCTTTTCATTGGAACTGGTGGAGTGGAAATTTTCTTTTTAGTTACAGCTTTTTGACTTATATCCGCTTTAAAACTGGCTTTTCGTTCTTCATCAATGAACATGGCACTAATTTTTGAGGGTGATGATGAATCTGATTTTCGACTACTATCATCTGTGTCTGATGTTACTTCAACATATGCAGCGACATTAATAATTTTATCAACAATACTTGCATCCTTAGCCACCAGTTTATAATTTATTGGAGCTGATGATGGTGTAGGCTTATTTTGGACAACTAAAGAAGTTCGTTGTTTCAATTTTGGTACACGTCTAGTTTCTTCTTCATCATATCCATCAGTACTATCTTCATCTTCATAACGTCTATTTCTGGCCAAAACTGATGAATCATCACGTCCACTTCGACATTTCGCCGATGCTAGAATATTTTTTCGATTAACTGCAGAATCACCAGAGCCTGATTTTAAAATGCGACGACTCATATCAACTGTAGGTGTACTTCCGACAGAGCTACAACTTGCTTGAGATCCAGAGCCAGATGTTAATGTAGAAGTTGTTGAACTTGCAATGGATGTATTTGTTTCGGAGCTTAAAGTTCTTGTAAGCGCAAACTTTTCTGGGACAACAGGTACACAGGGTGACATAGGCGGGGAAGATATTTTTGAACTGAACACCGAATCACTATCGCTCTCTTCAAGGTGAGAGGAAGACTTGTTCAGAATTAGGGAAGTACGTGGTGGCTTAACTGGGGGCAGTATTGGACCTGAAATGACAAAAAAAAAACAATTAGGATTGATTGATGATTTTAAGGTGTATGCACAAAAGAAAACCTACCTTCAACTTTCCTAATTGATGGTGTAAGCCTACTGCCTGCACTGAAAATACTTCTATATGTCCCATTTCCTAAAGTATTACTACTGCTACTGTTGCTGCTTGTTGTCATAACTGGACGCAATGCTGGCGGTAAATCCCTTTTATGATGTGAAATAATATTCGATGATAATGTTCCATTCATCTTAATCTTTTCGCTGTCTCTACTTTTTATTTCTGGAAGATCAAGAATTGGTTCAAGATTAGAAGTTAGAATTGTAGGACGTTCAGGTATAACAAGTCCTCTAAGTTTCGACATTGATTTTCTTCTTTGCTCAAGAATATTTGTAATGGCAGCCTTTCGTTGAGACTCATCAAAATTATTATTAATATTATTATTATATGGTTGCCCAGAGAAACTAATTGTTCTTGATAATGTTGGAACACTTCTTCGTGGCAGGGAAGCATAACTTTGTGTGTATTCAGTAAGAGAAATCGATGATTGTGTATCATCACACTTCTCGGGTCTCTCTATAAAAGCTGATTTAGTTCTAGAATATGTTTTTGTGACATCATTTAAATTCTCAACACTCATCGCACGTTTAGTTAACGGAGATGTTATCGATTGATATTTATAACTGGTATCCAAAAGATTTTCCGTACTTTTATTAAAAGGTTTCGTACTTCTAGAGAAATCAACTTGATCCTCATTAGAGAACATTGCAATTTTATCCCGAACACTTTTCTCTGATTTCTCATCCTTTCTCCAGTCGGATAGTTTACGACTAGTTGGAATGGGTTTTTTGAAATTATCTGTGGTGTCTGTAGTTTTTTGTTGTTGTAGTTGTTGTTGTTGTTGTCGTGTTTCAAATGTTGTTGTTGTTACACCTTTTGGGTGACTAGTTTGATCAAGTCTTATGAATTTCTCATTCTTTTCAGATCTAGTATCGTCCACTTTAATAACTAAATCTTGTCTATAGATTTTTCTAGGAACCGTAGATGGAGGAACTGATTTTGGAAGTGGTGGACGATCATCTAATGATTCCTTATCTGTTGTTGTTGTTGTTGTTGCTGATGTTGTTGTTTTTGTTTGTATTTTACTACTAGTGTTTGTATTTTTCTGTGTTTCTGTGAAATTATTCACTGGAATTATTGGGATTGCTTTTAGTCCAGTTGGAATGATTAGTGGCTCAGAGAAATTTGGTGGAAATTCATGCCCATCGGGTGGTAGTCTCGAATATGTGGGTGGTGAACTCAGTGTTATGTAATCGGTTACAATTAAATGTGAAGGAACTATTTGAATGCTGTTATCCATTTTGGTATTTGTATCTGGAAAGAAAAGGAAATTGTTGGATATTAATTTTACTGGGTTTAGTTAGTTTTTTTTTTTTACTTTGTTATTTAACATTACATAAAAAGGATTGTATGCAAAAAATTTTACACAAGTATAACTGTAATTTATAATAGTATTTGTATCTTAACGAGTTAAGTATGTCCACATATAAGTCTAATTACAATTTCGTTCATAGTAAAATTAGTTTGTAGTCAATAAAATAATAGTTGTAGTACAATCCAGTCCTAGACGATAAATTTAAGTTGAAGATTACAGTCGTAAATATAGATTTAGCTGTATCTAGGCTCAATTTTTGCACAAAATTTGTAAAAACATTCAATGGTGCCATAGAACCTAAAATTCATCTCGAATGTTAGTTCAAGTTCAAGGCGGTCAGAGCACTCAACGGTAAATACTACTCCAATCGCAAGATCTACGAAATAACCAAAGTCACTCCTATCAAGGAGTACGTACCTGTTCGAAATTCCGAGCACACAACTCCAGATAATTACTACCCACTCCAATCCACTTATTAACAGTCTGCCGGACTTTGTAATCCCAACAGACTTATAAATATCTCTCACCTTTGCTCCTTGCAAAGCTCGAGGTTTTAAAAGTTTACCATCGCGATGGTAGAATATATATACTACATGCGGTAAAGCTCGAACAAACCGACAATTTCTCAGACCTTATCCCTTCTGATGGCACCACAAACCTAGGCTAGGACCCTTTCCATACTAAAATTTCCAAACAAATCAACAAACCTACATATCTACTCCTTCTCATTTCCCATTCCCCTAAAATAAACTTAACTCAAAAAGGAGAACAGCTGATATGGCGCATCATTCGTAAGGTAAGAGACGACTGCGAAATGCTATGTTTGAAAGACGACAACAATACGAAAAAAAAAGAAAAAAAGAGGACAACAATAAAAAAAAACATAAGAAAAAAAAAAGGACACAGAATCGAACAGAGGACCAAAGATAAACCCTAACGCCGAAAAGAGAAATACGAAAGATGAAGAAATTTCAAAGAAAAACCAGAAAAAATAAAAAGATAAAAGGTGCAAGCACTTGAATTTGAACTTCAACTGCCAAACTCAAACGTCAAAGTTTCAGAACCCTTTAAATATGGTATTTTTGTCACCTATTTATATCCCCTCCCCCTCCCATACCCAACTATTCCATACAGAATAGAATATTGACAAAATTTGGCTTGAATGAATAGCTAGGAAATTATGAAAACCCTATAACTTGCTCATAGATGACTCTGAAGCACACTTTTATTCAGGTTGTACTGGTTAAAGTGACCAATGGACTTATAGCGATAGGTCTACATGGATGGAATAAAAAAATAAAAGGGGAACAGAGCTACAGATATTTATTTGGTTTCAGAGGCCTGCGAATATTATTATACCGCCCGAAATTTATACACAGAATTTTAAAAACGGTTGATCGTATATTATTTAAAAATAAGATAAACAATAGTAAATCAATTATATATTTAGCTTAGGTGGTTTCCTGAAATAATTATATCGAATAGTATTTATCCATTGTCCTAATTCTGTACTAAAACGCAACGCAAATAAAGTACAACTTTTGCTGTTCAAGTTTTTAGGTTATGCTATTTCCAGCAAGATGTCGTCTTTGAAAAAGTTATTTTATTTTGGATTTTCTTTTTTTTTTAAAGGTTTGAAAAACGATTTGATTGGACAACAGTATTCACAAAAAGTAAAGCATATATTTGGAGATAAAATTCTTATCCCTTTCTGCCACTGTCGTCGTAATTATCTCAGAAACCATCCAAGTTGTATATGCTGCCTAATACATTAGGTACAGTGATTATCCAATATCGAACTAATATGTATTCATATTCATATGCATATTCATAAGTCTAACTAAGTTGACTGTTAGAAAGATTTGTTTTCGGTAGATACCTCACAATTTAACTGAGGTACAGAAGATGCCGTTAGTTGACAGGGGGGTCGGACTCGCGCACGAAGGGTTCCGTACCATCGTACAAAATTTAACAACATGTACTTTTTATTTATTTTTTCAAATAAGAGTAGGCTTCATGTGAAAAATAATGCTGTCATTTGAAGAAAAAATGCATACTTATGATAATAATAATGAATGAGAGAAAAGAAACGCCGAAAACATCACGTTTCTTGTATGGGGGCGCCCTTTAATTTTTATTATTTGTTGTTATATCGCCAATAGAAATACACAGTCTGTGAAAATTTCAACTGTCTACCTATTACGGTTCATGAGATACAACCTGGTGAAGGACGGACGAGCAGCGAAGTCTTAGTAATAGGGTTCCCGTTGTTACCCTTTGGGTACGGAACCCTAAAAAGGAATATTTGAAAAATGTGTTTTCTCCAAAAATTGCGTAAAAAATGATCAAAAGGGACGAATTCTTCGCTATCATGATGACAATGTAATATAATAAACTCAATCTCAGACTTTCGATTTCTTGACCGTTTCAAGAGTGAAATATCTGGTCTGAGCTTAGAATATTGTGATTCGCTCTTTTTCTACTTTAATAAATGGATAAAAATTCGTAGGTTGACATTTAATAGTTCTCAAACGGCAGTGGAAGCATATTACAAAAATTTTGTTTCTGAGTTGATTGTGGAACGCCGCGGCCTCATTACTTTCAGATTAGGTTTAGAATGAATATCCAAAAGTGTGCAGAATATTAAGGAAAATATTTTGAAAAAAAAATAAAAATTAACAAAATTTACAGTTTTTTTTATTATCTGCAAAACTTATAAGTAAAAACTTCCATAAATTAGAAGCCACGGAAGTGCTTTTGAATGTTGAGTTTAGAGTAAAAACATACCTACTAAGGAAAAATTGAAGGCGTGTGATTAGTGATTGGAAAAATTAATAAAATTAAAAATTAAATTAGTGGATAAATGTATTTTCAATGAATTCCTGAGCCAAACCTTAAACATCAGCTGGTAAAATATTTCTGTCACGAATAGCATGAACAAAGTAAGATCTGACATGAAATATCGTACTTAAGTCAAAACGCTTGCCGGAAAAAAATCTCTAGCTTTCGCACACGATCAATAAACTACCAATATAGCAAAAAATTGGAAACATAAAATATCCGTCCATAAAATGGAATGAATAGAGTTTTTTTGGAATACAGTTGCAAACCATTATTAGTCCTCCAACTCAATACATTTCTCAAGTCAGAATTTAATCGTTCATAATACAATCCTCTGCTAGTCCAATGAAAGATATAAGTGGACATAATCAGCACATAGGTAAATTTAAGTCCTTGATAACTTCAGAATGGCCATTGATAAATATACAGTGAAAAGCAAAGGACCCGAAATAGATCCCTGAGGCATACCACGAATAAGACGTAAAATATCAAAACAACTGCCCGTATTCTTATCCGATGCAACCTTCTGAGAAAAAACTGCCGATAACAGAAAATGCTGTCGAATGAAACTGATAATTAACAGAGTAGCTTACTAAATCAAAAGCTTTGGCAAATTTCAGCCAGAACAAGGACACATAGTTCATTCTTATCTAGCGAACTATGTATATCGATTATGACTCCTAAAAACGCCACGCCGTTTCTCAACTATGAGATTTGCGGAAATCACATTGGTATGATTTATGCTTTAGTTATTAGGTTCAAAAAGATATTGAACATTTTGTTAGTTTAATAACGTTTCCATAATTTTGAATAAAAAGTATAACAGATTGATTAACCAAAAAATGTCTGAATCCTTGGCTTTATTCATCTTAGCCATAAAAGATAAATCAATAAAAAATTTCTAAACAGAAGTAAATTGAGAGGTAGTGAGTGATGCACGCACATATTGATGATAAGCTTAACATGATGGACTAATCAAGGTAAATGATTTTTTTATAAAGTGTTCCAGTCACGAAAACGCCATCATCTGGCATGTAATAGACTACATATACGTTTCAGGAATTTAGGAACGATTATATATATTATTATCGAAAAACATTAAATTCACAGGTTAAAAACAAACATATGTTTAAAAAATGAAACTAAAACATCAGTAAAATGTTTAGAAATGCAGTTTTCCATTGACTTCAGACACAAAGTGAATATAAACCAATTAAGGAGAAATGCATTATACTAGCGTACACAAAAAAAAAAACACTCAATATCTGATTGTATGTTGTAAAGATGGGAAAATTTAGCCTAAGAACAGAATGTCTTACAAATAGCTCATGCCTTTCGTCAATTTGGTTTGATAAAATCATTGAGGAAGTATAAGAATAATGGGGCTTTTTTACCCGCTAGTCTTTCTATTTCTTCCTCATCCATCAAGGCTTACAGTCAAACTTTTTTTCATAAACAAAAAAAAAAAAAAAAACAAGCTTTTTTTCTTTCATGAGTATAAAACTAATGAACTCAAATGGTTTAGAATTAATCAATCAATTATGCATGGTGTCACATGGTCATCAATTGCCAAATAAATTGTGCGCTTCTAATCGCTACTACATTCCTCATTTCTATCACTCACTTAAAAATGCATAAATGAAATATTTAACCCTCACTTGACTTCGTTTTCCTAAATCTCCTCAGATACATATCTATCTACCCTGAACCCTGCTCCGTTTTTTTATTCTTCGCTTTTTTGTCAATTTGTTTAAACTAAAAAGCATAAATCACGTCATCCATATATAGTACACGTCTACAAAACCTTGGAAGCAAATAATATCCCAAGTCCCATGTCATTTTCAATTAGTTGCAGATATCTATCATAAATTTTGTACGTGTATACGAAGTAATCATCAATGGTAAAATTACACATTGAAAAATCTTAGGAAAATACTTGAATCATGCGCATGTCACAATGATTTCTTAAAAAATTAAGCAATATAGCACCGCGAGCGCGCGCTGGAACAATGACCTCAAAAATTTTTTTGAAGACTCTCTTTAAAAAAGCCTTTGACTTGGAACAATAATGTCACACATTTTTTGCCTCCTCATCAAGTGCACATTAAACACATATACACGCACGCACACAAATATTTCATGACAAGCTTAATAATTGCTTTAAAAAAAAACGATAAATTGAACTCATTTATCATATTGAAGCGTGCCACTACATAAATTCCTTATTTATGTACCAGAAGAAAAAAATTAAAAAAAAGAAAAGAAATTAGAATCAGGTCACGTCACGTCAACACGAAATTTACAAAACGTAGATTATTTTAGTAATCTCTACAATTAATTTGATCCGCCGATTTCGATTAGATTTAAATCGCTCTGTCACGTTTGCTGCATGCGCGATTTTATTAATAATTTATTTGCCAAAAACAAACCGGATATGTTCCAAAAAATGCAAGATTGCTCTCGTGATTTTATGGTGAAAATAATTAAAATAGAAAAATTTGACCTTCTCGATTCGGAGTGGATTTGGAGGAAGAAAGAAAAAAAAACTCAGAAGAAATTCCCCTGAGGAGAAAGTGGTTAAAGGTAATTGAGCAATTACAAAATTGCGTGTTTCAAAAATATTTCGTTGTCGCCAGCTACCCGCACTTTATCTCGCCATGGTTGTCTTGCCTTCCACTAAAGCTGCCATAAACGAAATATACAGAAGCAGAAGAAAAAAAAACGATAGATCATCAAAAACCGCTCAACCAGAAGCACTCAGAGTGTCAAATTTAATGAGAAAATCAAATTTCGCGGATCATCCAATAGCTTGACAGGAAGGGAATAAATTTTTTTTTTTAAAAACAATCACAGACTTATGTGGGGCCTGGCCTAGCTCTCTTTCATTATTTTTACTTGGGTTTTAGGTGTTTCCATTTCCGCTCACATGAAATTGAAAAACAAAAAATAAAAATAAAAAATAAATTCTGAAGCGGTATCACGACGGTATGGCGGTACTAAAACAAAAAGACAACCGGACGTGTAAGGTAGGTCGTCGGTCGTCGTAGGTGTACCAACTTCAAGACCTCTATAAGAAGAGAAGCAGAAGGCGCCTCAATTTCTATTTCGAAACATAAATTTTCGCTCATCAAGATTTTTTTTTTTTTTCATTTTTTTTATGATCACATTAAAAATGCTAACTTCGATAAAAAAAAATTATTTTTGCTCAAGTTCATGGTTATAATGTAGAAATTCACATTCGAATGTCACACAACAGTGAGTGGAGCTGGGTTCAAGTTGAATCTATCGAAATTAATCATGTGTGAACTGAGTAGTTATTAACAGCTGTGAATGAATATATTTCTTGATTTCGACATGACTGATTTATAGTGAAGGAGAAGGTAAAATTGTATTTCTGGTATTTCTAAGAGATTGATTATGAAATGTAGAGATTTTACGTTAATTTATTCACTGATTTCAGTAGTAGGCAGGATAATTGCACTTTGCACATAATATCGAAACCATCAAAATATAAAATTTTAAATTGCGTTTTATCACTCATTATTAGATACATAAATTATTTTTAGATGTAATGTAACATCAAAATTAGCTCAAAAATTAAAATAAACTCGATTTTTATGTATCCAACGTTTCGTACCTTAATTTTATGGTCGTCAGGAGTGAATATTTGAAGCATTAACATTTATTGAAAACCGATATTTACTAGAATTTACAAAACTTCTTAAAATTTTTCAAGACAACATATTTTACAATATCATCAAAATTGTCGATCAAATGTTTTTTATTGAGAGTTATTCAACTGAGATTTTCATTATTATTGAGTTAATTTGTTAGATGTTGTACAAGCGAGTTTAGAGTTTAAACGCACATGAGATGTTGACGATAGTAAAATAATAATAAATATCACATATTAAAAAATGTCAATATTAATATTCGGTGAGATTGGAAATTTTGTTTTTACAGAAACGAGTAAAAGAATGAAAGAAAAATTTCCGTTCACAAGTTGGTGAACCGAACCTTTTAATGAACAAGCTTTATTGAAAAAAAAAAAAACCGATTCACCAAAAACCTATACTTCAGACTATTTTTTGGAAAAACCAAAACAATTAAGAAACAACACACGTTCTAATAAATTTTTAGTATATTTATAAAAGAAATTTTTGAAGAACGATTAAAATTTGTTGTGAAATACAATTCATTTAAAAATGAATAACGGCTGAACCAAAATAATTTTAAATAAGAGTAGACAATTTAAATTTATACTAAAATAAAAAAATAAATTGTTTTTAACAAAAATAGTGTGTTAGGGGTATAAAACTGCAGCATAAAATGCAGTCGTTCATTTTCTCCATGTTTTTATTTCTTTTTCTGTAAAAACTCTACCCATTTACCCATAGCGCTTGCTTCAGAAAATTGCAGAGTTCGAAATATCGAGTTTTCTTAATATTACTAAATTTCTCGTCAAAACTTCCTGTTTTTTCTTTGGACACAGATAACTTAAATTTTCCTCACTAAATCGAATTATACATGGGCTGTTTATTCTCTATCCACTGATGCCAATATATCATTGATGAATTTATGTACCCTCCTTTCATAGATATATGATGATGAATGTAACATGTATTTACAAATAATATTCGACTTTCATACAATGCCACCCTTTACCTTCTTCCCTCTTTCCGCCCCCCGTACAACAGATTTTTCTGAATTTAATGATGATAATAATAATAGTCGCGAAAAAATAGAGATGGCGTAGACGGTCCAAAGAAACAGTTTACTATAAACTTTTTAAGGTTTGTATAGGAATAAGCGCCAATAATTTTTAACATTTGTAAGGCTTTTAGTGTTTGATCAGAAAAATTTATCAATTCCAAAGAATATTTTATGAAAAAAAAAATCCACCCCGAACCCGATGCGCTTATCCTAATACCCGACAGATGGCAGTGGAATAGCTTTTGCAGGCTAATTAACTATAACAAAAACTATTCAAGAATCTAAAGTAAAGTTTTGGATACCGATTATGTGTAAAACCTAGGCAAAAGTAAAAAAAAAAATGATAGCCCAGAACAGGCTATGTGGAATCTCTATGGTCTATGCCCTGTCAATAGACTGCGCTACTTCAATTTTTGTTAATTTAAAAAATTTGTTTTATTTTGACAATCTGTCAAATTATTTTGGGGTTTATGAAAAAAGAAACAAGTCCTGTAAAGTTGAAGATCCAAGTCTGTCTTCTATTACACTTTGATTAGACCAATTTAAGCATATTGCAATTCTGTTCGAACTCTCTGTTCTCGTCAAGCCAATTGAGGTTATGGTTCTACGTTAGTTTCTCAGAATTAATCTTCACAACCTTCCTTGGAATTATCCCACGGTTCTTCCATCAGTATATAAAGTAACTTCTTTTTAATCTGTTTTTCATAGATATCCTCGAAAAGAAATTAAAAAAAAAACAATTTTGGTTCAGTATTGTAAGGATACAGGGGGTGAGGGGTTTATATGCTAACCAGAATCGTTGGATGTTCCAAGTATTTCTTTATTTATAATTATTATTCTTACAAAACCAATATTTTCTAAACAACCTTATTATTTCTCAGACTAATATTTCACGCTCACAAAGCATTTGTTCAAGCTTTTGTCCGTCTACATATCTGACATCAGTACCTACATTTTGGTCAGATTACTATGGATTAAATTACAGGCTATCACGTCTTTAAAATGGGTTATACGGGAAATCAAGATTAGGAAATAAATTTTATAATTGCACAATGGGATATAGAAGCATACTATCATTCATACAGCTTCTTTTTGAAGGTTTGGAAGACTACGCGTATCCCAGTTTTTTTCTACAGGCATGTCCACAGATGAAAGCCTTCTCAATAGAAGTTTTCGGAAATAATATAGAATTGATGGCTAAAATCGTGTATACCTGAAGGCTTTCCAAGGGAAGTGTTTCATGTAATGCACAATTTATAGTTAACATCGGGTTTTTCTTCCTAAGTAGTTTTCTGATAGTAATAAAAATATCATTTCTAATTTCAAAAACTAAACAACGCACATCCAAACACTATCAATTCTAAATCAAAACTGTATTCAACTCTCTAAGAGATCCAAAGTACGCCATTTCACAACAATTTTCTAAGAATATTTTACTGAGGTGAAGGCGAATTATAGAAGTTTATTTCTTCTGAGGTGAAGGTAATTTACGGAAAGTTTCAGTACTTCATTGAAAAACGAATTTTCTTTGAAAGCACTTCTTTAGAAATTTTATCAGAATATATCGGCGAAGATTTGTTCCTTCCAGATACCACCCATAGGAAGGCGTGACCTGGGTGAAGGCAAGACCTGGGTGGAGGCGTGACATAAATGATTCGACGTTACTACATTACAGGGTGATTAAAAAAAATTTCTTGTAATTTTATTACAAAATACTTAGTGCTGTATTGGGATATGAGGCTATCGCTAGTACACCATTGCATATGGAGAGCCCTTGACTTTTTAAAACCCCTCAGAATATATGGCACTTTCAAATATCAAAGGAGAATGTCCACTTTTCATTCAACTTTAGGCCCGACATCAACAGACATGAGAGATGTCTTAAACGATACATTATGATACTCTAAACATATTTTATTAACAATATTTATTTGAATTAAGTGGGGAAAGTTTTGGCGATCGGATGTAGCTTGAGCGACTTTCTTTAGTGTAAAAATGAACTTTTCTAGTTCTCGTGATTGCGTCGTAGAAAATGACTTCCTATGCGAAAAATGTTCACATCAGAGCACTAATGGCCATGAAAGAAAGAACTGCAAAAACATATGCGAAATGTATGCGTGTACGTGACTCAAGTGCATGAAAATGGGTTTTCCGGAGGAAAAAAGTTCCGAAAAAGTTTTCAGTATCTGGAAAAAAGTACATCACCTGATAGTACTCGGCGAAACCTTTAATTTGATATGCAACATGCCATATTGGAACCACCCCCCGCCAGGGTTCCTACCCCCCGCCCATAAAAGTATACAGAAAAAAATTTTCTTCTACGAATTGTAGCTGAGGCGAACAGTGATTCCCGTTCTCCGATCGGACATAACCCTACCGATTTAGAGCCGATCTAAAGTGCGAAAAATCTAGTACCTCAATTCAAATAAAAAAGAGGGAATTACTAAAAAAATTAGTACGGGGATGGCTATAAATAGCTATTTAAGCGTCTGAGTATAGGAGTGTGAGTACTCAAACTTCTTCTCAGGACCTAAGGAATTCGATTCTGTATTTTCTAAAATGGTTTAGATTAAACTTTTACCCCAAGCCTTCCCCCGCTTAATTGAAATAAATACTGTTAATAAAATATATTCAGAGTATCATAGTGCATCATTTAAGATATCTCTCATGTCTGTTGATGTCGGGTCAAAAATGACCATTCCCCTTTCCAAATTACAGGTGCATAGCAAATTTATTTTTGCCTCTAATTCTCATTAGATGACTTTTCAGGCTAGTAACTATTAAAGACTGATAAAATAGACTGTTATTCGAGACTGGATAAGAACAAACGTATTGGAGTACAAATTCATTTATCAACCGTACAAAGACAAATTTCTTATCTCTGATCCCCACATAAATATTCTTCCAACAAGACTAAAAATTAAAACTAAAATTGCCGCATCACATCTGTCCTAGGTAAATACATTATATCAAATCCTCGAAGAATATATTCCTTTCTATTATTATTAATGACTAAAATGACCTCTACAATTTATACACAAGATGAGAAATATATACCGATCAACAACCAAAAGTCACACTCAATTAAACCAAGTAAACAAATCAGTTAAAACCATAGTGACAACTCACCTCTTTCTCTCTCTCTCTCTCTTCCTCTATCTCTTGCAATTCTCCATGATATCTGCTGACCATAAAAAAAAAATAAATAAAAATCTTCGCTTAAGTTTACTATCTATCTACCTAAGTATCTATATAACATCAGAGAAGTGGGGATAATTTGTCACCGTATTTAATTGCGCAAAGTAAATTCCTAGAACTAATGATCTGACAATTTGGTACTCATAGCATTCCATGAATCACGTCCCAATCCTAATGTTTAGTAGTACATCAGAATGGCACCCACTTGGCCGGGTAAAGATTGAGGCCGACCGGAGTCAACTAGGTCTAATCCGAAATTGATAGAACTAAATTAGTTAGTTGGCGGCTTGCTATTGCTATTCTATGTATGTTGTATGTATGTATGTAGGCTTGAGAGACCCTTTAAGCGACGACGACGACGTGACTATAGAGACTTTTGAGAGCACATGAACTGGTTCTTTTGTAGGTACAACAGGCATAGTAGATCTAATGTTGCGCATTCATATCGACTTCTATTATATTGAGGTGCTATGCTACTTCTATGTTTACAGGAAAGCACTTATAAACAGCTGAGAGGAAATTAATGATGATGACAAGGGAATAAACAAGAAGTGCGGGAGTTCATGCTGTTGCTGTTGATGACTAAAAACTGGGTCGCTATTGACTTAGAGCGACTAAAATGATATGATCAAGCCTTTTTTTTTTTTTATTTGTAAATACTATCTTGTCTATGGAAAATGGGTCTATTTACAGACGATGACGACGACGGACCCAAAAGGAACTTTAATTGCTTTGACCTCAATTTACTTTCTGCAGAGGAATTTTGTATGTTGTTTGAATGTGTTTACCTTTTTCTGTACTTATTGCCTCAACCTTGGTGATTTCAGCGGGAATTGTGATTAATGTGGGTTTTTTAATTTGTTTTTTATTTTCAATTTTTTTTTTATGTTTAGGTCGTGGTTTGACAATTTAATCGATTTTAAATGGGTTGTTATAAAATTTTATTTGACTTAAAAGCCCCACTTGAGGCAAGCTCACATGAAAGTAGTTGTTACATTCGTAAACAATTGAAGTGTTCTTCATAATAATCATAATTCGACTCTACCAAATAGGCTCTCTATCGATTGTTCGACAACTTGAACCATGCTACACATCACGAAATTTTACGGGGTCTTCTAGTATCTTTGACATAGACTTGGCTATACAAATATGCTCAAACTCATAATATATGTTTACACCTTCCCTCCGTTTACAAAAAAAAAAAAAAAATTATAAAACCTCTGGTCTACATCAAGGCAGACATCTTGGGCCGGCACTTTTCATAATTTATTTCAATTGATGTATTTACGATCTTGACTGATACAAACATAGATAGATAACAATATTTTCTGAAATATTTCAAGTACCTACTGTATGGTTTCAAATTTTGATCTAGTCACAATTTATTAATTTTTATCTTTCTCTAAGAGAACTGCACAATACCTTTTTCATGTATAAGAAATCCCTTGCACTATAATTTGATTATTTTGACATATATCTTCAGAAACAGAAAAGTTGCTGACTGGGAACTATGATTGCCTGCGGCATCATGATGACATTGGTTTTGATAAAAAAACTTATGAATTAATACTGGAATAAAAGTCGGGTATGGTTAGGTGGAGGAGGGGGGGGGGGGGGGGGGGAGGTGTTCTTATGGCATAAAATCCAAGAGTTGTTTACCCATACTTTTGATAATTTTCTTCGGATTATTTCATATAGTTCCGTAATGTAAAATTTTAAGGTACAGAGTTGCGGTATGAATTCATAATCAATAAATCGAATATTGTGTGTTTTATTCAGTCTTAGCTCTGTACGAAATTCACAGTGGAATTATTGAACCTTTATTTCCATGATATACAACCAACGTAACGTTTCGTCTCCAGTTATAATAATAATACGTTTAGGATATTCTGGGACACAATAGATTATTATTCTGGTTGCGGTATTCGCAGGGTTTTAGTGATCTAGTCAACATTTGCTGCTGAAAAATGTTTTTGTAGAAAATTTAATAATTTTGGAGAATAAATTTGGCTACTTACTTTTTTCATACCCAAAATGTAAGTGAAAATTGAAAGTCGTATGGTTGATGTGTTCAGATGCCCAGATCTGTTGTCATCTTCACAATCTGCATACTGACTTTCATGGAAACATTTGTATGATTAATAAGACCTTATATTCGACATATCATCCTAACTAAGAATCTCATTTCTACTGCATTTAACTGCTCTTTATTTCATTTTTGACATATATTTAATAAAAATTCTTTGTTCAGCCATTGTCAAAAAACACAAAAATTTTTCGGTCATACGTCAATACTTGGCCGTCAAACACCAGTTACGCATATAATATGTCTGATTTACAATTGTCAGTGATGCCAATGTAAAAAACATAGATGGGTTCAATCATATAAAAGAAGAAAAACTTATTATTTTTTTTTATCTAACGTTCCGATATTCTTTTATTGAACTTTTATTAGGTAAATCTTAGTGTTGATTTGTATATTCTTCAGGAGCCCAGCAATGGTTTACAGAGTTTCTAGAATAATCCTATCACATCCTTCTCATTTAGAAAGAAGACGCAACATTTACAGGAATAGTTTTGTTTTCGATTGCTTCAGTTAAGAAAAATTTTCCTTAAGATTATTTGATAGTTTCAATACAAATATTTCTAAACTCTCGTTGAGGAGATAATATTTCTTCCAACAATTAAAATATAAATAATAAACTTGAAATAATCAAATAGATGTGCGTGCTATAGACAGAAAGCTCCCCAAGTCCGAGATCATAAATCACTACGAGATTTTGTTTGACAAATTTGACACATCACGACTCATATTTTCTTATAAAAATAACTAAAGGCTATCGAGCTCTAACAAGAAGAGCGGAAATGTCCTTTGTTGGCCCAGAGAAATGTTGTAATTATTTGGCACTTCTAAATGTCATCTCAGAGCTACCCTAAATATCTGAGAGAAGAACAAAAATCGCTGTAGTTAAGCATTTTTCATTTACGACGAGCTACTTCCTTCTAAAGAAACCAAAGCTTAAAATAATTACAGGGTACTTTAAGGACACTATCCTTTACGGTACCATCTTGGCTGAGACACCATTATAGAATGGAATTTAAAAACCCGTAGTTCTGTGTAAACTTACTCTGGGATCGGAGTAATTTTACACTTTTATAGATCATAAAAAAATTTAATCTTTTTAAAGATCTTTTTTTATCTAAAGGAAAGAAACAATTTTTTTATGGCATATAACACATTTTTTTCTTCCGAGTTTGTATCAATTTACTCTGGTCTCCTCTAAGAAAACGGTTCGCATAGTTAAATTTTCGCTTTATTTAGGATTTTATACTCAACATAAGTCAAACGATAGGTATTAAGTTATACCAGAAGGTCCAGCTTAAAAGTGTCCCTCAAGGGTCAATTTTAGGTTACCTCCCTTACATTGTATTTACTATATATCAATGCCGTTTATTTTGTAATAAAAGTCATTCATTCATATTCACATAAATTCTGCTGTTATAAAAACACTTCTTAATCTGTTGTCTTGATCATGCTTTGCTTTCGTACAAGAACTTTTTTTTTTTTGTATACACACTGTCAAGAATAGGCATAAGTTCACTTCAATTGATTTGGACAGTTTGTAAATCACCCTATCAAGAACTCGAACTTATTTCTGTAGCAGCAAAATTAAATATATTTGTAAGACAGTCATCCATTTCAGAATTAACTTCTCAAGTTCAATTAAGCGTATTCAAACTTTAAGGAAATTTCCTATTTCAACAAAACTACCAACTCATATTAATGACTTTAACTCAATATTTTCGCACAATAAACTCCAACGATTTTATATGAAAAAAAAAATATATTTTTTAAACTGTTTAATTATTGCCACACTAACAAAAATAATTTTTTTTTCGTTTTCTTTTTTTTTTTACAAAATCGATGCCATCGAACATAAAAACGATCGTAATTGCCATGAAGGTTGAAAAATACCAGAAATACCATGAAAAACTACTCACAAGTAAAACTCATGAAATTCCAATGCAAAAGCTTTTTACTCAATTCGTTCCACAGTTGACTCTGAAACCTTTCACCTATCAAAAGATATTAGAAAAAGAAATGATCATTATTTCGCGATCACGTTACAAATCCATCCAAATCCATCAATTCAATCAGAAAATTTCCGCATTACGTTAGGAAAGTTCGTAGACAATAAAAAAAAAAAAAAAATGATTGAAAACAAGACGAGATCATTCGCACTGCATTACTAATCGCGCTAGCACTAATTGCAGATAGGATGACTAACTGACTGACTGACTGACTGACTGACTGAATGACTGTTATACGTGGGGGTGATGAGGAGAAAAAAATAACAAAGTTTGTCTATTCGCCTGTATCACAGTTATCGTGAAGATCTTCAGTAAAAATATTTGAAAATTTTCGTTCGATCAAAACGATTGATCACCGCGCGCAGATCAATATTGTTAATCATGTCTGAACTGAGAATGAGGAAATGGAGGTGGGAAAAAAAAAGAGTTAATAACAAAAAGAAAAGTTTTCAAAAAAAAAAATGGGTTTGCCTGAATGACACCTCGTAAATGGACTTTTAGCATTGAAGTGGTGTCCAAAATAAGAAATAAAAAATATAAAATAAAAAAATAAAAACCTCAATGGTGAATCTTTTGTGCACAAAAACATGGAAGAAGGAAATATTTTTTTTCTTTTCTTTTAAAAGAACTGTTAACGAGCTGCGCACGCCTCTTAGTACATACATTTTTGGTCGTCAATGAGAAACTATTTTTGATCCAACATTTTGGTATTCCTTAAATGAAGTCGCCCTATCGGGCAATCGAAAAGGTCAATTTCAATGAAGTGATCCAACGTGTGATTGATCTCCGTTTTATGGTTTGGTTGGCAACCAGATTTTAAGTAAAGTTTGAATTTAAAGTGATTCAATTAGTCAGATCGTAGAGGGAGAAAGAGATATAGAACGAGATAGATATTAGTGTATAATGATAAAACTGTGATTTTATGAAGTTGAGAATTTTTACGAAAGCCTCGGTTCATTCAGTTCGAAAAAAAATTAAATTCACAAGTAAAACGAACATTTTCTACTAATATCATTGAACTTATAGACGAAATTAAATTGAAATATGTGTTGGTTTCGAAATTTGATTCAAGGAAACAAAAAATCTTATGAACATAGACACACACACAATTTATTAAAAAAACATATCAAAGAGTAAAAGGTAAAAAATTCTTCTTCAAAAGTCACGCTCAGGTACATCATTACAGTGTGAGTGGCTGCAACATCTTCATATTAAATTCCCTGATGCAATATCCGGTGAATGTAGGTGATAGGATCAACCTATTTTCGATAGGAATTCTCAGGCAGTATCATGATGGATTTTGTGGTCTAAAATCTGTCCATTATATTCCGATAGAAATTTCCATTTACTATTTCTTCCGGAATAACGAATCCCTAGTTGAGATGGTGGATAGGTTACGTTAGAGTGGAAGCCATCGTTAGAAACCCTACGATCAGCCTCACTTAGACCATTTGCTGTCTATTGTGATACCACCTTAATGGGAACCATATCTCAAATTTAGGAGGTGCACTAAAACAGCCACAAGAGTTAAAAGAGGGTGGGCAATATAAGTATGTACGTTCGGAACTCGAGTTCGTATTGCTTGTCGAATAGTGCCCATTACTTACGCGAATGACAATATCGTGTTTGAAATGTTTATAACAAAAGAAAAATTTCTTGTGTTAAAACAGTAATTAGGTAATTAGGTCACAAAGAAACATGCAATCTTTACATGAACGCTAAATATGGGGAACTACTGAACCGATGACGATGAAAAATTACGAAAGACTCATGAAAATTTATACCGGCTAATTTCCCTATTATACCACAGATGGCAACCCTATGATATTCCCTGGACTTCTGAAAATCCTGCCTTTTATTATATTTATGTATAAAATATGTATAAAGGACTGGCAATCAAATCGTTTTCATCAACGTGATACGGTGAAATAATATCGGAATATTAGTTGAAGTAGTGGCAGAATAGGCGTTGATAGGATCCAATTTCATACTCCCTGGTTAAACTTATCAACTTTATCAAGTATTAAATAGTCCTAATCGTGATAATCCTTGATAAACAAATTTTAATGTTGATCTACTTCATGGAGTGTTCGTGCTCCTCGCAGATATGGTTAGACTGAAGGCTAGCTAACTAATACGAACTGCCAAATGAATCCTCCGAATAGAACTGCGACGACGACTCTAGATTTTTGATCATGGATATGAATTGGACTTTAGAAAATTAGAACTTTGGGCATAAGCAAAAAATGAATATGTATGAACCCTATAAGAAATCAGCTCTCACAGAAGATTCTAAAGAATTTACTAAAAAAAACAAGTTCTATATGCTACTATAAATGTAATCCTCGCATTTATTTTCAGTGAAAATATTGTTTTGTTAAATAGATGACTTAGAATGCTTAACAACCTTGAAGACGTTATCGGAAGGCAAGGCATAAATCCTGCCAACAATAACAATCGACTTTGTAACTCTCGCAAGCTTACTGTAGGTCAGACATACTTCATAAAAAAATGACGCAGGAAACCTGTGTATCGTCGGAAAAACTAACTCGAAGCAAGATCGATTGACCATATGTATGTATGTTAGTTGCAAGTGAAGAGTATAAAATACTTGTCATCGCCAAAGATAGAAACGCGATTAACTTAAGGAACTTTAATTATAATTTGCGTGATAATAAAAAAATAATCTATTTACACAAAAGTTCCGCCAGAGTATCGACAGTATTGAGATAACAAACATCCTAGCCAAAAAAAAAATCAATTCCACCAGAAATATACAAGTACTTCAATGATTGTAAAACGAATGCTCTTGGCTACAGAGGGAAGTAAAATAAAGCCTCCGGATCGGTTGTGACAAAAGAATTAGACATCCGAAAGGGATAACTCCCAAAGATACAAATACAAATATAGAAAAGTAAAATGAATGAAGCTGGAATGGTTTTAAAGGACCAATGAAGAGCAACTACGTACACATTTCTGCAAAGTTCTTACATATCATAATTTGATCATTTGCCTACCTACAGTAAATCAGCAATGAAGCGGTATAAACCACAAAAATATCGAGTTGGATTATGCGAGGACCTTTAAACTTAAACAGATGACTAGTGAAATGCACTTAGAATTAATTTAAATATTTAATTATAAATCTGAACGAGATCTCCAATTCTGCTCATGGTCATATAAATCACTTAATAATTTGATCAACCTCCTTGATCATAAGTAAGTACAAAAATTAAATAATGTTGGTCCGAGGACCGAACCTTGGGGACACCAGCATTGACTGTTATCCTCTTTTCAATCCATCCATCCAACACTGACTGACGTTGATAGTAATTTGATGTTCTCAAGTTAGTGTCTGTAAATAGTCAGTGTAGATAGAAATTCCGGGATGAAAGAAAGCTATGATAAATCCGGGTTAGCTAAGATTAGAACTCGAGATTAATAATTTTGAAAATAAACTGGGTTTCTTGAAGAAAAAAATTTTTTTTTCCCTAATCTAAGAAATAATGTAGCAAGTGTTGTACCATTTTAGAATCCTTATTAAATGCGTCAACTTTAAAAGTTACTTGCCAGACTGGCGTAGTACATTTTTATATTTTAGTACAATCAATTAAAGTTCAACGAATTATTAATTTTATATTGTTGGTTCGGCAAAATGTGACATTTTCTTCCAAGCTGGAGCAGTTGGCTTAGAACTTAAAGCAACAGGTTACATAAGCACTATTCGGGATTACATAAGAAAAATAAAATTGAAAAAAAAGTAAAGATTTTTAGCAACAGGAGCTAATAAACCATCACAAGGTGTCTCGAAAACATAAGAAATGCCTATAATTTGGAAAATACATGACTTAGATTTTTTTTTATATTTTTCTGGTAACTGTTATCATTTGGTCTATCACCGGATTCCGGCTGACGTCGACTTACGGGACACCCTGTATATATATAATTACACATAAGTTGAACAAAACGATCCTGAAAATAATATCCAAAAAAATCCAGTTGATCTGTTCAGATATAACTACACATCATCTGCGTACAAGTGAATCCTGACATCGCGACCAACTAGACGAAGGTCATTGATAAATAAACTAAATAGCAGCGGCCCCAAGATTGAACCCTGAGATACACCATTCAGAAGAGGAAGTGATTCCGACAACTTATCATCCGCGTTCTGACAAGAAACTCCCAATAGGAGCAGAAGCGAAAGCAATAAAGCCAAGAAAATTAAATAGCTTATGCAGTAACAACCTGTGATTAACACTATCGAATGCCTTTGAGAAATCAAGCAGAACTAAAATTTTAGGGTTATTCAGGTCGTCTAAAGCTGATCTTACATCACTAGTCACTTTTAGTACGGCAGTCTCCCAGCCCAGGCCGGGAACCAGACTGCCAACCTGATAAGAGCTTATTACTTTCCAAGTGACCAAAAATCTGGATGGTAATTAGCTTTGTCAGAACTTTAGATAAAAGATACTGATTGGTCTAAAATCTTCAGGAATTTTTTTTTTGAATATGCAAGACCATGGCAGCCAAGCCAAAATTTAGGAAAAGAAGAGGACATTAAACAAGAGTTCAGTATATGAGGAATGTATGTTTCGAAACGGGGCGACAGACAATCAGGTCCAGTAACATGAGATTTAATAGAATAAATGGAAGCAAGCAATTCATTCAATATATACACATATAACGAAATTAAAATAATAAAAAACAAACAATTTACTCCACAAACCTGTTTTCCTAATTGGTCCATCATAAAATTTTGAGTAATTTGCTTTTGGCTTTAAAAAAATTACTCTCGGCTCCATATTGACACTATAGTTAGTAGCGTACCATTGAAAAATACAAGATCAACCACAACGTCATCAAAAGTCCTTTTGAATTACACTCACGATAAAACCACAAATTTTCTTTTTTATATATATATATATATATATATTTATATATATTTTTTTATTATTTATAATTATCTACACAAACACAAAACGGAAAAAACACAAAAATATTAAAAACGCTAATTTCCGGCAGTTGAATCATTAATTAAAAACAAAATGCAAAAAAAAAACAAAAACAAAAAAAGGAAATAAATTGCATTTCTTTTATAATTGGTCGACAATCGCGCGAGATTTTTCCAAATTTCGGAAAGTACCAAACAATTTTTTTTTTTTCGAGTTCAGTGTGCAATTAAAATTTATAAATCGCCACAATTAGTTAAGTTACGTTGGTTGGTTGTTGGTTGGTTGTTGGTTGATAGGTCCACCACCATACTCGATGGCGGTTAAGAGAAGGTAACTAAAAAAATATATAAATGAATAAAAAACTCGCGTAGGTATTCCAGTCCAGTGCAGTGCATCACGAATGAGGCCCGGTTCTGTGTACTACATACATAATATACATCCATATAAGAGAAGGAATTAATATGGGAAACAGAATAAGCCAAACCACCTGTTTATATGAGATGTTGGATTTAGCGGCAGGTGGTTTTTTTTTTTTTAGCCAGGAAACCTTTAAATCCCAGTCTCTTCCAGACTACCTTAATTGTGGGAACGTGTGAACGGTCGCCTCTATTCCAAGAAGTAGAGCAACAACGTAGAGAACTACATTATTCTTTCTTCTGCACCAGCACCATACGGTAGAATTTTTGCACAAATATGTGAAAATTGTTTTAATTTTTTTTTTGCTCTTTTTATTTTTAATTAGAAACAAAACAAAAAAATAAAAATTTAAATAAAAAGAAAAAAAAAAGGCTGAACTAACTCTCAGAGGAAGGAAGAATGAATGTCTGTTGACTTTATAGTAGTCATTAGTTGTGAGATGTGCTTACTTTATCTCTCACGTTGACCTGTGAGAAAAGTTAAGCATTCTTGTCGCGCACTGGAAGACATTGACTCTTACTCCCCTCTTTGAGGTAAGCTCCAAAGATCTACAATCTTTTTGAAAGACAAAGAATTCCTCATCATCTAAGTAAGTATGTTTTGATGTATGTATATTTGTACATTAGGTTTTGTGTAACACTTCTCTGCGAAATTTGTATGCATATCCAGTCAGTCATGAAAAGGTGCCAACAAGAATTATTATTGGGACCCCGGATCCTCACTCAAGTTTTAGGTGATCTTTATATTTTCAACATCACACAATGATCGCACTTTGAATGCACTACTTACAAAAATAATAAGAAAAAAAAAACATAAATAAATAAAAATCACAAATCACAATAACCCGGATTGAATCACAGATTAATGTTAGTCGGTTAATCGTGAAAATTTTACTTGATTTTAATTTTGGGATTGAAATTCACACACAGAAAAAAAAATATACGACAGATATGGACAGAAACTTGCGTCGTCGTCGTCGTCTCGGTCGATAGGTTTATTTAGGAGTTGAGCGCAGACGCAAGTGATTCAATTCAAGACAAAGCAGCACTAGCTACATAATACTGAAATAAATATGACAAATTATTTTGAATGACTAATACGCTTAAAATCAGACTTACTGGAAGGAGTACAGCTGGCTAGACTGTGCGATAATTGTGTTAGCGGGTAACTAAAAGTTAATAGAAAAAAAAGGGCGACCTCTGTTAGATATAAAATAAAGTAAACAAACGTCATAGAGTGTTATTGTGATTGTGGCGATGATGGTGAAAATGATGAGTCATTTTATTGAGTAAATAGAAGTATAAAAATTGCAAAAAGAAAAAACATTTCCAACCACTTAAGCCCAGCTATAAAAATACAATTTATAGTTCAAACAAAGATGAAATGTCCATAAAAATCAAATTCTTCGAAAGGGCGAAAGTAGTATTTCACATTGATTTATTTTGATAACACTATCACTAGTACATATATGTAGTGGGGTCGATTAGAATTTATTCTCCTACCCCAATTGAAATGTAGAGCACCTTGGAAATAGAAATTTATTATTTATTTTTCAAAAATCACGGTTAGTAAGCCTTGACAGTTCTATATTTCTATCAAAAGGGTTATCTGTGGTAATTGATTTTATGGTTGAATTGTAATCAGTTGTCACATGATTTATGAGTATTGAAGGTTTACGACATTTAAATCAACAACAATAGAGACATATATATAAATATTTTTCATTCATAAATAAATAACTAGAAATACCCGCGTACATACGAGACTTATGTAAACAGCATTGAATCTGATAAAGTTTTGAGTTTTTTTTTACTCAAACTTGGAGTGATTTATTTAACTTCTCTATAATCTGAGTGAACTCTAATTTTTGAGTGGACTCTACTGTGTAAGTTGAATTGAGTAGCTTTAAAATTTCAGAAGAGTGAACTCAAAAAACAAATTTGAGCTAAAAATAAATAAGATCAGAAATTCAATATCATCGCCATACAATTTTCAAATAAATTAAATTTACATATGAACCGTGTACTGTTCAAGCAATACTACTGATGCGGACTATGATAGGTCCTCGGTTAATGCAAGAGAGCCTCTGGCTGCATATGGGGCATAAGACCGAGTGTTGTCCACTGAATATACACCTCGATCGTAAGACCCATGCTCACATATGCCTCTTGTGTATAGTGACCGAGGACGCTAGTGGGGACTATGACCCGGAATCTGGCGAGCCTACAAAGGGTTGCCTTTTTAGGAATTACGAGCTCCTTGCGATCTATGGCTACTGCTGCCCTTGAGGTCATACTTAATCTGCCACCCCTGGTTCTTGTCATTCAGGCAGATGTCAAATGGGCTGTGTGTAGATTGCGGTCGTTGGAAGGATGGCTGGACTAGTTTTTCCCATTGGTTATTTGAGTGTAGGCTGGAACGGAAAACCCTTCAGCCCGAATGCCACTGGATGAGATGGTATCAGAGCATCGTTTTGGGCGTCGCATCTTTTTGAGTTTTCCTGAGAAGGAATCTTGGGCTGAGGGAAATGGCGTATCGAGTCTTATCCGGTCCGCTCTAAAAATTTTCATCGGCGATTTTCTCATCGATGAGGAAGCCACTGTTGATGTTTACTTTTTTGAACCTGATATTGGGTTGGAGTACTGACTTGGAAAACACACCACTGTCTTTCAGGTAGAAGTCTTCATCATCGCAATAGCCGCAAAGATAGCATTGCTATATTTTCGGGTAGTATGACAGCCTTGATGGCACTAAGTGGTTCTAGAATAACATCTAAGTTACTGGAGCATTGCAGGTCGTCCGTGTATAAGGTGTATATCCACAATAAGGTGTCCCTTCAGTGAGTTCCTGGTCACGTTTGGATCATGGGGAATAGCTCTGGTTCTCCCTTCCTTGGACCGGAACTCACCGTAGTCGTTGCAAGCTCGGTGATCGGATCTCTTATCAAAGCGGATGTTTGTATGAAGCATCAGCAGAAATTGGCGAACCTGAGTACTTGCAGGTGCATAAAACTTTTGCTTGATGGGTCTAATAAGGATTTCTCTGATTGTCTCTTAAGACTCGGACGGAAAGAATGCAGAACTGTGGTTAGCATCATCACTGGCCATAGCTTAATTCACGCTCATCTAACAAGGATGGGAGTTATTGACAGCTTTGAGTGTCTGTCTTACCTGAAAGGAGAACCTGAGACAACCGAACACTTTCTGTGTACTTGTCCGGCCCTTGCCAGGAGCAGGCTGGATAGGCTAGGATGTGCTCGCCTATCTGCGGATGAGCTGGAAAACTTATCCCACCAAAACCTGATGGTGAAAGGGTGTCTAGCAGGTCAGCACAATGGGTTGTCGTGGCCTCCGTGCTAAATACAAAAAAAAAAAAAATGACGCCATCTATAAGTCCCAAATTTTTGCCCCTTCTCTATTCCTGCAGATGGTGTGACCTTGATATACTTGGAATTATTGTATTCTTTTCTCCCCAACATCCACTTCTTTTAGTATTAAAATAAGTTAATTAGGTCTTATCAACTCAGCTAAAAAAAAATCATTTAAAAGTTTCAAGTCTGTGCCAATTTTAGTGAGAACATATTTACCACTCATCTCATCTAGTCCTTAATTTGGCTTACAAACAAAGTGCTATTCTTATTGTCAGATGAGTGTTTAATTGTAGGCATGTAAATTGAACTAATAATAGTAATATATACTAGGTCGACTTGGTTGTAAGAAGATAAAATTAAATGTATACCGAAAGACATAAATTTACGTAAATACGTAAATAGACTTGTAAAACGTAGAAATATATAATCTTGATGTAAATTTACAACATATTGATGTAAATTTACAACTTGCTTTAAATGATTGTATTTACACATCAGTGTAATCTTACAACTATTATTACCAGTATTCAGATTTCCTCCAATTATGAATGTGAATATTTTTTTCAGTGTCCAGAATCTCAAATTTTGTTGTCACCGAATTGTTATTGTGATCTATTGAATTTCTTTCCGCTTATGGAGTATTGAAGTATTTAAGGTGGCATGTCTCCAATGAAACATCTATCACAGATAATAACCATATTAATATGTAGATAAACCAACGATATAACAAGCTTGAAAGAATAACAGTCAAAGAAAAGTCTTTGAAACTATCTAAATAAGTACTGTATAGGTTCAGCACACAATTAGCATTTAAAAACAACTTGTAATGCTATCTATGTATACTAAGTTATGCTTAGAGACACGAAAAACCTGCAACATTCTCTAAAGAAACAACAACAAGCTCTCTAAGTTGAAAGAAAACTTCTTAGCCGGGTGAAGATCATGGATGTCTGTGGATTTCTAAAGAAAATCTCATGCCAAGTACGTACAAGAAAGAAATTATGGACGCTAAGAGAGGATCGCGCAAGAGTTTCTACTGAAGCAATAGTAAAATTCAAATATATTATGACTGATCAATCGAGATGAACACTGCAATGTTAATCTTCGACGATGATATAGATATGACCATAGCCATTTCAGAAAACTCGAAAATCTTCTTTTATTCTAAACAGAATAAAATTTTGCCTGTAATTTATTCCAACAAATCTCTGGAAGTAGATGGAAATCTCCGAGGCTTCTACAAAAAGGGTTACTTACCTAATTTTGGCGCGTATACTATTTCCTGAAAGGTGTTACTTTTTCATATTTTGACAGATTTTACAGATAAAATAAAATCTCATGGTTAATTTAGTTTTTATCAACGCTGTCAAAAAAAGTTATTTCGTTTACAAAAAATAAGATTAGCACTGGAATATTTTCGAGTTTAACTGATACCCAAAAGATGGCACCAGTTGTTAGCAGAAAAAAAATATGATCAAGAAATTCAACCAAGGCCAGACATTGTGGCAGGTAACGAAAGCCGAATTTTTCGCTGTAAACCAGAAAGCAAGCAACAATCACAGCAGTGGATATTCTCATGGGACGATTGGAGCATTGACAAGAAAATTAAGTTCGTCGGACTAGTACCATAATTTCATTGGAAGATCTTCGTCAATGATAAAAGATCTTTTAAAAAGATACACCAATATTTTTCAAAAAGTGCGTGAAAATGGAATTCCAGAATATAGGGAACTTCTGACAGCTTCACTTACTTTCTAATATAAATTTAGCCAACAACAAAAGTCCACCATTATTGTGTAAAACAAGATAAGTAAATCTTAAAAAATCCAAACTCCAAAATTTGGTAAAACAAATTAAAAATATTTTTATAAATACAAAAACACGCGCAACCATTATTGTGATGCTCCTCCTCCTCCTATATCTGATCCTGAATAATTTCAATTTCACCGTTTTGAAAATAATTTTTTTTCTAATTATAAAAAAAAAATCATTTTTTTTTTTTCATTTCTAATCATTTATTACTTAAGACCGATCAGCTGTTAGGTTAACAGTTTCTCAATGTTATTTTCTTCTTCGATCATCACATTTTCCAGATTAACCCAGATTTTACCGAAATATACTTCTTAAGAGCACTCGCGCAACATCATCTACTTACTCCATTGCTTGCCTTTCTCTTCCAGCTTCCTCGTTTCATTGAAAATAAATGAAGAGTTTTAACAGCATCAACAACAGCAACAATAACAACAAGATTGAACGTTATAGTGATAAAACTAGGAAAAGCTTTCAGTGCGCGCGCATCTTCTATACTCCATCGATCTCATTGTTCCAACAACCTCTATATCTAATCTCATCTTTTTCCGTCATGCTAGAGCCAACTTTAATCCGTTCAGTTAATGCAAGAAGCTGTTTCCTTGATAACTTAAAGCGATTTTTTTTTTTTTTTTAATTTTAATTTTCTTCGCATTTTATTATTAATCTTTCTATAAAAAAAAAAGAAATAATAAACAAAAATCAAAGAACAATCTATTTCAAAGTAGAGATAGATTTCACCGATAGATGGACGGGGAACGTTTGTTGTGAAAATTATCCGGTAGCGTTTCAATAAAATTCAGCTCACAATCGAAGAGTGATCAACGCTTCCAAGATAATAGAAGAAAGGGTAAATGGCCTCGGATTCTTAGCAAGATCTATCTCGCGTATATTCACTTTATTACCGTCTGCTTAACCGTAAAAATTTATTGGAATTCGAATGAACGGTTTAACATACATACACGTACAAATTTTAGATAGTAAGGAAAAAGATTAGCCTAGCAAATAGCATCGGGGTGCCCTCTTATTGATTTCCCCATCACCGGTGTATCCAATTAGTCTCTCTCTCTATATATATATATATCATGCATGGATAAGGTAGATATATTTATGTATAAACGTGTGAATTTTGATCTATTACGGAGCAGATATGTACGTACGTACTACAAATGCCAAGCAACAATCTCAACAACTTGTCCGGTGGTAAATTTTCCTTTCACTCCCGGACATGTTGACATCACGACCAAAATAAGAACAAACAAATATCAATCACCAAAAGACAATTATTGGCCACAGAGTAAATTGACAATGAAGGCCAAAGCCTCCTCCACCTGGCCAATTATATAGAACAATTCGTGTACCTGCGGCCAATAAAACCAACTAATCACAATCCAAAATTGCTAAAACAAAATAATTTCGCGAGAAAAAAAAAACTGGTTTAGAATTTAGAAAAATTTCTTAGCCAAGTTTTGTACAGTGTTGTACTACAATTGTCGCCTGACTACATACGATTGCCTGCCTGTCTAACTACAATATTGATTGTGGACTACATCGTTGAAAACATGAAAAACATGAATTGAACGCTCCCAGGCGGTGGTGTTGCTTGCTTGAACTCACAAATACTTTTCTAATGGGAGGCGATTTAGTGGACACGACTTAATGTGACCTAAAGGGACAATCTTAGCGCGCAGTTTTGCATTATTTTCTCCCGCTATAGAAAATTAAGACACACACAATCGAGAGAGACATTAATTAGGCTATCATTGGAAAAAGTAAAAGGAAAATTATTCTACTCGTGCAATTTTGTGATATTAAGAAGTCGCGATCTTAGGTTGACCCCTTTTTTTTCTGGTTTGGTTTGGAATTGTGAAAAAATTTGAATAAGTTTACTATGTGTGTGTGAGTTAAATGAAAATGGATGAGAGGAATTTTTTTCCCGATTTTGTCTATAAGGTTTTGTGGTTATACCTATATTGATTATTATGGATGGACAATATCGTGATGGTACTATAGAATAAACCTTCCGGGTGTTTTTTTGTTTTCATACTATGTGTAGATATTTAATAGACAAAATTTCTCTCTAGGGTGCAGATGGACTATGAGAATTGCTTTCTTATCGAACTCTTTTTGAAATATGATTTTTGATGAACTACGAACACAAATATTTAAAAAAAAAAAATAGTAAGTGTCTATCAATTTTTGAAATCTAGATCATTCAAGATCTTTGTTTCGAATGATTTTTCACTGTAGTGATAATTTGAAATTTTTTGCAAAATTTGTAGGTACATGAGACTAATTTTGGTAAAATTATAGACAGAATTAAAAAAAAATCAGTCTTAGGATTTCTGCACAGGTATTTCAAAAGCATTTGATAGTATTATTCAGAAGAGACTCATTCTAATATTAAAATTTGGAACTTTCACCTACTACCAATGACAATCCATCCTATTCGTAAAAAAAAAATTTTTTTGATATGATGTTCCTCAGGAGTAAATTTTAGGACCCTTATTTTTCTGCATTAATGTAAATGATCTACTTGTGTGTATCTATAATTCTTTCTTCTTTTCTTTTTATTCTTAATTAAGACTTGAGTCAGAATATGTAGACTTTAATAATGTCGATTTCTGTTGATACACGTCAATCAATGAAAAACGAGTTCAATGGAACAACTTTTAACGCTATGAGAATGTAATAGTATCTTATATCCGTATAATTGTCATAATTAAATTTTCTAGGAAAAACAACATCACGAAAATTGAAAATTATAATTTAAAAGATTTTGGTGTGATTGTGGATGAATTTGGTGGAATTTGAAGATGGATATGTAATGCGCAATGACATTCAGTTGTGACATTTCTTATGTAGATGTGTGCGTTTTTCAGTGTAACACCGCCGAAT
Organism: Dioctria rufipes; assembly: GCA_963924295.1. Taxonomy (NCBI): domain Eukaryota; kingdom Metazoa; phylum Arthropoda; class Insecta; order Diptera; family Asilidae; genus Dioctria; species Dioctria rufipes. The sequence goes on from OZ002743.1 coordinate 191,606,813, forward strand.
TTTCGAATATAGCACCAGGGGTTATTTGACGTACATTTTTTTTGGCAGTGCAGGTCAATAGAACTATTTTGGTGTAGTACTGCAAGAAAAGTGTAACACTTCTGCTGCTTCTGTGATCAATGGAAATCGGTATAAGAGTATACTTATCGTAGTGGACGCCATGCAGTTGTTAACCAATTTAGATCATCCATACTACCAGTTAGGAAGCGATAATATTTATATTTATTTATTTTTATTTTTTTGTATTTTATAGAACAATTTTATACTCTAGACAGACTACAACCGCTAAGTCCCATTAGAGTAAGCAGACTTATGCTACATTTACACGGCCGCAGTAGCTTTTGTAAGTAACTTTTGCAAGTGATTTAAATTCAACATCGTAATACAAATTGTCTACTTACGAAAGTAACTTTCATGAAAGTAGCAAGTGATGAAAGTGGGAAGTTTATTTTAAACTGAAAATAATCACATTCATTTTATACAACATGGAAAAAAGTTAGAATTGACAAAACTTATTGATAAGGTGGGCACAGGGTGTGTTAATATAGTTTTGTATCGTTGAGTGAAGTGATAAATAAAATTGAATAAAATTGTTTATTTAGATATGGTATGTACGCCCGTAAGCTCAGGAGAAAGAAGAAAATAGTGCATTCCACTCCCGCAATAGATGAGAAAAAATTATAATCATAGCTTAAAAAACTTTCAGTAAATACCACTTCCGGCATAGAAGAGGTCAACATTATTAAAAATGATGGTATAGTTTACTTTAATAATCCAAAGGCCCAAGCGTCTTTACCAATAAACACATTTGCTATTACTAGGTATGACGAGAATAAATCGATTTCAGAAATGCTACCGGGAATTTTTACTCAATTAGAGCCACAAGATATACAACGCAATTAAAAAAGATTGCATTGTGCTTCAAATTCAGCTGATGATGATTTCCCTGATTTGGTTGAAAACTTTGAGGATGTGGCTATCGGTGGAGAAACGAATGAAACAAGTTCGTCAACTTTGATAACTGATTCCATCAAAAAAATTGAAGAGATCTCCCCGTAGCTTGAAATAGTCGTAGATCTTATAAAAGTTGCAGTAATAAAATAAATAATTGATGAATGATTTAAAATTTATTTTTCGCAATGTTTCTTAATGTATAAGGCGTCAATGTTTCGCCTATATACAAATTTATCAATACCATTTTGATTATTTCAAATATTTCCAAGTTTCGGAATATAATTACGCAGGTTTACGATGTATTTTAGAGACACAACTTTTCAATTCCAGAAGCCGATAAATATATCTCATCACTTGATTTGAGTACATCTAGAGATTTGAATAGGATAAGATGTGAAAAATCTGGCATTGAGTAATGTACACAATTAAATAGAATAAATCGCATTTTCAAGGAAATCGAAACTACGCGTAAAATGAATCATAAGATGCGGACACTAAACAACTTTTGGGTTTGTGGAATCTTCGGAAAGGTTCTATGGAGAATTTGTAGAGTATGCATACAGCACCAGACAGGGGTGAGTCTTGTTTAGACAGTGATATGAATACAAATGAAAGTGGATAAATAGACGAAAATGTTCTAATTGGATTGCGGTAATTTGAACCATCTATTGATAATTAAAATAGAACTGAGAATTATTTGTTTATGACTTTATAAAAACAGTAGAATAAGGTAAAAAGAAATTTTGAATTGAATAACAAATCAAGACCACGCTTGCAACAAATATCAATTTTAGGATAAATTTGAATAACAGTTTTTTTATCTGTCATTAAGGAAAATATAATAAAAAAATATCGTGGAAGTTTAAATTAAAAAAAAAATAACTTTTTAAAATAAAAAAAAAATAGGGGTCAATTTAACCCAAGATGATCATATAGGGTTAAAAGGGCCAACGCTGAGTTGATTGCTAAAAACGCTGATAATAAGAATTTTATACAAATACGCAACCTATGCAGAAATTGTAATCGATTTCAATAATGGCATTTAAGAAAAACATTCATAACAGCAACCTTCATGCTGGGCCCCAAATCTTATTGGAACTAACACAACAGACAATCAGAGAGAAGAGTATTTCTAGATCGATCGTGCAGAGCTGCGTTCGTTCGAAATGAATCATCTTGTCTTGGATTCTCGATTACTTTTCATTTATTTTTGAATATTTATTTTATTAATCCTTATATCAGTCTTTTATGAACGGTGAAATTTTTGTGTAATATAGTATAATTACTTCGACTTGTTCTGAATCGACCAGGATCGCCATATCTTTCGAAACCACATTAAATGGTTTGGAACTATTCAGACCACTACATATTTTTTTATATTACTATATATTTTTGTAACATATTTGACACCCAGCCCACTAATAACGGTATCTCTCAGGGCTCTATCTTTCGTGAGCTCTTTTTTTTTTCAAACTTTCATTAACGATCTATTATCTATCACTTTCAACAATCATATACAAATAGCTACTTTTTATTTTGCTTATTCTTGATTGACTTACATCAATTTATTGATCAAAGAATAGAAAGAATTCATTGCACAAGGGCATCACCAAAATACTAGTCTGGAAATGAACAAATCATGTTCAAAGTTCAATATATCCAACATTCAGAGCCCATTTCACTTAAATATGAAAAAAAAAAAACCATTCACCTATGATTTGGATCGATAGTGTCAATTTTACCTATTGATCTTTCTTCCAATCAAGATTTTTAATAATCAAACTTCGACTGATTACATATGTATTCAATCCCAAAGAATATAATGAGGCCTCGGTATTATACGGAAGTGTATAAAAATAATATTCAACTCTATTTGAACTGGCGCCTATCTGCAAGTCACCGACACAGAAACGAAATTCATTGCGATTTTATCTTTAACCCCCAAAGTAAGAATCTTACCATGATGTGGATTAGAAATGATAATAGTAGATTACTTCTAAAGTATATAAGTCATTTCTAAACTAAAAAAAAAAGCGGGCTAAGTATTGAGCCTTGCGGTAGTCCATTATGGACATATTGAAAATCCGTGTTACATGTGTAGGTATTTCAAGCCCTCTGTAAATTATTTTTTAACCGAACAACATTATACAGAATCTTATAGGCTTAAATACAAATTTCATGTGTGAAATGGCTTAGAAGGGTTATATCTTAGGCAGACGGGCAAAATCAATGAACATCCGTTCGTAATTGAATTTTTCAAAAATCGCTTTACCATGGAATTTTAATTTAAATTATTTAAAATTTGCTGTCAATTACATATTAAAATTGACGGGACTTTCGTTTTAATTCATAAAACCTTGGGTAACTTGATTTTTTAAAATTTCAATTACGAATGAATGATCATTGCTTTCGTCCGTCTGCCTAGGGTATTACTTTCAGTAGAGTGGCCTCAAAACTGCACTTAGCAAGCAATTATTATTAATCTCCTATTATTATTATGTAATATAATGATAAATATATCATAGATAGAATTGCCACAATTTACCACATACAAATACACAAACCAAAGGCGCTAAGTACGCATTATTATCCAATTAAAATCAGCGCCATCTATATTATATATAAAATAGATAATTCTCTAGAACTATATGTATGCGAACTTTAGAACATCAATATGTCAATATTTTGCTTTTATATAGTATACATAAATAGATAACCATTGTCTAATTTCATAAATAAAAACCTTTGTACAATGATTTCATTAATGACTCACTTTCTATTTCAAGAATGATGCAATTAAGGACGAAATTAGAAACATACAAAAAAAAAAAAAACCAAAAATAACGAAAAGTAAAATTATTCTTGTCTTCATAGCTTATACTTTCGTTGCGTGTAAAAATATCCATCGAGGGTGTTGCTACCATTGCACGCCTTTCGTATTTTTTCTATTTTACTCCAGAAATAGAACTAGGTATATGCAACGCATAGAGAAACATTTATCGAACTATACATATAATGGATGCAGCCGTAAGCTATATCAACTACTTGTGTACACATCTATGTATATTTGTATGCATCTATGTAAATATCAAAAATAACTACTAACTAAAAGTCAGTCAGAGAAGGACGTGGAGGTTTTTCTAGTTTTCAAGGTGATCAAGATGAAATTTTTCTTTTTCCTTTTTGTTTTTTTATTTATTTTTAATTTTATTTTTTTTATTGATATTCTCCTCTAAGTGGTATTTCTATATAGGACATCCTATGTGCATATATAGCGCACTGCGCATAGATATACATATACAAAACCTGTGCGCAATAAACAACATCAAGTACAAGGAAAACTAAAGTAAATTGTTTATCCTGTTCTCACTACGTATAATATTATGGTCAAGCCTAGCCGGACAACATTTCACAGTATTTTTGTCTACACAAGTCTAGAACTGCTACAAACATACATACATATGCTACATATCTCAGGTACTCTAACCGGACAGATCTTTACTTGTCCGATTGTGTTGCACGATTCTTTCTGGTCTGAATATACGTCGATAAATCCTAAACGAGAAAACGCATTGAAATTATTTGCACAATTTATATATATGTATATATTGAACAACAATGTTGGGTTAAAGAATATCGCCTTATGGTATATCCATACATATATAATGTGTCGCCGATCGCGCGAACTGTTTTTTTTTTTTTTTTATATATTGGTATCGATCAAGGTATGCAGATAAAATTTGTTGCTATTGCTTCTGCTGGTGCCGCCTTATATTGTGTTATGCATGACCTATCACACCACCTTTATCGCGGCTGGTTGAACAACATAAATAGTAACCGGCGACCAGGTGAATTGATCTCAATCATCATAAGAAAATCTTTAGAAATCCTCTGAAATATGATGAGAAACGGATCACGCACATTCAATTCAATTGAAATAAAAACGGGGATAAATTGCGCGATGCTCTGTGCATTTTGTTACACCATACAGATCACCGCACCGATGCATAGTAAAGATCAATTGTTATATGTATTTGATAAGATTTAATATCTTAAGTTGGGTATACATACATACACACATAGGTACATATATACATAGGTTTACATTAATTAGTATTTAGAGATGAGGAAAATGGGAAGAGATATGTTTCCTTTATGAAAATAAATGGAATATCATACTAGGTCATAATATCACTTTATTAAGCATGCACCATACAACTTAATATACGTATTAAGCTGCGCGCGCATAGATGATTCGTTTCCTGACTATTTGATAGGTTACAACTTCCGGTAGAAACTTGTTAGTAATTATTTTTTTTTTATGACTAATTTAACCTGTGTTGTCTTGTCTGGTTAATCAATGATATCTGTAAATCCCCCTCTCCCGCCACCAAAACCAAACCAGGGCAGCAATCAAATGAAATCTCATTTTATCTTGTCACCATAAATTCTTCAAACATAAACTGAACATGTTCAAATATTTTTTAAATACCTTTTTAGGTGATAAATTTTCATAAATATTCGTTTTTGTTTTTGTTTTTTTTTTTAGTGTTGACATGCTTGGTGCCAATAATATAGTGTAAAATCATAAGATATTGATCTTAATTAATGAACCGAGAGAATATTTTCATTACGTTAATGAAACTTTGAATATAAAAATTTATATTTGTATAGACATACAGACAGACCAGCAAGCAGAATAGTTTGTAAATTTTTTTTAAAACTTGTAGCGCGAAAAATATTCTGAAAAGAAAATTAATAGATTGCTGCGCAACAACATTGTGCTACTAATTAAATAAAAAGAGAGATGCCATAAATTTCTTTTGATAGAGCGAAATTGGTTGGATTTGTATATTTTATTTTTACTTAATATAATTGATTGATTTATATATGTGAACACACACACATACACACACACACGTATGTTGATTGAATAACTTTAGTACTTTGAACCGTGATTTGATTGAAATCTAAACATCTGTTTTTTTTTTCTTCCAAGCGAGTTAAAGAATAAAAGATTTGTTTTTGCCTATACTAAATTTATGTTAATATTTTTGTGTAAGATTTTAAGGTATTGTTTCTTAAGAAAAATTAGTATAAAAGAAGTTAACAGCTAGTTTCAATTGTTCTGGAAATAGTTGCTGAATGCCATGTTAAAGAATAAATAAAACAACAACAAAATGATAATTTTGAATAATAAATTATTATGAAAAAAAAAAAAATAATAAAGAATGTCATTTAACATGTTTTTTCTTCTTCTTCTTTACAACAATAAACTTAATTAACGGATTAAACAAAAACAAGAGTTCTATGATTTTATTCTAGTTTTATTTATTGCAAATCATTTTTACAAGATTAATATGATTTTGGATTTTGTTATAATATGGTATTAGAAAAAATGTTAATGACCGATGATACATTACTAAGTTTCGTCATTATACCTTTAACAATATAATTTTGGAGTATGATCCTTTCTACGTTATAATAGCGTAAAGAATAAAACTAGTCAAATCAAGATACTGTCGGTTGCTCTAAATTACTTGTCCTTAGGAACTGAAGGCCCAGGGAAAGGTGTGCGTTGTCAAATCTTCCTCCCAAGTAAAGAAATAAAATTTGTGGGAATTGAAATAATAAAAAAAGTTTTTAACAATTGCTTTATCTGTAGCACCCGGCTTATCACTTTTGTTTTAGTCGAGTGTTTTAACATAACCAAGTTTTTCTTGTTTAAGTAGGGGTAGTATTTTTTATTGGTTCTTTGAACTGATTGAATTTTTTTCAATATCTTTAGATGTAATATTCTACGGTCCTGGAGGTTGTATACCCTTATAATTCATAGGTCATCAACCCAAGCAAAAATTTTCTTATTTATTCAGGATGTTGCTATAGCGTCTAAATATCTGTTATGGTCAGAAATTCATTCGTAGAGTAAACTCTTTACAACATATTCAAAAATGTTCCGTACAGAGGTAACTTGATCAACTGCCCTGTGCAAGTTTTATGAAAGAATATCATCTAAACTTCAATACATTTAAACAGGAAACGAAAACGAAATTGTTGCATAGTTAATGCATATGATTATTTAAATTTTTATCAGAAGATCATATCACTTTGAAAAAATTTCCCACATTTAACTTACTAAAATTTAGAGATAAAGCACCATTTATAAAAGGTCTTTAAGTCCGAATTTAAATTTTACATTCGGTTTCTAATAAAAAGCAGAAAGAATGCAGAAAATGTTCGCATCGTCAGCATATCAATAAAAACAATGGGCTTAAATGGCTGCCCTGGGAATATCAAAAGATTTATTTAGAAAAACTAAATTTAAGGCTCAAATGGCGATGATTTCTACTTTATTCGCCTTGTGATCTTTAATCTTCATACGAATTATGCAACATCAATTAAAAATGTATTTCCTTCCTTAAAAGATGATCAAATTGCGATTTATGGAACTTTTCGAAAGCCTTGTTTATGAGTTCTTAACCGCGGAACGATGGACTAAATGCTTTGAAGACAATAAATATCAGAAAGACGAATATTTTGAAACACGATAAAAAATATAACACTAATTCTGAAAATTTCCTTGTCATCCGTAAAACTTAAGTAGCCAAGACATATTCCAAAAAAGTTTTTCGCTTGACTCGAATTAGCACCGATTGCTAACGATATTAATAATACCGGTAGTTACGTGCCAGAAAAGTTGTCAAAGCTCTTGCGCATGACTTCTAAACATATTTTATAAGATACTTTGAGAATATATAAGTAAGAAAATAGTTAAACGGAGGAAGACCTAAGAAGTATTATGGGAGCTCTACTCCATAGCATGGAATGATTTACAAGTGGATCAGTTTCAACCACAATAGGACATTAAATAAAGGATAAATCCCAAGAGGACCTGAAACCGATGAGCCTATGTTTTGTTAACGCTTCCCAAGTTTCTTTACAACATTCAAGTTATTTAGGCCTATCAAAATCTGCAGCAGGAACATTGGAATCCTTGTGCCGTCTAGCATCATGACTGCTGTTTCTGCGTCTGCCCATAGGGTCGACTACCAGCTGCTAGCCTGCTAGTAACACTAGCGTTGTAGCTCCTCTGATCGCAATCATCAAGACGACATAGGCTCGAACCTACCAGTTATTAGCCTTCAAGCATCACACAAGCATTACAGATCCTCCGAACGTAGTCATCAAGATGACATAGGTTCGGATTGCTTCCAGAACATATCTGGATCGAAGAGGCACACTTTTTCAAAATATTATACCCGTGATAGCTTCCAGCTTCCATCATGCAAACTAGGGCCTCTGACACACTTGCTAAACAGATTAAACTTCCGCCAGCTTCCAAGCAAACTCTGAACCTATAATCGCAATTTCAGGTTCAGAAACTGATTCCGTCGATCTAGCTGTTTATCGAACGCCAGATCAACCAGTAGCCAAGCCTTCAGAGCACATAATTGCCCACGCCGCAGAGAATTTATAAGCCACCAATTCCCTGCGTTAAGTAAGCTCTCAAGCCGTCGCAGTTAGTGTTCGAAGTATTAGATCCAGACCTTCAAGGTGTCGCAGTTAAGCTGTTTTTCAGGATATCGTAGCTAGCCTTCAAAAGCGCAGTTGTCTACATCAGGCAGGCGGTGAAAACCCCTTTTTGCGGAAGACCCAAAATTATAGTTAAATTCGGATATATGTCAAAAGTCGCAATAGCCGCCTTCAAAAGTGACGCGTGAGTTTGATAACTTAATTATTAGGAGGCATTGCCATACTATATTTTTGTATTAGATTTTAATATAATTTTGTGAATCAATATATTTGGGGGATATGACCATTAAATAAGAATTTTTGTAGTTAATAATTTGAGTAGGTAATGGCGCCCACCTATCGGTGCTCAAGTATTAGAGTAACAAAAAAAAAAGCATAGATCATGTTTTCTACGCTAATGGCTTTTATACTAAATATTTTATCCGCAGAGTTACTTCATTAAAACATTAAAACAAAAAACAGAAGAAAAATATAACATCTTCTTATTTATAAATTAACGGATATCTAATATTTTCTTTTCTTGCTCTTTGCAGTCTAATGAACCTGTTTAAAGAGGCCAACGCTCAGCATACTTAAATGCAGTTTAACACACAATATATAATAGACAACAAAAAGATGACCATGATTCTTCATCTAACTCCTACTTCTTCTGATTGTTGTACGCTACACGATCTACACTTACTACATAATACATTCTACATACCTATAAAGTACTCTATACAAGGAGGCAAATTACAAGCCTGAAACAGAGATAATGTTCCATCAATTCCAAGAGATGTTTTCAGAGACTTAAGAAGAAGTATGTAACTACATTCTCGCAATGAAAAACTCTCTTTAAATTTCATTATCACGAAAAACATAAGTTTGAAATAATTTCTTAGATTTTATTGTAAATTCTTAGAATTCATCCAACATCTATTCTCTAGAAGAAACAACTGAATAAGCAAATTTCCTTTTGATTATATTATACCTTGAATATATATATATATATATAGTATGTATGTATTTACAGATAAAAAGAAGAATAGAGGATAGAGAACTGCCTGTATACTCAAAAGAAATAACACGTTTCATCATCATCATCATCATCATCATTGTGCGCCGCCGAATAAGTGAAGCTGCATAACAAAACTGTAAGATCAAGTTCGTTTGAAAAATCTTTTTATCATTCAATGACACTGCGCGACTTGGTTATTGTTGTTGGCAATATCAAGATCGCTCCTCTCTACATACATACATATATACATAACTATTATAGAATGACAGAAAAATAAAGCTATAAGAGTTTTACAGATCACAGAATCACAACAATAGATGCACCACTCGACTTACTTTTTATACAAAAAAAAAAAAAACAAAAAACCAGTCAGAAAAGAAATGAAAAATCACGATCCTCCTCATGCAATGACAATTCTTCTACTCTTTGATCACTGATCACTAGAACTAGACATTTATGTTTGTATGTTTGTATAAATGTACTTAAAGCTATTTTTCAAATACCTTCTTGAAAGCAAACATAATCAAATCAATATCTTACTTGACATCTAAGATTGAATCAGAAACATTTTCAAGATCAATATCACAATCGGTTACTTGTCACACACATATCTAAATAGGTAGGTAGGTGACTTAGGACAATTTCCTTTTCCTATCCAATACAAAAAAAAAAACAAAAAACCACAAACAAAATGTAACGGTTCACCACAAAACATAATATATCAAATAAAATAAAACGATAATAAAATTCGAAAGGAGACAACATACAACAAAATTATACACACGAATTACGAATCTAGTTCGAAACTAGGCGTGGAGTAGATAGTTAAATGTTTATAGGCAATGGGTCGTCGGTAGTGTTACAGATCACTGATCACGATCACAAGTTAAATGTTAGAATTTAACTACAATAATTATATTATGGTTTACACAACATACCTACATGGCCTATAAGTTGTTGTCAGCATCATAGTAAAACTACGTCAGTATAAAATAGATTGTCTTAACAAGAATGAATCAATTCAATCAAACCTGCGCGATACAAAATAGTATTGTGATGAAAAGTGATCGACGCGCGCACTTTGACAAATATAAAATTTCAATCATATTTAATAGGTATCACATGAGATGTTGTTGGTTTTTTTTTTCACAATAATTGATTTAAAATTTTTCTCGATTACACAAAAAATACTTTATTTGATGACATAAAGACTACCCCACTATGAATTTGGACCACCCAGAAACACCTCTATCAAAATCGAACACATAAAAATAATTTTTTTTTGTCCGAAATTGAGAAGCCCCACTGTCCGAAATCAAATCACCAAATCAAAATCGAAGAACTCTGGTTGAAATGACACAAATAGTAAAAAAAACATCAACATCGATGTAAAAATGATCATGCTCGCGCATTGATCGTTATGATTTTCATAGATAGTCTGACAGCGCAGTCCTTCTATTTTTTTACTCGTCTTCTTCTTCATTTTTACTTATTCAGAATAAACATCTCAGAAGTGATCCGGGTTGAACATGATACCTTTTTACCTTTCTCGAATATAATTTCTTTGCTTATCTTACTGCGATCGAAATTATCGTTTTAAAGTGAAATTAGTATTTCCGCACAATGATGATGATGGAAATGATGAAAAAAAAATATCTTGGGATGATCGCGGTACTTATAATATTCTGAGAGGGGAGAAATATCTTAAATCTTATCGATTGATTGCGATCTTTATTTGTATGTATGTATGTACTATACATTTGTTGAGAAAAATTTTCAACTTAACAACAAAAAGGTGGGGAAAAAATTACATTTCCAGATGAATTTATGTCTTCTTTTTTTTTTGTTACATTTTAACTTTGCCAGCATGAGAACGGAAGTTGATTTTTGTGTATATCTTGCAGATATGTAGGTATGCTTTCTTGTATACATATAATTAAAGATTTTTGTAATTAGTTTGCAGTAGCAATCTCGATGATGAGACGAATCTCATAACTATCTTGAAGCGGATATGAATAAATTTCAAATTTTTACTGATCTTGTTTGTTAGTTTTTTTTTTATGCCTTATAATTATTATTTGATGATGTTATTCTGTATTGAAAAAGAATTTAGTAGTTGTGTGTCTGTGTAGGTTGGTGCAGATTAATAAGATTATTATCATCATATGAGTGAGAGAAACGAAAATTGCTATAAAATAACTTGAAGTTTAACTAAAAACTATATTTAGAATTGACAATTTTGATTGGATGGAAAAGCAGAAAGTAGGTAATAAAAAATAAAAAATTTACATTTTTCAATTAGCAGAGATTTTCACTGTTCATTGGGTGTAATCAAAAGTAAATTATACTTTTTGGGATTTGATCTACCGGAAACAACTCTTTGATGCATTATTAGGCATATTGTCTCATATAGTCTAATTGAAGTAAAAACTTATTTTTTAAAATTCCTAAAAATAAATTTCGCAAAAAGAGAAAAGTGTGGAAAAAACTCTTTTACAATAAAAAAAACTTTCTATGCAAAAGTAGGCGTTTCGTATTATCAGGAACCGTATACTCATCAGTACGACTTGGTTTCTGCCTGCTTTATACGCGCGAAAATGCAAAGCCAAACTGATCTCATATATGCACTTAAAATATGGCAGCAAACTCGGTCAATTTCATATTGACCAAATTCGCAATGAATTTAATTCATAGCAAAACTCTCTAAAAAGAGTAAGCATAAAAATTTTAGATAAATATTTAAATATTTTCTTTAGAATGTTGTGAGTGAGGAGTGGGGAGGGGAGGAGTAATTTGTTACACTGCATTTTTTAAATTACATTTTGTCTGCTAAAAAAAAAAGTAAGGAATAAAATGTTATCAACATCCTCTAACTGCCTTGGTAGGAAGAGGTTTGTACAAGGTTTTTTTCGTAACGGTCTAATTAAAGAGGCCTTTCTCAGCCGAAGAGTACAAAATTGTGATTTTAACATATTACATTTGTATTTCTAATTGTTGTCCATAGCCAAGATACTTGCGAAACATTTCCTAACCATGAAATAGACTATCTCACTACTACATGGGAGCCCTAACATAGTCTTAAAATTCTAAAATATTTGCAAAAGTTTGATTTGAATAGCTCCTGCGCTCTAAAATACTATTCACACAGAAAAATAATTTTCTGATAATCTTAATCTTAGTCTTATGTTTTGAACCATAACTAAATTTTTATTGATCTGATAAAAAAAAACACTGGCAAGTAAATGCAAAACTTCATATTTGTTCACATTTCAAAGGCCTTTGATAGAGTCTGGCATCCAGCCTTTTAGTCAAACTTAAACCACTTGCTTTGCGTTTCTCCTCCTCTTCTATTATGGATTAAAAGTTTTTTCTTTCGGTTTCATCAGAAGCTCACCCTATAAATGCCGGTATGCCCTAGGGCTCTGATATCTCTCCACCTCTCTTTATAATTTTCATTAATGATGTGCTTTCCCGTACTTTCAATCCCATCTATAGTTTCGCTGATGACAGTAGCCTTGATTTCGCTTACTCCTTTGACACTATTGCGGACTCCAGAGAGAATGCCACATCTGTCAAACAAGATTTTATGATAAGATCACTGAATAACGACTTTGATAATAACCTCGTTTTGGGCAAAGTGAATCGCGTCGAATTCAATGCATCTCTTTACTCCATCAGACTTGCCGCAAATCTAGAAGTTTCTTATCAGGGCGAAATTAGAATAGTATAAGTCCCATATTTGGGCAGGGGCTGGACGTACTTAATTGTCCGCGTTAGACAAAGTCCAAAATAAGGCCTTCCGGCTTATTAGCAACGACATATCAATAGCAACTATTGATTCTCCAGAGCACAAATGTGGAACAGTTTGTCATCCTCCTCCATCTCGCTCAGCAATGAGCCCCAAGCCTTCAAGGTTGATGCACACAGATACCTCCTTGACTCAACCCAATAATCTTCAATTCACTTCCCTACTATTCTTCATTTTCTGCGGCACCAGAGGGTATCCCCTGAGCTTTGGAACATCATAAGAAAGATTGGAAGATCACAATTTTTCCGCTCCTGTTTCTTTTGATGGAGCACTGATTTACGATACACCGTCTCTATGCATTTTGGGCATTAAAGTTAAGCTGGAGATCACACCTTCTCTATATCCAAAGAAGGATCGAAATGTCTTGGATTTCTGAACAGGTGTATAAGAAGTATTTCAGTCCGTCAAATCTAGCGTTTCTCTACAAGTCCTACGTTAGACCTAGAATGGAATAAAATTCCCATATCTGGGCCGGGGCTGGTCGCACAGTCTTAGCTTCATTGGATATCATCCAAAAGAGGGCCTTCAAGTTCGTTGGTGATTTGTCAATTACTTATTATATCGACTCACTCGAGCACCGCCGCAATGTTGGATGTCCTTTTCTGCTATATCGCTACATGTATGGTCAATGTTCTGATGAAATATCTAGTCTGAGCCCTTGTAGAATGATCTAACTGCGCACAATTTTTTACCCTTCAAATTACTTTCAACCGTATACAGAAAAATTCCGTGATACTTTTTTATCCTGAGATAAGCGGATGTGGAACAGTCTACCATATTTTATCTTTCCTCTGGGGCATACAATCTTCAAATATTTAAGGGTGACATATATCAGCACCTCCGTCACTCTTCTCACGTTTCCTAATTCCTTTCTGCCATACTATGCTTTGCATCATAGGGTACCCCCGGAGCTTGGCTTAATAATAATAAAAAAAAAAACACACGCGAATTTAAGGGACAACATGAACAGTTTCAATATTTTAATTAAGTGGTTCGTTCTGGTTGAATTACTACTGTAGGCATTGGCTCGCAAATAAATTACAAGAACACATAAAAAAAATATTAAATGAATCACATCTGGTAGCCGTGTCGTAGTGACTCAAAGATGACAAACTTGATTATGCATTTCCTACTTATGACACTGATCTTAAAATTGATTTCACAAAAAAACATTCCAAGTATATACTTAATTTAAAATAATTAAGTAAAATTAAGAGCTTTTTCAGACATAAGGGGTGCCTCGTAAGTATGTAAGAATACAGATAGATCCTATTCAACCCCAGGCACTTATTGACATTGAAAATATAAAATATTTCCTCCACAACCAGATAAGAATTTATTCATAAGATATTAAAAAGTAAAAATTTAGTATTTATTACAAGCCATAAATTTCATACTAAGTATAAAATAATTTCTGAATATGAAAATGACGAAATCTTGCAGAAAACACTTTATAACACCATGGTAACAGCTTGAGGCTTGATTTTGTACGGGATCTCTGTAGGCGCGTGAGAAAACTAAATGTCAGACGCATTCAAATTCAATGCATGTAGGTTTACTGGAATTAATAAAGAAAACTTGTGAAATACAAAAGGAAAAAGAAAAATAAGCAAAACTTTATTACTTTTCTTAATTTTTTATTGCACTTTTGTACCCACACTGATTGCTACTTTTGGTAATGACAGGTAATGCGCCATGCTATAAAGTTCTTGGTCGATATTTGAAAAATAAAAATTATTTAAATGTTTTTATGAAAATGCCATGTATTAACTAACATCTCTTTGTACAGTTTTGTTTTTTTACGTAGATATTTGATATTTATTTATTGCTTTTGCATTAGCCTTGGAATAATTTTTCTAATCTAAAAGAAAGAGATCTAACATGGTAATAACGAGAATTATGAATTTATAAAGGCAACTTGATCATTACTCAAAATGTCTTAGTCCCGATTTGGAGATTTTTATTCGTTTCCTGGTATACTTCCACTTTGCTCATCCTAGAAATTTCCTTATGTCATCTAAGCTTACAAAATTTGTATGAATTTTCTGGAAGAACAAGCGAATTTTGCATTAGGACTAAAAACGGCATGTTCGAACGACAGACTCTTTTAACCCATATGAGACTGATGGGTGTATTGAAAAGACTTCAATTAATGAACATAAGATGACTACCGGAGTATTTTAAAAATCCACATACCGACAATGAAATTTTTCCTCCTCCTAAGTCGATGTCTATAAGTCAAAGGCAATCAGATAATTGATGATTTCTTCTTTGATGTTGCCCATTAAATGGGCAGGGTTGTCCACCTACTATAAAATCAACTATAGCTTGTGTCACTTTTTGATATCTTACACTGTTTTCCAAAGACTTAGCTTATGATAAGCGCAAATAGGTTAAAGGTTGAAAAACTGAAATTCTAGGTTATCGACAACGTCGCTATTTTCATGACTTGTCATCTAGATCAGTGTGATTAAGAAACTTTTATTTTTAAAGAATTTAGTCAAGTTCTATTGTCATGGGTAACACTGGGGGAAATTTTTATGTTTGAGACCTCTAATAGACCTCACAGCATAATTCATTTTGAAATTCGAAGTTGTACACAACTTCGTTTCGAGTTCTTCCAATTACCTTCTGGAAGTGAAGCAGCATCTATTATGAGATCTGATCTGATTGTTTATCGAAAGAGCCGACATAAATTTTTTTTGTGATTGTTGTGATCTGCATGACAAGAAATTTTCATTCGAGAGATTTCTTTTACAAAATAGATCAGAAATAAAGGAAGAATAAAAGACGAGCGAGTTGAGATAGCTCACGCACATAAAATTAAATAAACTCGGTTTCCTGGGCCACTAACTATTACTAGTATTGAAAAAATTAAATTATTTCTTGGGAATTTTCTTGAGAATTTTTTCTTCATACACTCGGCTTGGCAATATTCGTTTACTTCTGCCAATATATTGTGTTCACATTATATTGGTACTCTGATCTCAAAATACATTTGGCACTAGTATTTTTGGATACATATACAAAGCTTTGTAAGGTTTTCGAAATTTGTGACTCTTATTTTTTTAATACAACGTAGAGATCTTTACAGGTCATTGGGCCACTTAAAACCATGCTACAAAACTGTAAATAACAGCGAACGATTTCTGCAGGAGCTGTAAGGATTCGAAGGAAATCGAATCTGTCCAACAAGTACTTTGCGAGTATCCCGCTCTGATTAATAAAAGAGGTAAGCTATTAGGTAGCTATTTTTTTTCCAGTCTGGGTGAGTTCAGATGTATCCTGATATTTCTAAGAGAAGCAGGATGGATCTAGGGCGGTCTGAAAGGTTATTTCATAAGGTCAAGGGGCACAATGGACCCACTGAAGGTCTAAGTAAAGCAGGCTAGGCACTACTAGAGGCATCACTTTTACCTAGGCTAACCTAATCCAACGCCTATTTCGAGGAAAATTTTTAATTCAGCTTCCATTTTGTATTCAATATTACAAATTACAAATTTTAAGCATTCTCGTCCTTTGAGAGAGTCATTGAATTTAAAGAAGCAGAGAGAAGATCTTGAGAATTTAAAATTTATGCACTTGCCTTTTCTCCAAATAGAGTCAGTTGTCATTACATATAAATAAAGTTCGATGCACACTTACCGGCACAGCAGGAACCGGCACAGAGAGGTAATCATTTTTCTATGACAGCAAGTTAGTTGATTCACTTCAACCGGCACCGGCTGATAAAGGCACTTAACTGGAATTTTATTGCCGGTCGCTATCGGTGACTAAAAACAAGACTGCCATTTGTCGGTTGCTGGTCTATTGGCAAAGTTAACATGGGATCACTTTTCTATAGTTTTCTTACGATACCTGCCTTAACTGAAAGTTTCCTTTCCGTTTTATGACATTATATGTGCATCAAAAATGCCGGTGCCGGTCGATGTCTGCCTGTGACGGTTCGTGCTGTGTCGGTAAGTGTGCATCAACCTTAAGAATTATTGGCATGCAGAATTTGTTACCTATATCTAGGTTGCCTAGTCAAAGACAAAAGAGCAGTGTTATAACATCAACTACGATAATATTAACTATTATATTCGGCGCTCGCCTTAGTGTAATTGGTCAGTATTGATTATCTGGGAAGTACACACAGATATCATCTTCAAGCTACAGAAGAAATACTTCAAAATTCTCAAGTTACAGTCCATGAAATGCTCTTGATTCAATATGGCCGAAGAAAAGTATACTGTAACTGGACGAACTACATTAATTGACCTAAAAATCTATCATAGGGTAACGACGCCAATACACTCCAGAATAGAAAACTTTTGTGGATGATATACTAGAATTTCTTTCGGCGTTACAACATCTATAGACAATCTAGAAAGATTTGCGCATGTGGCCAGCAGAATTTATGATTTGAGGAATTTTATGCTTTTCACTTTCATAGCTTGCAAAAATTAGTTAGGTATACGAGGTGAGGAGAGGATAGGCAATTGAGCGGGGCGAGGTGATGACACATCTCGAAGTGTAGTGTTCACAGCAAGGCGTTCAGTTTTTGGATAAATCACGAAGTGAAAGCATAAATTATGTCATCATTCATTCTGAAGTAGAAATCTTGTGTTTGTCAAATAGTACAACTATGTATGTATATGGCATTTTTTACATGCCGCTGTTTTACTTGCCACATGAGAAATACGAAACATCTGGAATTTGACGAATTTGATTCACATATATATATGAAGATTTACATACCTATCCTCATTGATTCTTCCAGTGAACGAGAATGAGTAAAGAATCTTTCGAATATATCAAAGAAAAAACCTACAAGAATATGCCAGCTATCAAAATTAGTGCGCTGCACCTCGCGAAGAAATTAAATATTTCATTCTCGAGCGAGATACCTTGAGGTGTCTCGCCACATCGTGGTAGCGCGCGTTGTTATGAACACAACGTACAATCATTTTATTTCTTAAACTCTTAATATAGCCTCGCCTCGTTGTGCACGTACCCTTAGCTTAGGGTACTTATGTGAAAAATGCCACATGATTGGTTGATTGAACCAGAGGTTTGGTACCCCGAGGGGTCCCCGAACATAGACCAAGTCAACGCCCATTGTTCACACTCCAGACCCCATGAGCGATTGATCATGCCACATTGTAGTTGCACTACTTGACAAAACACAAAATTTCATCATCAGAATCTAATGACATAATGTTGTCTGCTCTATCTTCGCGATATACCAAGAAACTGAACGCCTTTTTGTGAGCATTACACCTCGAGATGTATCTTCATCTCGCCGCGCTCAACTGCCTATCCACGCCTCGCCTCGTTGTGCACGTACCAGGCATACCTAACTAATTTTTACACGCTATATTTTAATTTATTTTTAGCCGTGATGCATCAAAGTGTAGTGTATATAACCGTATGGCTAGAACCAATAACTATGACTACAGGATCGTTTTTTTTTTTAAATCCTTCCAGATCTTACGGACGTGAAAAAAAATCGCTCTAGCTTTCTTTGCTTACCATCACAGCAAGTTGCAATATTAGATTATAAGAATGACCAATAAGTCGTCAATATGCCATATAAATTTTTATTACTTGAGACATGGATCCTTCAATACTGCCTAGAGAAAGATTTACAATCAATGTCATGGTCTACAATAAATTCAGTCGTACAACAATTCAAAATCTCAGAAAATAGGTACTTCCAAGCAATATTGGCGTATACTGTTAAGAAGGAAGACTTAACACAAATACTTTGCTAATGTTAATAAAACATCCTGTAGAATAGAAAATTCGCAAACTATGTTTACACCACAGATACTTCATTAAATGTTAAAATCATCATTCTTTTCTCTTTTTAAGCTTTACACATTTCTCTGTACGCCTCTCTCTCTATTCACTCCTTAGTCGTAGAGCTTGAAAATGTTTAAAATTTTAAGTAATTATTTTTATTCTAAAAACACATCACCAACACCAGTTTTTTTTGTGTTGAATTTGTATGAAATTTATATTCCATGACTCAGAACCACAGATGTCGGCTTAAAAAATTTCAAACAACAAGAACATGGAGAAGTGATTCATCATATTTTTTCCCTCAAAGTTGCAGCCTTCTTTACCACCTTTTTTATTTTTATTTTTATTTATTTATTTATTTTTATCAAAATAACATTTGGTTCTACGTTGATCTCCCTAATGGTCCAAATTCCCAGGATAATGATGACTTTTTTTTTCTACAACAAAACTTTTGTTCAGGCTAGCATTTTCTACAATGAGGTTTAAGCCCATAATCATCAAAACCCATAATCATGAGTAATTATAGTTTTCCAAAATCCATTTTTATGTATTTTGTATAGATTTAAAAAGGACGGCTACACATCCTCTAATAAATATGTATATACACAAAAACTTTTATACGAAATGCAGCTGGCGCTATAAATAAAGCATCGCGCTTTTTAGCTTGGATGAGGTGTTTATATTTTTTTTACTTCTCTCTTTATGGAATTTGTACAGGAAGGAAGCATTAAAACCAGGTGCAAAGATCAGTGTAAGGGTAAAAAAAAAAAGAGAAAAACTTTATGTCTGGAATTTTTCTGTAGCAAAAATTTGAATAACATTTTGACGACATATTTAACCAGATGAGAATACAAAGGTCAGAATTATGTTGACAAAACAAGACAATTTGAATTTATTTTTTTTTCTCACAGGTAATTGTTTTTTTTTTAATGTGTACTTCCTCGTCTTTCTTTTGTATACAAATATTTGCATAAAGGGTGCTTTTTTACATCCTATTCTCTCTCTCTCTCTTTCTTTGTGTCTTTTAATTTAACGTTTTCAAGTGAAATGTGTTCCCGTATTAAATAACATCAACAAGTACAAAAAAAAAACTATCCTTAACTCCTCACAGAAAGTAAAAAAAAAAACAAGACCCTCACATTCCACTAAGAACATTCCCCAGTGTTTATGCCACTTGGCTAGGCTATACTTTCACGCCCTTGAAAAGGTCTCCAGGTGATGTAGTTTGATATCCCACCTGGTATTCCAGCGCAGTAAATACAAAACAAAAGTTGCAATATGAGACCGAAGGCACTTCTTCTGCACTGTGTCTTTTCGTTTTAAACCATCCGAAAAGAATTAACAAAAAATTGTTTTTGTATTTTGTTTTTGTTTTTACATTTTTTATTGTATCGACTTTTATTCAAAATAATCTCGTTTTATAGTGGACATGTATATAGGGTAAGTATAAAGGCGGAAAAAAAACACCCCAGTTTAACTAAATCGACCACACACCTACTAGTGGAAAATTTAATTTGATCTCAGGAAGTGGCCAGAACAAAAGCTCGATTTTTGTTCGTTTGTTTTTTAGGTCAAAGTGTCTTCCGGGATATACCTACAAAGTTGGCTAACAATTTATTGCCCTTTTTAGTCTTTATAATTATAAAAACTTCATAAAGGATATAATAAGTTACGCAAACTCTAAAATTAGTCTCTAAGATCATAAGAAAATTTAGAAAAATCAAATATGGAAATTTGCATATTTATGTTGCGTTGTTGTACGTAAGTGATACAATGCCTGTCGGCTGAAGTACAAACAATTTTTCTACAAATTCTCTCAACCAGACCTCGAATCGAAGTGAAGCATCCCAGCTGTTCACCTCAGATCTCCCAACGACATTCAGAAGGGTAGAAGATCATCTAAATAGAACGTAAGATCTGCTCCTGAAAGAAAACGTACCAGGAAATGGTAAATTAACTAATTACCATACGTCAGTTCCCCCTCGAAACCTTAGCAGTCTTCACGGCAAGATTAAAATAGCTATTAACTTTACGTAACGTAAAGAGGCGGCTGACACAAAATATGATCGTGCTGCAGCAGCAGAGCTGGCAAAATCCCAATTGGAGGATATAGTTATGAGTGCGCTAAAAAAAGGTGTGATTAATCCCCATTTGTGCCAATATCTTTTGACAATAGGTGAAGGAACTTTAGATGAACTCACTAGATATGGAGTGACTCCAACAAAGCGCTCCGTACTTAAGACTACCCAAGCAGTTTAATCTCAATGCCCAAGAAGTCCAATTATAACCCAATCTGAAAAAGGACTATGACAAAATAGTCAGGCAAATGGCGCATTACACCCAACATTACATGCCTACACAGTTCACACAAACGTCAACACCAAGCGAACAAGAAGTGAGTAATAATGTAAAAAATATAAATAAAAATAAAATTTTGAAGTGGGGCAACAATTTTAACTCCAACCAACTTAAAGGAAATTTTTCACAGAATCAAACTGCATCTGACATAAAACCAAGTAATTCGCGAGTGTATCGTGTTCAAATGAAGTGTAATTTTTGTGGCCATATTGGACATGAATTGAAGTCATGCCAATATAAAAATAAATGGGAAGCCAAGAATCAGGGAAATGACAGCCACTCGAATTAAAACTCCCCGACTTGACTTTAAATTTTCAATCACAAAATATAGGGTCCTTTCACCACACCGAACCTAGCAACCCTAACTGTAACTTCCTCTAGATATAGACCTAAATGGCCAAGTCAAACTAGTAGTGGATACAGGCACTGGGGTCAGTTTAGTTAAGAAAAAAAGCACTAAAAAACCTCGAGACAATAAATACTAAGAAAATCATTGTATTGCAGATCCCAGTTGGTACCGGAAGGACCCTGGGAAATTGTCAGGGAAACTTGAATTTTATAAACAAAACCCCTTGTCAGTTTTATGTTGTGAAAAACTGGCCTGATCTTTCCGATGATGGACTTTTAGAAAATGACTTCCTAGCTGAATGGTCGACAAGTTTCAAAATATATTCTAATTTGAATTTGGAATTCCTCAAAATTTTCTAAGAACATATGACAAAAAGTTAAAAGATAATTTAAAGTGCAATTTCCGCGAAAACTTTTATAAAAGTTTGAATATTCTTAAGATTTTACGTGACGTGCAAGAAACTAAACGGATGCTTAACCTATAAGAAATAAGAAGAAGAACAATATCATTTCAAAAATATCAATTCTAGTTAAATTTAATATCCATAGAGCTTATGTCCATAAGATCTCCGGAGGTTGTAGGATGTACAAAAGATGGCGAAATAGCTCCGGGTGGATATGAACAAAATGGGAGGGCTAAGAGACTCTTGAAGGGTAGTCTACAGTTTATCTATCTAATTACAAAGATACTGATGTGACATTTAAACTGTTACATCACAGCCCTATGTATCCTAATCAGTTGTCGCATATTGATCAGCGAGTTCAGATGATCTGCACAGTTTGTGCTGGTGTAAGGCACACACTGTTTCACACCGGTCCCGCTATGTACCACCTAATGGACACTCGAATTTCAGCATTACGAAACCATCGTTTCTATGGAGACCAAGAGTTTGTAGTCAGGTGAATTGTTTCATTAGTTTCATGTTGACGTTGTCCAAATTTACAATTTATTTGTATTACGTGGGAGTCGAAGAGGCGATTCAGAACACTATGACCAGCAATACCAAGCGCAAGCACTTAAGAGTCACTTCCTTGTCAGATCGATGATGACACTTTTATCTCTCTTGAATATCTCTGGTAGCGAACGCAGAAAAATTTAACTGCACATGGCAATTACTATCGTTGGTCCGTTAGGATGGCGCTTTTGTCTTTTTCTGGTGACAACAGGTCACAGAATTTGTAACATTAGGCTTCGGGGGTTCTCCTGGAATTGAGAACTGTGGCAGGTCCTGTGAGAAGGACGAGAAATCCGTTTTTAAGCTGCAGGAATGATCAGAGCAGTTTTTAGAGGTCTAGAATACCACAGGCTGTGTTCTCGTGGGATTCTATAATGGTATCGCGTAAATATTTTTTGTTGTTTCGATTTCTAATTTTTAATTCGGTTTTGTTCTCGGTACTAAATTTCAAAATTCTTATGTTGAAAATTCGTTCGTTTAGGAAATTTTTTTTTTTTATTTTATTAGATCAATTTAAAAACTTTTGATCTACTTGGAACTGGCAATTGTGAAAATTGGGACTCCATTAAAATTTTAAATTTTTTCCATTTTTTTAATCTTTTTCAAACGTCTAAATTGTGGCGAAAGTTAACCGACTAATTAGGTAACCAAAGCCTATTTTCCTTAGGTGGCCAAAAATAGTCTCAGAGTCGATAAACAAAATTTAGGATCCTTTCTTTGTAAGGTGGTCCACAATCTTGTTGAACTTGCCATCCAAATCAACGTGACCGCAAATAAGGTCATGTTAACCAATGATACTCAAACTTTTTTTACATAGATTTTCCCAGACTAAAAGAGAAAGAAAGTTATGAAAAATTTTTAAGGTATAACTAAATACACAGCTCTTGTAGGCAACACAGAAAGAATCTTGATTTATGTTAGATAATAAAATAAAAATGTTAACAGTAAAAAAAAGTGTTATTAAAAAGTGATAATTATATTTGAAATATTGCTTACCACCGTAAGCTTATTGATAAGTGAAGCGAACAGCAATTAAAAGTTTCTGAAAATGTCACTCTACCTATAAAATGCATTACCTAAATAAGTAAAGTCTTTATAGATGCACAATGGATTTCAAATGGAATTCAATCTTTTTACGGTTATTATATAAAGAACGTAGAAGGAATTATGGTTACACTAACTTGCCATAATTTATTAATCAATAAATAAACGAAAACGTGTTAATATTTTTATCTATTCCACTATATAGTTACCTTGTAGACGACCGCGGTTTCACCTTACTCTCGTTGGCATCCTCATGTGCTATAATTTATGGTGCGTTATGAAACACACCTACAAAGGTAAGCTTGAGGGGAATTCCATACATATGTAGTTTTGAAAATTCAATAACCTATCTTCTTTCATAATTTCTATCAAAAATTTGCATGCCTTTACTATCTTGCCATCAGATTACAATTTTATGGCAATAAATGTCATAACGGTTTCGTGACTAAGTGTGTACATTATGGTAATATAACTAATGAAATCATGGAAAATTATACATTAAAATCCAATTTTAAGGCTTCTATTTATAGAAAATGGTCTTGTCATATTTAGATTCATTATGGTCAGATCAGTGTTATATCTTAATTTTCTGGAGTTATTCAATTTGAGTTCTTTTTTTTTTCTGTATTCTTCTTTAGTATTATACAAGAGCTCCTTTCAAAGCTCACCCCTTAAGAGGAGTCAGTACCAATATTTGCAAGTTTCATACATTTTTCAATGCGAATTTCTGGCGAACTATTTGTAGCAGAATAATGATTTATATCTTAAATTAAAGGTAGCGAAGATATCTAGTAAATAACGTCGAGAAAAATAAAAATAATTGTATTGGAATGTAGATATTAGCTCGGAAACTTGTAAAAAATGGTAAAAATTCATTTTTTTCAAATCACATTCCTCTTAGTAGGTATTCTCATTTCTTTATATTATGACTATTTTAGAAAGATAAGGCCTAAATCTAGCAAATAACGTCGAGTTTTTTCATTTTTAGTGCCCCTCTTTTTAATTGTTTAACTCTAATAGTACTTGTTTTTTATGTCGATATTTCACCGATGAGAAATTGCAATATTTCGTTGAACGTTGTAGAAATATAAAGCAAAATAGTATATTTAACTATTATGTGCAAAATAAAATTTAGGAGAGTTTATTCTCGTTAAAAATTTTCAATTTCTTTGAACTGCAAATTTTCATTTTCGGCTTAAATTGTCGCATGTTAGGTTTCTGTCTTTTACGCTAGATGTCTCTAATGTGAATTGTGGTCTAGGTCTACGCTAATTTTATATGAATTTTCATACTTTCAGGACACAAGCCAACGTATAGTAAGTTTTATTGCCTATAGGCTCGCTGGTATCTAAATTGAAATTTTTGCTGAGTACTGACTCCTCTTAACTGCCTGTGCTAAACTGACGACTAATAATAGTGTTGAGGTAGATAATATATTCCGAATTGAAGGAAAATACAAAAGATCTGTCTTATTTTACATCTCTGTGATTCAAAAGTCTGTAATTAGACTGTTTTCCAATTTATTTGACATATAAATAAGTTTTGAGGGATTTCCGGTAGATGTCGAAATTAGTATGGTTCGAATTTATTTTTATTTTAATCTGGCAACACTGCATTATTGAAGTATGAGGTGCCAGCTGTCTTATTCAGTGTACGAAGTTTGAAATTTAAAGAAGTAATCATTTTTATTTCGATTGAAAATAGAGAGGAGAGTGCGAAAGGATTTGGTTTCGAATCATTTTATTTTAAATAAAAGTCTTACCTAAAAATGTTGTTTATTGGTAGAAACTTAAACTGAATATTTTCCCTCCATTGATAAAAACTTATGTTTTAATTATTTATAAGTAAAGATTTTGATGTCAATGATAAAGAACGTTCTGAAACTCTCAAAAAATGTCTGATTCAAAATTGGAAGTTTTAAATGACGAGGATCCGTACAAAACTCAATCGGAATTATCAACAGCATTAAAATGTACTGCACAGCGTTTACATGTCGTGGAAATGATGACAAAAAAAACACAAATTGGGTTTCATATCAATTGCGCGAAAGAGACCATGAACGACGAAATACCATTTCCGAAATGCTGTTTGAAAGGCAAAAAAACAAAAAAAGGTTTTTACATCGAATTATTACTGGTGATTTGATAAACAGATTTTTGTGATAACTTTAAACGTTCGAAAGCTTATGGGTGAAGACAAAAGTCATCAATCCAAAAAAAAAAAAAAGCAATAACCGTGATTTTCTGCTTTACTATGAACTGTTGAAACATTCAGAAACTATTAGAGACCCTTGTATATACTTCGGAGATGACTTTTGTGGTCTCCTGTCTCTCCTCGTTTATTTTAAAACAACCAGGTCTCCAGGTTCGGTCTCCGAAGTTTGTTCATTTGTCGTCTCCAGGGCTCCAGAGACTATTTTTGTGATCTGGTCAGTTAAGTGTTGGTCTACTCGGAAAGGAAAAGAAATACAGTGAGTTTGAAAAATTGTTACAAAGAAATTAACAATCTTTTTATTTTTGAAAAGAAAAAACAAAAAAAATTTATTGTGTTTATCCCGTAAAATTTTTTTATGCTTTTTCACTTTTCCCATAATATAAAAATATTAATAATTTTTCAGATAACTATTTCTAACAATCCTTTGCTTGACAATTAGCAACGATCTCTGGAGATCTTTAGAGACCAAACTTCAAATTTCGTGTATACACTTCGGAGACATGTCTCTAGAGACTTTTTTTTATTATGGTCTCCGGTGACCTAATTTTTTGGTCTCCAAAGACAAAAGTCTCTTACCGTATAAACAATTCGGAAATTTTAGTTTTTGTTAACCAGAGACTGGAGAGCAAAAGTCTCTCATCGTGTATCTTTACCTTTACTAGTGTTTATCGTTATTTATAACCCGAATAATACATTAAAAAAGATCTCTCACGCAATAACGGCCAGAATGGTCGAATGAATAGACACACAAAACAAAGTTTGATCTATGAAAAATTATTCGGAAGAATTAAACTAGAAAATTCTATCCTTTCCGACATATTCTCGCGATATTGCTAGATCAGATTACCATTTGTTTCGGTCGATGTAATCATCATTTTCTGGAGAACGGTTTTCGGATCTTATGGGGCACTCAAAATCTGGCTAAACAGCTGGATTGATTGCATCAAAGAGACCAGACTTTTTCCTTTGGGGAATATGTTTACTGCCGGGAAAGGTGATGGAAGGTTATAGATTCAAACAGAGCATAAAATATTGTTTATGCTCACGAATAACGTGTTTTTTAAACAAAAATCTCTCAAAAATTATTTGTTTACTTAATATTACTAATAACAGCATATAAAAATATGAAAACATATTTTTCAATATCGCTACAAGTATAATTTTATTTTGTCGAAATAGCATCTGCCTAGAGTTGCTAGGTATGCAAAACTTTTCATTTTCTCAATATACAAATAAAAAACGATTCATCAGAGTTCAAATCAAAGTGTCGAAAATCTATCCTTATGACACATTTTTTTAAATTGAATCATTTTCGAAAAAATTCGAAAATCAACTTTAAATAATTTTTCAAACACGGTTTAAACAGAAGTTTTGCAGAAGTATGCATTCAATCTGTGGTGTAGTAGGTATTCGGCCCTATATTTATAGAGCACAGAAAATTTCTTTTCCTTTGATTGTCAATCTCTTCTTACTTAGAATCGTTTACCACCGATACAAATTATATTGTAAGAAATATTTCAAAATATGTATAAGAAAAACCGAGAGTAGAAAAGAAAAGCCGGGAAAATTCATTAAAATCTGTGACTAGAAAAATATGCATGCAATCTCTCATCCATGGCATAACACTTCATGTTTATTATACTGAAATATCGCAAAATGTACAGAAACGTGACGGATGATTATGAAATAAATGAGGAAGTGTGAAGTAGAAAATTATTATGAAATATATGATGCCATAAATACAATTTATACGCATTTAGATGGCAATTATATGTAGATCTATAAATAGTATAGTGTCGAATTAGACAAAATAACGACAATTTAGCGAAAATTCATTCAACTAAGATTTATATTTGAGAAAAAAAAATGTCTAAATACATAATCTGGCAACATATTTTCAAATAATAAATATACCAATTTTGAGACTCCTTTTGGGGTTTTTTTTTTTTTTAACAAACAAAAAAGTTTTCTTTCTTTATTGTTCCATGCTAGATTAACAAATAAAATGAGAGGTATTACAATGCCGTAAATTTTTGGCCCGAAATACATGTTTTTTAAGATAAGTTTACAATCAATTTTGTATCGGAATGAGAAAAGTGTAGATATTAAATTGAAATCGTACAGCTATAGAACATTTATCTAATTTTCTACCCTCTATTAGAACCAACTTGGTATTCTGTTTTAAAAATCATATTCTACCAACGCATTTATTTACGAAGAGTTCCGTCGGGAGAGAGTGTTTTAAAAATAATGGCAAAACTTCAGAGCAAGAGTGTTCATCTCTGTAAAAATACCTCTTAACCTCGATTAAATTGAATTAGGTAGGTATCATTGTTTAAATCTGGTTATCATTTTTCATTCCATACCTTAGTTAGTGTTCGTGTAACCACAACTTCACTCCGCCACTGACACGACCCGGAAAACAAAATGTTGAGAAATTAATATGTGCGAAACTGAAAAATTTTGTGCTTGAAAATGAAAAGAAAAGAGTGGTACGATATTGTGATAAACCATAGCAAAAACGTGATTGCAGTCAAAATATCGTGGAATGCCACGATAAAAACACCATCAAATTTTTGAATACAAACATTTTAGATTAAGCAAATAATTCACACATAAATCCTGAGTGAATCAAAAGTATTTTGACAGCATTTTCATTATGGTTGGGCTGGAAGATGACTTCATCCTGCACAGCCTTATTTTGATTTTTTAAAAATCCCATTAAATTGTTGAGTCAAAAATTTTTAGAATACGCGAAAAATTAGCACATAAGTTCTATTTGTTGGTAGAGTTAATTCTACGATTGGGTCAGCGTGGCATCGTTTGGCATCCCGCATTTTGAATATTTCAAAAAACTGTTAAATTTTCGAACAAAAAATTTGCTCATGTTTTGTTTTTCCAGATCGTAGTCCGAGTGTGACTAAAGGGAGCCAATTAGTTTATCAGCTCTTTTTTTTTTAACCCTTCCCAATTTTTAGGTCCATACCCCTCCTCAAAAAATTGATTTGACCAAAACATCCGCCTTACCGATATACATACAGAATTTAATGGTGTCTTTTTCAAATACGGCTTCACTTTAGCCCACCCCTTTCTCACCAGTTGGACATGATAGTAGTAGTAAAATTCACGTTTGGAATATGTTTGAACCCCGCAGAAATTACAGGTAAGACACATTATGTTTTAGACACTCTACGAAAAATCATTGAAGAAAACAATTCAAGTTAAATTAAAGTTCGTCATAGTCCTATAATGTAAAAAAAAAAAACTCTTATACCTTCAATTTCTATAAGGAGTTAAGCAATCTGGCAACTGCAAGAACTGCAGAACTCATTAGACCAAATTCTAACTAGAAATAGCTTTTTAAATACCGAAGTTAATATTACAATTTCTCATATATGTATTCCCAAGGTTAAAGGATCAGAAATTTTCACCATGAACAAAAATACCTATAAAAACCAACTTCTGGTGGTAATTCAAAACAAAAAAAAAATTTCCAGAAAATGAAGTGAAGCTTGTGGACAAGGATAAACATCCTAACAAAATATTGTGGTTAAACAGTGACACATAGTAAGACCTACTTAGACCCCAAGATAAATATCATACGGACAAAATTCTAATGCTATACAATTTCTCTCAATTCGGCATTAATATTTCTAAATTGCCATATTGAAATTAGTATCTCAGCTACTCAAAAATAACCAAGGCCTCGAACCAAACTGACAGCAAATTCAAAAATCGCTTTGAACTAGAAACTATTTTAAATACGAACTTTTTTTTGTACAACATTCAATCGAATTTAAATAAACCTTATGAGCTCATCGCAAAAACAGCTGCTTTAGGTTGATCAATAGTTTTTTTCCGTTTTATAGCTAGAAAAAAAAAAAACTTTTTAGTAACAACTCTAGCAACTGAATCAAGTGCTGAAAGATTTTTTTACCTGAGCCTTTTTTTAGTTGAACCTGAACCCGAACCCAAATCAAACCCGTAGAAATATTTCTTTTCAGAAACAGCTCTGAATCTGGCTCAAAAAAACTAACTTTCGAAGCTCGGCTTATAACGCTATGTAGACAAAACATATTATATTCTATATGTATATAGGGTGTTCGGTAAATAAGTAGGGTGAAGTATGCCACACTTTTACTCCCTCGCTCTAAAATTACTCTTTTCCGATGGAACTCTTTAGTCATTGAGCCTTAAAGTTGAATTCTCGGAAAAAATTCATACAAATGTGTAGAGTTATACTTGATCCCTTACACCATGGAAATAAGTTTTTTTCTCTTTTAAATATGAGTCGCTAACAGTCCCTTACAATAACAAAAGCACTTACCTCAACATCTGCTTGCGTTCAAAGTTTATTAACATTTTTATGTTATGTAAAAAGTTAAAAACTTTAAATTTGGTGAGGAAAGAACAACGCCTGAAGCAAAACTCTAATCAGGACAATACAAAGAATCCATTGGCATACTCAATTCTACATATTTACCGAATACCCTATATATGTATAACCATAATTTACCTAATTAGGAGATTACTTAAATTAATTAAAATGCTACCCTAAGTCACGAGAAATTATGATCTAGTAGAAGCAATTTATTGGTAGCAATTAATCCTCTAAATAAAATACTTAATAACACCTATATTACAGATTTTTTAAATTATTAAATTGTAAAGGCCCTAGAAATGAACCTTCAGGAACCCCACATGTGTGACGGAAATATCAATGACTAATCTTCAATAAAATAGAGCTAGATCCATATAGAAAAAAATTGACTATGTCTCCAGAGAAAAAAATATATAATAGTCGACAATACATACTAAAAAGAAGAAAGAGCTAAATACTCTGCGTTATGATAACTTTGAAAAACTCACATTGCCAATGCATCAAGAGATTATCAAAAACATAGTTAAGTAAAAAAGTAGGATCTCCATTTGTGTATGGGACAAACAGCGGAAAAGACTTTTTCGAAATTCATAAAACTGTTGCGCTATTATTTTTCAGACTTTAGGTAAAATGCATATAACATTAGGAAACTGTTTGCCTACATTAGTAAGTTTTTACCAAAACCATATAAAACACGCTAATATATAACTTCTCCCGCAGATATTTTTATGAATTACATACATACATATTTCCGTTCCAATTTCTTAAATATTAAGTAATATAGGTACTATATTATGAAAATTCATAAAATTATAGTACTATAAAGCCACCAATTTTCTTCGCCACAATCCGTGAAACCTTGATTCTCTTGCACCATCAATTCGTATACAATCGTACGCCGTCTAACTTTCATCTGCGGTGTGTTTCTTATGCTCTATTTAAACATGTTTCATTCAAAACATCCCTGGAGGCAGAAATAAGGAAAGATCCAATATTTTACTACTACTACTACTAACTCTACTACTACTACTTATAAAGTTTCCGTTAATTCTCTTGACATTTTAATATTGAGCAATTTATTTTAAAATGCAAACAGCAATAAAATTATCATATGAGATTCTTATAAAAATATTTTTGTGCCGCCACTTTTACTGCTATCTTTAAGTTTCGCAGTAGAATTTATAAGAAAAAATAAATTCACACTCATCATCATATGAAATATGTTGATTTGGCAACATACAAATTCTACCATTATGTGAATAACATCGACTGACTTAACCTCTTTACTCTATTCGCACTTAATATCACAAAGTTGGAAAGTTTCTCAAAGTTCTATAAATAAAACGCATCAGAGACATAAAAAGAAACAAGAAGAAGTTAATATCCCGCATGAGAATTGCAACTTCCTCTACAAGAAGGGTGTATAACAATGATTTGATTGTATACGACGCGACACGATCAAAGATCTCTTGGCTCCAATGAAGATCGTTATCGAGGATTTTAACAAGTTTAAAGATCACTTGAGCATCCGGCAGCTCTACATACATATATAGCTCATATGTTATACATAAAGACGGTACATGGTAAGCGAGGTTTATTCTCTTTAAACAAAAACATGATTAATTCCATATATCAGTGCAAGACATGCGCTTAGTAAATATTTACTATATATATATATAGACAATAGCAGAATATAATGTAAGTGTTAGAAGTGCACTTGACAAACATATTCAGATTATGGAGAATTCTAAAAATGGACGAGTAAGAAGAAGAAAAAAAAAGGAACAGAAAACAGAGCAAATCTTCATAAATCTCAGCTGGTAAATGTCAACGATAAAAGATGATCCTCAGAATACAAAAATCCACTTACAACACACGCATATCCCTTTGATAGTCATAAATCTTAGGATGCGATATAAATATAATCATGGCACAATGAACTCGAAAAAATAAAAAAATAAATTAATAAATAATGAAAAATAAAAAGAAGAAGAATATATTTAGATCATTAATCTGGATCCTCAATCACGACTCAAATGATTTATTTAGATTCTTTCATTTCTTGATATCGATTAAAAAACTGCATACCGTCGTCTCGCGGTACCTACTTAGAGATAACACCCGCGATCACTAAACTCCACTCATCTAATTGATATGCACCGATCGTGTGTATAGATAGATAGATAGATACCTCAGTCGATCATATTAAATTTATGTAAATCTCCCACAGAGTGATATACATAATATATGTATGCGTAGATGAATACCGCCGAAAGACACTATACTCTTCTTATTATGATTAGCACATCCCGGTAACACACTAGAGATATAGACTGTCTGATATATTGGCACATTTTCCAACTCAACCAACAACTATACCAACTCTTGCTATAGTATCTATCTACATATACTGTTCGATTACTGCATTACGATATTACGATATTTTATTTTATTATTATTTTTTTTTTTTTAGGATATAATATGTAGCATACATAATATGATCGATCGATCGCGAATTTATATTACATTTTTAGATCAATGATCTCGATTGAATCCGATCGATGATTGGAAGTTAACCGAACCGGTTGGCGGCAACACTGATCGCGCGACAACACCAACATTATATTTCTTCTATACACTACACACAGGGTTACGGGAACTATTCAATTCACATACTCGCCAGTGAAATGGTTTAGATACGACTGAATGTTCAATTGAAAATTTTTCGAGACTCAAGCATATAAGAGAAGTAGGTAGGTACAAAAACACCAACTTCGTCTCGAATGGCTCGACTTTATAATATCACATACGATCATTTCATATGAGTTGAACCGCATATGTTTCCCCATATGGAGAAGAGTGGCGCTTGAATGTATACAGAGATGTGTGCGCCATGATGTGGATCGATTTAATTGCAACACAACATATATGGGGAGAGTTTCGATAATATTTCAAAATAAAAAAACGGGTAACTGCGAAAAGATATAAACTAAATAAGTAGTATGTTGGTATGGATGAGAGGGGTATTACCAACATAGAAGAAGTCTTTTGTTATAAAGAATTATTATGAGCAATTGATGATTTCTATTGTCCATGATTCAAGGTTATTTCTAATTAGATTTTTCATCAATTGAATGAAGAGTATAACATTGTTTTGCTGTTGCCTATTGTTGATTTTGAAGCATTATTAAGAAAATTATTTGAGAGTTATTTTCGTCTGAAAATTAAGTCATTAAGAGATGATGAACGTAATAATAGAAGATGTAATTCATGATTTGAATTTTTTTGCTTCACTAGTTATGAATGAATAAACGAACCAAAGAATTGTATTCAAACATAGTATAAGAAGAAATTTACTGATCATTTGGGCATTTAAGAATAATGTTTGCACTACTAACACACTTTTATTAGATTGTTGTCGACACTTTCAAATTTTTTAAGAACTTGTTAACTTTTTGGAGAGTTAGGTGATTCAGTTGTTAGTTGACTATACCAATTTGCATATTTTCCAAAGAACAAAGACAATAAATAACCCAATTCAATTCCGACATACGACAACACTCAAAATACATCTCAATTGGATTTCTTCCTAACTGACTCTGTGTTATTAGTAAACTAAGTTAGCCCATCCGATAGTTTTGACCATGATTTCTTATACATGACATATAATTTTCCAATCAATTTCGCTCCTTTGGCTGTTTCATTCACTTATCGCGATTACAACAATCTGAATTATGATAGCCTGTTCAGTCGCTGTAGGGCGATGCCCTGGGATAATGTATTTAACTGTCACGCGGTGGATGAGGTGGGTGTACTCTTCACTGAATATCTAAAATATTTATACGACAAGCACGTCCCAATACGGAATCAGCGTTTCAGTGGATGCCCTTGGTTTTCAGATGAAGTTCGTAATTTGATAGCAGAGAAATGTTCAAGATTTCTGGATCTGATTCTGATCTTAATTGCTACAGAGCGGTGCAGAATGGAGTGACCTCTGTCATTCGCTCGACTAAGCGAAATTACTTCAATTCGAAGCTAAAACCCCTTTTCTCCCTCGAAATTTGTGGACTTTGTGGAATTTGTGCACTACCACGGCTCTTCTTTTTGGGAACTTGATGCTAATGACGTAAACAACGCTTTCACATCTATTCGAGATCGGATAGTCATGCTAGTCCTTCGATTGGATTAATCATGATATCCTACTTCTTAAATTGCGGCAAAATTTCAGTTTCTCTTCTACAGCCATGACTCTAATCAAAAATTTTATACTCTGCCGTAGCCAATCGGTCCAATTACACTGTAAAAATGCACAAATTGTTGCCACAAAGTTTAGGGAAAAAATCTCTATAAATGTAGGAAATATTCCCTAAAATGTAGGGAATATTGCCTAAAATGTACGAAATATTCCCTACATTTTAGGGAATATTCCCTAAATTTTATGGCATATTCCCTACATTTTAGGGAATATCCCCTAAATTTTACTGAATATTCCCTACATTACTAGGGATATTTTCCCTAAACTTTATGGCAACAACTTGTGCCTTTTTGCAGTGTAGTATCATCTCTCTTAACTGCTCACTGCGGTATACCTCAGGGCTCTATTCTCGGTTCTATTCTGTAAAGAATCTACCCGAGATTTTGGAAGATACTTCGGTCTACCTTTACGCTGATGACGTACAAATTTATCTGGATAGGCCAATTGCCTTAATGGACGATGGCATCATTCGGCTTAAAAATGTCCTTGGTGGGATCTGTGACCGGGCTAATCAAAAATACATAAATCCAAGCAAGTCGAATTGTCTATTTGTGAGGCACCTGCAAAAGGAATTTGTAATGCGCAATGCTGCCGTGGAGAATGAACATGAGAAGAAGTCATGCATGCATTAACGACAAAATTTTGTTGAACTTGGAAGTATTGTTGTATTGAAGATGGCTTTGGATCTCCCATCATGGGGGCGAAGACAGTGCATTGTTGGTAAATTGGAGAAGCAGTAGACCTTATGGATCTAGTACTCAAGACGGCTATAAGATTACTGGCGCGATTTTCGTAATCATCCCTTTCCACGTGCTATGTACACACAAATGTAAAACTATATTTAAGGTTTATGGAAACCACAATTGAGTTTGAAGATGTGGGATAATGAGTCCAAAGATTTTTTGGAGGTTGAAACAGTCAAATAGAGTCAAGGAACAGAGTTATTCTCTTTATAAATATACGAGTCGACTTTGCCGGCATGATTTTTCCGGTACTCGGTAGCTATTACTTTGCAAAATTTCTGACCTATTAATTTTGCATACCTACATAAATTTTTGAATTGTTTTTGCAATATGAGTCCTATTAGCCAGGATACTTTTAAGCGCAACTTTCTTTCAGGCTTAACTCAACGCTCAAAGTGCTTAAGATAAATTTTATATAAAGATTACAATCATTCAAGTACACAGAAGTATATTATAAATGAAAAGAATATGATTTTTTTTCTTCTGTAAATTACACCACACCACTGTTCTACACATATATTTAAGACCCGTCTATTATTGCAGAAATGTGGATATCATACTAATTAATAAATCTGATTAGTCATTGGTTGGTGGATGTAAGGTTGCACTAAACTCACACCAAATAAAGACAAAATGAGTTTTTCGAAGTTACAGTAGAAAATTTGAAAGGATTCAAAGGAAGTTATCCGGGAAACGAGAAGAAAACTTAATAATAATTCTACAAAAAAATAAATAAAAATATACTAATGAAAAACTAACTACAGACTTGAGGGCCACGCTGACAAACGTTTCGAATAGTACAATCAGTGGCAAAACAAAGCTTTATCTGGATATAAATAAAAACACTCTTATGGGCTCATTGATGAAGTAAAAATATAAAAAAGCACACGAAGTTTACCATATTGGGGGAGGTGTTAAACCTAATCCAGGCAAACAAAAGCAAAAAAAGAGGCATGCATAAAATTTGAGTTTCATTCAATAATGAATAACCTGAAGAGAGAATTAAAAAAAATTGTGTTTGTTCGCCAACAAACTTCACTGAAGATGAAACTTTCTGCTCCAGACAAATTTGACAGTACAATCT
Organism: Dioctria rufipes; assembly: GCA_963924295.1. Lineage (NCBI taxonomy): Eukaryota > Metazoa > Arthropoda > Insecta > Diptera > Asilidae > Dioctria > Dioctria rufipes. The sequence continues at coordinate 191,643,275 of OZ002743.1, forward strand.
CGCGCAAATGTAATCCATAGAGAAAAACAAAAACCTTCATCGGGTCATGTCTTTGATTGGGTGGAAAAATAACAAGCATTTAATAAGCATGGAATACAAAATAACATATGAGAAAAGTTAGAAACTTTTTTTTAAAAGACTGACATAGTTTTGACTATAAGTCAGAGTAAAAATACCCAATGAAAACCAAGTAACCTTAAAGTTCGCCAACAATATACTAAAATAAAGGAAAAATTGAATATCCTGTGAAATTATCAGTCAGCATAGCTCTTTCTGTAGCACTGTATCCAAGCGAATGCTTTAAAACAAAACCTTCACTGTTTCTAAAAATGTAAAATCATTTAAAAAATTTCGGTTCAAAACATGGCATAATAAAAAACGAAAAAAAAACAAATGAAACGGAGTACTTATATTCTTGTGGCCTTGGAAAAAAAGCTTGGAAAAATCAGTCGAAGGAATACGACGAAAACTAGACAAATTGCAGCGGACTCCTTCGGAGAGAACTGCAGCTATGTCAGCAGACACTGCTCGAGAAGTTCATTCTAGCTACCACAAAGAGCACTTTAAACGACTTTAATGTCAAGATCTCACCGGAAATTGGTTGAATCTATCGAAACGGCTTCAAATTCAGCACCAAAATCGAATAGTGTTCTATAATGATGCCAGCGCTGTCTTCAATGAAGGCAAATACCCCAAGCAGCCACCACCAATAACAGCAGTAACAGTACCAACAGTACCCAGTAGCCATGACCACAAACCAGTAGTGTCAGAAATTTCATATTCCCAGGTAATTGACGATTCCAAGAATATTAGCAGAATTAAAATTCAGAGTAGGAGTATCACACTTCCTCCAGCCCCACTACACACAGGTAAACGTCGACCTAAAACTAGTGCAAGTCTTCAGGGGTTCTTCAATGGCAAATGGTAGGGTGAAAGCTACAGCATGCAACTTTAGCACTTTAGAAGCGCATACCCGAAAGAAATCTTTCGGCCAATTTCCTGTGAGCAGTTCAATTTTCCATGGAGATACTAGCTAGAGGAATGATTGAGATGCATATCACAATCCTCCAAAGTGATACCAAGCCCATTCTTGAGGGCATCAAGCTGGAGATGTACACACCATGTTTCACTTCCATTACAGGAAATGAAGGTCGTGTTTTAACAACGCGAGCCCATCATGAAGACCGCTCGAATTTCATTACGAAATTTTTTCTAAAATATTGAATTACTGTTTTGATGAGATTATTTTGTAACGAAAAAGTTTATTTTGTTACATTCTAGTTATTTTAAGTAATAAAAAAAAAAATAATTATGGAAATTTTTCACAAATCACATTATTCTTTTCAAAATTATTATTCAAAAAAGCACATAAAAATTTTCGATTTTTTTTTTATGTTGAATTTTGAGGAGAAGAAGAAAAGAAAAATAACACTCCCAAAATGAAGAACATAAATTAAGTTAAAAAGTAGTAGCTTAAATTTAATAAATCAAATTGAAAAAAGTTTATGGTAAAAATTTGAACTCTGGCAACATCGTATTTTCTACAATTTTTTGAAAATAATTTTTAAGAAGTTCTACGACCCGGACATGGATCAATGGAAAATCTGAAATTTGAATTCTCTCCAAAACTCCACTAAACTAAACCAATAAAGACTGTACTCTTTTACTACTCTTCTAAACATGGCGCGTATATAATTGATTTTGCGCACAACTCACAGTAGCAGTAGTTGATGAAGAAGAAATAGATTGAAACAATCACTTTACCAACCTGCAACATAATAGTTATCTACGAAATATCTCCACTGTATTCTATCTATTAATTATTAATTTTGAAAATAAATCTGACTTTGTATACCTAAAGACGTATCACTAACCTATACACGACAACTTTACTGTCATCATCGTCATCATCTATAGCACATAAGGGGGTAGATACGATAGTTATGATCACCAATTCTTCTAACTCTAAGCAGATCAACCGCAAGATCATTGTAAGACTTAAAAGTTCAGTCAAGTGTAAAAATGGCAACGCAAAGGCGTTTAACTTCTGTATATGTATGTATGTAAATTTACATATACATGTATATACCATTACACCGGACCCAAAAGACTTTTTTTACCATAAACAAGGTGACATTTTATAAGATGTGATCACAAGCTTACATAGGCTAGCTAGCTAGCACTAGTAGTCAGCTAGATCACATTGCATTTAGCTTCTTCGGCCAATTTGCATCACAATATGAGAATAGTAGATATAAAAGTGGCACTATAGCTACTCCTGTGGGCTGCCATTCAAAAGATACGATATACTTTTAATTCGCAATTGTCTGAGCGCGCATACTCACGCACACACACACACGCACACCCTCACATACCCAGCACAGATTGATGACAGGCGGGCAAGTTGACTGTAAAACCGCAACTGTCGTACTCACCTTGTTTTCGTTGCGGTTCAACCTTCTTAGACCCCAGATATGGAAGCTTGACAAAAGTTCAAATGATCGTTTTTGCCATTTTTAATGGACTCTGATGGAATATTTACCTGGAAGAAAAAAAAATAGAAGAAAAAAAGAAATTGGTTAATGTCCGTTCGCATTTTGATTATTTTCTTATTTTTTTAATTTATCTTTTCATCAGGTTTTTCCTTATGCAATAAAATGAAACAAAGAAGTGTGTGCTTTTGTTGAATAATAATTTATTTAAAAAAAAAAAAAAATGCTTTTGCTGCAGCCAGAGACTGATAGTTCGGCTAACGGCCTTGACGCAATTTTTTGCGATGAACTTTTTATTTTTAATAGATTTTCGAAAATTCGAAAATTTTTGGCACTTTTTTTGCACACATATATTGATGCCATCAGTTGATTTTTATTGAGAAGAGATACCGCATTAAAATCAACTTGATTTTAGCATATCAAAAGTATTAAATTTCTCAGTTTTATGTTTAAGATGATTTCGAAGTTGATCATCTTAAAAATGTCATCGTTTCCAAGTGAATTATTTGAAGCGACAGGCACCTTTCGTCTTTTTTTTTTTAAGGCACTTTGGTAAAAATTTGATTTTTAGGTCATCATTAATTAAGTTATTTGGGGTCAGAAAAAAGGGAGATTTACAAGAAGTTTTATTTGATAATTAAACTAGTAAAAGATAAATTTAATATAGTTCAGAGATTTTAGTTTTATTGGAAATTATTCACCGGTAGTAAAATATGTATATGAATTCAGTTTTTCTTTTTTTTTTCTACACAATTCAGAAGCTGCTGGAGTATAAGAAACTTAAATTAATGATGACAACAAAAAAAAAATCAACAAAATTGATTTAAGATCGTAAAGTTAAAATTAAATATATTCAGAAAATGTCTGTGTGTGAATGATTTGCCAATATTGACTATGAATGGGATTTTAAATTGATTCGGATACATTCCAAATTGATTATTTTGTAATTTGCTAATAATGGCGGAATATGTTGGATACATTTTCTACCCCAGCAAGTTGCTAAATCATCTGCTATTAAAATCTGAATGAGAGTTAATTTCTTCAGATTTTAGGTCGTAGGCAAAAAAAAAAAAAATTAAAAAAGATTAAATAGAATATTATTGGATTATGATAGAGATGATATTTGTAGGCTCTGCGCATTATGTAATTTCTGTAAGTTAAACTTGATCTCTGGCACAACTCAATAAACTACAATGATATGAGATGATGATGATGAGATATTACTAAACCTGCCCCATATCTACACTTGCACATACAGAAAGAAGCTAAGCTCATAACCTATAAACTTCTGACTGCTAAAAATAAAAAGTTACCCCGAATTAGTGGTAGACATCAAAAACAAAAAACCCCCTATCCATATCATTCCGTTAACAGACAACACAACACTAGAATACAACTTTGACATTCCTTTAAAAAAAAGTACTCTGTGCAGAGCGAATAAATTGGTAATTCCCAAAGTCAAATCTGAAAAAAAGAGCTCTGGTATGGTATACAACCAAGCCGAAATAGGTGGTAGGGTCTAGAATATAACAGCGAAACACCAATGGTAACATATGAATAGTCAGCCTCAATGCAACCCAATACTGTTTTCCAAACAAAGCTCTATATCAGGAAAAGCAGCATTAGAAGGAATGCAGAGAAACCACATGATTTACTTATATTTTCTCTGATAGAAAAGCCATAAGATTGGTTCTCAGATTGAACAGTTTTGAATTAAATCTACCGTGGGAATGTCTATGAGAGTAGTTAGGTAGTTACTAATTTGGGTACTTGGGCATGGCAACGTTATTGCAGGCAACGACAAAGCTAGATTAGGATTAAGCGATGCGAGTGGTCTTTGCACTGTAGCTTATTGCTTACTGTGCACAGCTTTCTTTATACGATTAGTTCATCCAGTAGTCCCACTCTTTCTAAGAAGAGCAGTATTTTTTTTTTTGTTGAAGTTTCTTCAAAGTCGACAGGCTTCAGGAAGTATAAGCCAAACGCCTGGAATCTGCACTGTGCAACGGCCTCACATTCACATAAGAACGACAAAGCTAACCATCTGGCGAAAAACGAATCAAAACTGACCTTCACAAACTCGATATTTCTATGTGGATCCCGAACACGATACCTGAAGGAAGATTATCGGACTAGCTAATAATACAAGCCGAACTCCACTCTGGATGGCAAGTAATGGTTGAATACAAAAAAAAACTTTTCCTGAAAAGCCAATGCAAAGAAAGAACTGCTGAATTTCTACAATTGAATTCTACAATTCAAACCGGACGGGCACTGTCGCCTGAATAAGCATCTGCATACCATCAAATTTTCTAGAGACCTAGTACATGTGCAGATTATGCGAAGATGAAAAGGAAACTAAAGAGCATCTTCTTTGAAGCTCTAAAGTGTTAGCGTACAGAAAATTCAAACTTCTTGGCAATACTTCTTGATTCTATCAGAAGTAATTTCCAGGTTATTGAAGAAAATACTGGAGTTCGTCGAAATACCTCTTTACCTTAAAGCTTAGAAAATCACAGCAGGTCCATGGCAGTCATAGTATTGACTATACCGCAATGCTAGACTAGACTACTACTGTGCCCAAAAAATAAGATGACATTTGAATTTAAACTGCGCGCGTCAAAGGAGTTGGCGAATTGGTTTCTTTTTTAGGTTGGTAGGACTGTCTTTGACATCCCTTCCAAATCACACGTCAAAATATTCATTAGTGTTTGAGATACGCTTCGTTTTGTGAGCTGCTAAAAGTGAATTTCTCGTTTTTTGCGATGTCGAAATATGTTGAGCAAAGAATTTGCATTAAATTTTGTTTGCGGAATCAATTTTCTACTGCGGATTCGTTGAGGATGGTGCAGAAAGCCTTTGGTGATGAGGCTATGTCGAAAACAAAATGTTTACAAGTGGTATAGTGAGTTCCAAGCAGGCCGTGAACGTGTCGAAGACGAAGAGCGCCCTGGGCGACCATCAACCTCAACCGACGAAGCTCACGTCCAAAAAATTAAAGATTTGGTGTTTGAAAACTGTCGATTAACGATTAGAGACCTTGCTGATGATATTGGCATATCGAAAGGCTCAGTCAATACCATTTTGAAGGATGCTTTGGGCCTCAAACGCGTCAAATCTCGACTGGTACCGAAATCATTGAATTTTTTGGAAAAAAAGGCGTCGTGTTGCTTACGACCCCGAAACGACCGATCAAGAGCGAATGTCGTGCCAAGGCCAAGGGTGTGCCGAGACCAAAAAAACCGCGCCAAAGTCGCTCAAAAATCAAGGTGATGTTGACTGTTTTTTTCGATTATCGTGGTGTTGTGCATTCTGAGTTCCTTCCCCCGGGTCACAGTCAACAAGGAATATTATCTGAACGTTATGCGTCGTTTGCGTAACGCTATCCGCCAAAAGAGGTCGGAATTGTGGAAAGACAACTCTTGGTTTTTGCACCACGATAATGCGCCGTCTCACACTGCACTCGTTTTGCGTGACCATTTCGCCAAAAACTCGACTCATATCGTTCCACAACCACCGTATTCACCTGATTTGGCGCCGTGCGACTTCTGGCTGTTCAGCAAGCTTAAAAGACCGCTCCGAGGACACCGTTTTGAGACGATAGAGCAGATTCAAGCCGCCGCGAGGAAGGAGCTGAAGGCCATCTCTGAAATCGACTTTTTCAACTGTTTCGAAGATTGGAAAATCCGTTGGCATAAGTGCATTGCATCGGGAGAGGATTACTTTGAAGGCGATGAAATTGATTTGGAAGAATAAATAAAGAATTTTCAATATAAATTCAATGTCACCTTATTTTTTGGACACAGTATGTATATCAGTGAGGGAGTTTGCAAGTTGCTGGGGTAGGTAATTATTAGGTTAAAGTGTACCTAAATATTAGGTATGCTGAATTTATTTTTGCAATTTACTCGTATATAAGTTGAGACAGTTTCCTAGTTTTGGAGGTAGTTTTAATAACTGGGTTGTGGATATCGATTTACAATACAGTGATTACCCGGATAGATCCGAATACCCAATAAGGAATTCAAAGCAGTTATCCTTAAATACCTATGGGATTTGGTTTTAATTCATCAATATTTTCCTGTACTTCCCAGGAACTAATTAGTAGCGAAAAATAAAAGAATAATCAAAAACACTGGGAACAAAATAGCCAATTTAGCTTCTTATAAGTTTGTCAGAAATAGATGGAATTGGAATGATCTGTGGAAAAAATTCAAGGAACTCTAACTTCGTGATTTCTTTCAGTTTATAGGAGTAGTTTATACTATACTATGTCCCCTCTGGTTTTGAGAAAAATCCGTTTAATCTATATTTCGCTAAGATCTTCAGACTAATCACTCTTATCTTATTTCTCACAGTTTTTGAAAGAATTTTTGAGCAGCAACTTGACTAGAGACTTATATGAGGACATTTAAACAAATCTCATAACGATTCCATAAAAGCCAATGATTTCCATAAAGCCAACTCAATTGGATCGCTAAAATAGAGGAACCCGGACAATTATAACTTCAACAAAGCTTTAAAAGTAATATGCTGGAAGCATCCCACATTTTACACTGAATAAAAATCTGCTTGAGTAGTACAATTAGAGTTTATATCCTATTAAAGAAGTTAAGCTTATGAATATCACCATAACCGTTCCGAAGAGTAGAGGATATGTAATCTGAGCACATCATAAATTTATTTAAAGTTACTGTAAGGCTTTCAGTCTTACTTTTCTTTCCGCTCTATTCTGTTTAACATAAGAGGCTGAAGATCTGAATAATCAATCCCCATTTTGTGAGATAACCTTATAAGATGACTTTGCTGCATTTTCTCAAAAAATAATTTTATTCAGATCACAGGCGGTCCTCTATAATACCCAATGCACATATCATTTGCTTAAAAAAACCTTGCATCTCCAAATCATTGATGTACAAAGTAAATAGCATGGGTCCAAATACGGAGCCCTATGGAACACCCTCCGAGGAGAGCAAAGCTACTAAGAAGTAAGTAATCATCACTCTCTACTTGTTGATACCGTTGTGATTAAAGAAAATAATTTGCGAAAATGAAAAATTAAAACGTTTTTTCCAGATAATTAGGCAATTAAGTTGGTCGAAAATCAGAAAGGCCGTCTGAGCTTGTCTTTTAGAGACTATCAGAGCATGCCTCTTCTAACCCCACTTTCAGCTTTATGGTATGGTTTATGGCATAGAATCATTTTTATTTTTAGTTACTCGAATTTCTTATAAAACATAACCAATCTCAATATGAAGGCTAATGAGCTGTGGAATAGTGCAAGTACGTCTTCTAATCTGTTATTCTTTTCAAGACATTTCAATTTTTTTTTCTTTTGTTGCTTCTTTTATAATTAATTATGAGTGCTTAACATTGTCGAAAATGTGATGAAGAGTTTTATTTGACAAAAAAGTTACATGGGTTTTATTTCGATTTTTTCACATATGTTGTGTTAAAATAGATGAAGCATCTTAACCCGGCGCAAATGACGTGAAAATAATATCGCGGACGATGACACCGGGACATTATGACCCAGATTATATCAACAAATTATCACAAAACTAAAAGAGTTACCTTAATTTTAAAAAGTATTTATTTAATAAGGGTTCTTTCCATATGTGTCAAAATAAAGATAATACCAATGTATTATATAAATCAAACTTTTATTAGTTTCCTCAATAGCACATGCAAACTCAACTTTGAAAACATAACTTTAATATATTTCTCTTTTAATTTTTTTTTACTCTGGGCCATATTTACCCGTTTTGACTTGACGCACGGATATCTAGCTGCGCAGACGGCCTTGCGACGTCGCACTGAGAGCACTGACGGTACGAGTAGAGGGGGGGGGGGGGGGGGCTACACAAACGCTCAAATCGTACGGTTCACCTTATTAAATTACCTCGGGTCAATATGACCCAACGTCATTGGTGCCAGGTTAAGCTGATTGAGTGATGCCCATATTTATATTTATCGTGAAAAAGTTCAAATTTTCGAAATTTTCCATCACAAAATGAAAAGAGTGCTTATATATATACGTCATATATATATATATATGGTGAAATCAAGTGGAGTATGATATCGTGGTTAGTCATAGAAAAGATGTAACTCCAAACAAAATATCGTGGGATGCCACGATAAATACACCATTAAATTATCGAATACAAGATTCTTAGATTAAGCAAAGAATTAGCGCATAATTAGCACAAGTAAGTGAAACAACACAATTCTAATGGCATTTTAACTAAGGAGGGCGGGGGAGTGGAGGACCAGAGTCGTGTCTGATACTGGTGTTCCTCAAGGAAGTCATTTAGGACCCTTATTTTTTTTTTTTTGTTCTTCATTATTAACATAGTTAGGAATTTTTACTTTACGAATTACTATTTGATATTTGCTGATGATCGTAAACTTTATGACTTTATGCGATTACTTGAACGATTGCTTTTAACTTCAAGTTGATCTTAATCGAGTATTTATATGGTGCTCTGTGAATAAATTAGAAGTGAATGTCTCCAAGTTATGCAAAATTATGAGCTTCACCAAAAAATTTTATATATTTTGCTTTAATTACACGATCAACGACATTCTTACTACTAGAGCTTCAGAAGTCAAAAGAGTAGATAATATTTGATCCAAAACTGTCTTTCGTTTCACATGTTGAATTCATAATTTCTAAACTATTCCGCAATTAATACTATTGTGTTGTTGTAAATTAAATATGCTAGTCTGTAAGATAAACTTTGTCGGTAGACATATGATTAAATAAATAAATAAATATTGATAAAAAAATCTTCTTAGACTTATGTATCTCATCAAACGTGAAAATATATTATTAATTTTTTTTCTTTTAATGGAAAATCAGCACATTAAGAGAATGTCCAGTTATAATAATTATGACATCATCATTATCATCACCCATTGACAACTTCTTCTCATATTTTTTTTTTTCTTTTCTTTCAACTATGTAAAACTTAATAAAGTCTTCACGTAAAAAGTTTTGACAGCGATTATAAATCAGTCAAATTTGCTCTACAAGAAATGAATCTCCAAAAACAAAACAAACAAAACCGATGTAAATTGTAGTCATACGGGATTATCAGCCACCTACACCTTTAAGTGAAAGCAGGTTAATGTAAGATAATCAAAGGTGAATTTCCAATCGACGGCTACTCTCATGATGATCGCATAACCCTTTCCTATAACAACATGACTTCAGTGATGATAAATGATGTTCAACTGTCCCAACACAATATTTTGTTTCTTAATTTACTCCAGGGAAATTTCCTTTTTTTTTTTTTACATATGTCTGTTTGTCTGTAGCTATCTAAAAAAAACACAAATAACATAAAACCTGAGATAAAGAAAATGTCATCGAAAATATGACTGAGTGCACAGATAAGTGGATTTAATTTTTTACAACAGTTTTGCAATAACTCAGTAATCAGAAGATTAAAGTTCAAAGAGAAATTTGAAAGGCTTTTCTTAGGGTTTATGATAAAATATACTTTTAAAAAAAAAATTTTTTTGAGTCTTCCTAGAAATTCGAATCGCGCATTAATACCAACCATCACAATATGTACAACAAGGCTGATTACATCTTAACCCATTAATAAATTTCAAGTCTTAAGATAAAAGTAACATTTCGGATCAGAGCTGCAGGATTTGGGTCAAGTTTTACGGAACTTTGTTTTTTATTATACATTTTCAGAATATGTTTTTCCTATTGAAGGCTGTGAGCAAAAACTAGATTAAATTTTTGTATGATTTAGAAAAATACTCTTAAAAAAAAAATAAAACTCAGGCATCTTGTACAATCCTAAAATATTGCAACAACTAATACTCGAAAATGTCTACCATATAGTTGCAGTTTTCACACATAACCTCAGTGCCGCGATAGTATACGGTAAGCTGTTTGAAAGTTAAATATCGAAAATAAATTATTTCGAAATTATTAGCTGTGGAAATTCCGATGTTTTTTAAGAGATATCGACCGAGTCTAAGTGACAGAAAAAAAAACCTCTTTATCACCAGAATTATGTCAACTTCATATGAATATGCACAAGAAACAAGCAGCCTTCGAAAAAAAATGAAGAATTAATGTCAGAAGTTGTGTTTTGCTCAATTTACCACTACTTTCGATTACTATTTAGTTTCAAGGTGCTTCAAAAAATTTTAAATGGTAACAAAAAAAACTAAATGGTTGCACAGTTCAATTTCCTACAAAATCTTGTCTCCGGATAAGTTCTGTGTGTGCTTGTATTAGTTTGAAATAACTGTAATTTTTATTTTATTTTATTATTATTATGGATACATACTGCTATAATTTATATATTTACAAACAAAGACAGAAAAGGGATGAACAGCTAGGATCCTAAATTCGATACTGTTTGGTTTCAGTAAATTTCAAGCGCGCAATTACAATCGCAGAAAATTTGCCATGCTTTTTATGAAATCAGAAGCTTTTGCAAATTTGTTACTAAAAAGTTTCCCAACCATAAATTATTGTTACAACAAAATTTAAATAGCGACACTTCGTAATACTTTTGGTAGTAAAAACCAAAACGTTGCCTCTTTCTTGTAGTTAAGTCTTGTTTCTGTATAGTTTATAAATTTCATTCTTTTCTTATGATTTATTGTGTAAAAAATAGCTTTGGATTTGCTGCTACATAGATACGTGGTGGCTTTTAATTCGTCAACCGGGTGTTAAAATTTATTTTTAGTTTTTATTTGGTTTCATGCTATGCGTTTTAAGCAACAAAAAAACAAAAAAAAAAACAGAAAAAAAACTAAGATTGTGTCACACATATCCTCGGAAGTAGAAGATCATATCGGGAAAAGAAGAGTAGAAAATTTAGTCCTAAATCGAATAAGGTTTAGTCAAAATTAAACAGTGCAATAACAATTCTAAAATTATAGATTCTAAGGTGTTACGAGAAGAAAATACCATAAAAATCCATTTTTATTATCTTTCCTTTTACTTGGCAGCAGAAATGATAATTTTAATTGCTCAAAATATACAGAAGAAAGATCTTTGTAAGACTTTTAAAATGGACACGAATAGTACAAGTTTTATTTTCGTAGAATTCTTTCGGTAACAAATGTTATTGGTCTAGCAATAGGCACAATGCTAGTGTAATGTCGTCTGAAGAATGTTCAATGTTCAAAATATACCTAAAAAAAATAAGCAATCTCAATATCTGCATACCTAAGCAGTCAAATTTAAATGATTACACAAACAAAACAAAAAATACATTAAAAGTGATTGATTTTTTGATTCAGTGAAATATGCGATAAATCGGGTAATTCAAAATTTTCGAATTTGGTAATGTTGACAAAAAGTTTTTTGTTTTAGTATCTATCATCACTCGAAGATGACTAATCAAAAAGTTTCCAGACTAACTAATTAGACCACACATCTGCATTTAACATCTTAAATTCTGTTTTTCTGCAATTTAATTTCTACATCGAGACATTTATTTCATGCGATTTTGTCATTTTTCCAAACCTTCTCTGTAGAAAGTGAAATTCTTATTCCTAAATCAAGTTAGAAGCCCGCTGTTGTCTTCAATTAAAGTGCTTTATTTTGTGCATTTTAAATGATTCTTTAATTAAAGAAATTAAAAAAAAATACATGTTGCCAGGTCCGTACTATAAGATGGATGAATTCCCAGTGAAATTCCCTCAAAATTCTTCGATTTTGTCCTATAGAATGTATTGGTGGAAAAAAAATCGTTGATGAAATTTTTCGAGCTGTTTGGTTGGGGTAATTTTTTTTTTGTTTTCTCTTCTTCTTCAATTTTGTCAATATTTCAGTATAATGCGATTCTGTGATTGTTTTCTCCGATTTCAGAAAATCTACCAGAATCACTCTTGTGCAATACTAGAAAATAGTTACGATCACTCTGCGGATCGAGCTTTGAGTTTTGAATTTGAACCTAGATGAATTGGATATATTTCAAGAATAAATTATTGAAGGATTCCCCAGGGTGATCCTCGAGGGAAATTCCGAAGATCCCAGTAAACATAAAAATAATGTGAAGACAAATACTGCAATTTGTTAATTGGTAGGGATATTCTCGGGGCAAATATCGATGGAGAACCGATATAGTAGAGGAGGCTGAGATCCTACGTTGTTGGTTATACTCAACCATTCAATTCAATTCAATTTATTTAGCTTCGGCCATAGTGCAAAAAGATATAAGTTATATTTTATTTGCACTGAACAATATAGCGGAATAGAGCGTGTACATGTGAAGAAAACAAATCCCATTTAGTCGATAAAAGCAACATTTTTCTTTCTACAACATACTGTGAGTTTAGATGTGGAAAAATCACGCATCCTTTAATAAAATAATAGAAAAAAGTAATGTTTTGACAAGCTTCATACGTACTGACCTTGAGAGGATACTAGCTGATAAAGCCACAGTTTACGAAGACCAGGGTAAATTCGACGAACGACACCATCAACATATCGCAAGAATTTAGGATTTATAAAGACTAAAGCAGATGATTAGCATCGATAATCCGTCTATACATCCCCTTCGATAATTCTCCAGGATATAAATAGAAACCCCAACTAAATCAGAGTTGATGTGGTCCAGACAATCGTCCATAAGTTCAATTGTATGTGCCAACTGAACATCATCCGCATAGAAGTGTATACTACAATCCTCGACAACATCTGAGAGGTTGTTAATGTAAATACAAACAAAAATAAAAATAATGGGCTTAGAATGGACTTCTGTGGGACGCCACATGTTGACGACAGCACATTAGATCAACTTCCTACCTTAACTTCTTGGGATCTATCAGATAGGCAGAAACAAATTAAGCTGATGGTAGATGAAAAGGAACTTTAGATTTGGGAAGCCTTAGAAAAGTCCAACAAAGCCAGCAGACACAAATTATCATCGCTCAAGGCTCTGCGAATTACTTTTGGGAGAGCAACAGTTCCAAAGCTATGAAAAACACGAAAACACAATTGCCAGTTTATTAAGTAATTGTTACTTTGAAGATACTCGATCATTTAAAAGTGCAGAGAGGTAAATGATTTTATCAAAAACTTTGGAAAGGAAGCATAATAGAGGCTGATTAGCCTGAAGTTTTTCAAGACGGCAAAAGAACTTGTCTTAGCCATAGGAATCACAGTACCGATTATTTTGATAGAGAGAGTGAAATTCTGATATGGTAGAACAAGTATTGAATAAATGTAAAAGCGAAAAAAGAATCCAAGATAGAATAAAATTAATGAATTTGTAGAGGATTTCATCCGGCCCGATAGCATGCACCTACACTAAAGCCAGCTGACACAATCCGAAAACTATCAGGCATATCGTAGACTGGATGTATTTCTGTTGGATTAGAGGACTGCGAAATGAAATTAAATGTGTGTTCAATACGTTTGGATCTACATTACAACTTGAGTATTCCTTCCCAGAAACAGTTCAGGCTTTTCAAATTATTCCAGAGATTTTTAGGTGCAAGATCCGTATTAAAATTTGAACGCAAGTAATGATATTTATCAGTTCGAGTCCTGATGCTAATAATGAGTGGGTAAGTCTGGTTGGGTTTTATGGTATATACTTTAAATGACTGATGTTTTCTTTTTTCTTCCGGCGATACTCTTATCTCTTTTAAATAAAGATCTTAAACTTAGGCAACTCATATCTACAAAATTCAAATTTCTCTAAATTAATCCTCAAACCAGCTTCGAACAACTTGTGCAGGACTACCTGCCCTAGCATGCTTCTCGAAAGTCGGGTTAACAATAATTATGTCATCGAGATAGACGAAAACGAATGTTTCCAATTCGCCACTGAAAACTGAATCTATCAGCCTCTGTCAAGAAGCAGGTCAATTAGAAACCCCAAATGGCATCCTACGAAATTAGAGCAACCCTCTACCGGGAAGAATGCTTTGAAAAAGCAGATTTGATGTCAAGGGAAGGTATAAACTTTGCATTTTTCAGATTATCAAGTATTGCAATTAATATGGTAGCGGATATGAATCCTTTTTCGTAACCCTCTCTATTCTGTAGTCTACACAAAATCTATGAGAACCATCTTTCTTTTTAGCTAGAACTATTGGGGATGCCTACGCGCTATTAGGGGGCTCCACTACTCCGTCGGCCAGGATCCTATCCATATCTTCGTCGACTATTTTCTGAAGTGTTGGCTATACTGAAAAGTACCATTGCTTGATTGGTTCAAAGTTTATTTGAATGATGTGTGAGACATTTTTTGCACAGACTAACCCACTACTCATCTTTATCTTAGCCAACTGGATAATATTACCTAATTCCTTTCGCTGCTCTATAGAGATTTTCGACCTGTCTTCCAAGAAATCAATATTGACAATAGCAGTCGTTCCAAATTTCTAATATTGATTTAGTAAATCTACTTATATTCTGAGATCCATCCCAAGGATGAGGGAATGAGGTAACTCAGGTAAGATTAATACTGTAAACAGTTTCACGACACTTTCCAATTGAATCGGAATATCAATTTGCTCAATATCTTGGACCGTTCCCGCGTTTGCTAAAACAACCCATTGAGGTCTCACTTGTGTGAGTCTCATTCCTTTGAGCTTATTCCACCATGGTCGACCCATGACAGTACGAGTAGCACTCGAATCTAAAAGATCTAAATCGTTCACACCAAAAACTAAAACTTCCAAAAATGGATGATTATCACTATGAATATTAAGAAAAGTTAAATCCAGCAGAGCTGAGGGTGGATGACAATAATTATCTGGAACATTTGCGGCTCTTGAAGAATTTATTGAGTTCGACAGGTCGCCTATTTATGAGCTCAAATCCCGTTTCTCCGATTTGATTGACTTGGCAATTCCGCTTTCACATCTTGAATTATTAGTACAAATAGGGCTGCTGTTATTTAGACTACACCTTGGACCAGAGATGGGCGTTTTTGCATTACCACTAAAATGGCAGCAACACTAAATGTTAATGATAGTTAAAATATAGGTTGCACTATCACTAAATGATTAGTGGTAGTGCAAATTTTTTATCACTATCACTAAACGAATAGTGGTAATGCATAGTCTATTGCATTATCACTAAACGATTAGTGGTAGTGCAGAGTCTATTGCATTATCACTAAACGATTAGTGGTAGTGCAAATACTTTTCACTATCAATGAGTGATAATGAATTCGTGCATTGGTAGTGCAAACATCTTTCACTAGCACTGAACTAGCAACGAGCGAACATACAGAATAAAAAACCTTCCGTACAGTTTTCTGTTTTGCGGAGATGGAGATGATTCATTAACAATTAACACTAATTTTGATCGAACAAGCTACGCGTAGTGCTGCATATGCGTACCATTAAATTGTCGTTCAGTGCTAGTGAAAGATGTTTGCACTACCAATGCACGAATTCATTATCACTCATTGATAGTGAAAAGTATTTGCACTACCACTAATCGTTTAGTGATAATGCAATATACTCTGCACTACCACTAATCGTTTAGTGATAATGCAATAGACTCTGCACTACCACTAATCGTTTAGTGATAATGCAATAGACTATGCATTACCACTATTCGTTTAGTGATAGTGATAAAAAATTTGCACTACCACTAACCATTTAGTGATAGTGCAACCTGGCTTTTAACTATCACAGAGGCCTCTAGTGCTAATGAAATAATTAATGCACTGAAAATTTAATGCACTACGCCCATCTCTGCCTTGGACAACGAGACCTTCCCCCACAGTGCCACAACCATAACATTTACACAATTCACGACAGAACCTGGAGATATGGCCATCCTTTTGACATTTTAGACTTAAACTTTGGTCGAGAGGACTGGTCCACCATACAGACATATAAATTAATATATTTTGATATCTATATTGGTGTATGAATATGACTCCGCGCTTTCCCAACAGATGTCGTTTTTAGTATTGCTTACGTGAATACTAATAAATGGCAATACTTGTATTAGATAGGACTTTATGTCAGCTGTCAAACGCACTACGTGACACTTGATTGAAGTGTAAGCAACAAGTGTTATTACACTATTTTATTGCAAAGAAAAGTGCAGCGGAAACTCATCATTTATTTGTAGAGATTTACGATGAGCATGCTAATACAACGTGTAAGGATTGGTTTCGACGATTTAAAAATAATGATTTTGGCACTGAGGATAAAGAAGATGGAAAATCACCAAAAAAATTTGAAGATGCTGAATTGGAAGCAGTATTGGCAGAGGAATTGGATACAGCATTAAACATTGAACGATCAACTATTGCAAAGCGTTTAAAAGCAATGGGATTCAAAAAGAGACATCGAACATCGATAGACAATTTGTGAAATGCTACCTACTTCAAAGGCAACAAAGAAAAGGATTTTTGCAGCGAATAGTCACAGGAGATGAAAAATGGATAAGATATATTATGAGAATCTTAAACGTCAAAAAGCGTGGGTAAAGCCAGGTGAGCCCGGCCCACTGTGCCAAGGTTATGCTCTGCATTTGGTGGGATAAGAGAGATGTTTTATATATTATGAGTTGCTCTTTCAAACCCTCTCAAACTATTAATGGAGACATTTACCGACGACAACTAATGCGTTTGAAGCGAGCCATACAAGAAAAACGACCAGAATAGGTGAATAGGCACAGTAAATTAATTCTTCAACATGGCAATGCAAAACCGCATACAGCCACATAAGTCAAGAAAACATATTTAGATAGACAGGACTGGGAAGTGCTACTCCACCTGCCATATTCGCCAGACATAGCTCCTTCGGATTATCACTTATTCCGAACAATGCAGCCAGATTTTACGGGAGAACGGTTCACTTCATATGAAAGTATCAAAATTTAGATTGATAATAGGACCAGAATTTCTTCAGGCAAGGAATATGTAAATTATCTGAAAGATGGGCGAAGGTTGCAGCTGCCGATGGAGAATATTTTGAATAAACTTTTCTTTAATTTTCTAGACAAGCAAATATGTTTTATTTTAACAAAAAACGGCGGAGATATATTCATATACCAATACATATGTCTCAGTTGTACTCATCTGTCAGAATTAAATCTAGTTTCCTGAAAAATATGTTTAAAGAATTTAAAAAAAAAAAACACATATATATTACCTTGACATATTCAACCAGTAAACCAAACATATAAAAAATTACAAACAACAGGAAAAACATAGTTAAAAAAATAATAATAATAACTAAAAGTGATCATTTGAGAAAAACCAAGTTGCACGTTTATCTTTGTATCTACATTAAGTATACCTACATTTCCCGTGAAATATCAGTTATTCATGTCTTTCACAAATTCTCAAAGGTCTATATTCAAAATGTATTTCATATTAACGATCACGATCAATTGTGAATTTCTTTTACCTTGCACCACTGTTAAGCGAACGAAAAACCAATTATTACTCTCCAACAAAGAAGCATAAAATGCGACAAATTTATAATTTCCCTGACTTTAATGTGCATAAACTATAAGCGCGCATGCTCAACAAATCAAAAAAATAAATAAATAAAAAACCAACTAGAAAATCTCAAACAGCGCATCTATAACAAAAATGTGCTCAGCACGAATGTGCGATATTTCCTCCGTCGAAGAGGCTTTCGGTATTTGCGAACAAAAAAAAAAACAAAATAAATCGAGTGAAATTCTTCCTGCAAAATTTCACCTTTCTCCAATTTAAATATTCTTTATAGGCGAAATAACTGGGTTATACTTAATATAAATACTCTAGTTAATCCGGGGCAAAAAATAAACAGAACTGAAAAATCTCAAATAAACTCTATAAACATCCGACTTTTAATATTTTTATTTCGTTTCGTCCAATCAACTGTTCCCATCAGAGAGGCTGAACATTGTAGTCGTGATGAGCATAAGGCGCGAGTTGATCACGCTATTCCTGTGAATTTTATGGAACACATTTAATTGAGTCTTTTAAATGGGTTCACCACTTCCCTTCCCTACTTCACCAACAACATCAACAATAACAACAACTACTGTGTATAGTAGAAGCGGTGAATTAGTTAGTTAGCTTAGCGAAGTCGAGTCGAGGAGTAAACCCTCTGTTTCCTGTATATTCTTTAGGTCGACAATAGTCGACAATCAGGCAATCGAACATCATCTGTATTTTGAACCTCTAACTACATATATATAAGAACATCACCTCAAGATATTTAACGCCTCCTTTTCACTCAGTTCTCCTCCAGTTCATTTCAGTCCAAGTTTAAATGCTCCATTAAACACGGAATCGACGTTAAATCAAATTGTTACGACTAAGCTTATAACTACGACAAGACATATAGCAGCTAAGGAGTTTTAAAGGTAGTAGGTAGGTACCAGGTTGGCTGGTGCCATTCAAAGCCGGAAATGCTCACCGCAAAGCTGTGTATGACATGAAAGAGTATCGTTGTTGTTGTTGTTTTTGTTGTCGCTGTCGACGGATAGATGGACAGACGTTGGTTTAGTCAGTTGGTGTGAAGTCTCTTATGAACAAGAAGACAAAAAAAAAAACACATACAGAACGCCTCTGATCTGAACTATGGCAACAGTTGTTACAGATGTAAACACCTAATTTGCAACTGAAAATTTCTAATCGCATCGGTGATCTTTTGTCTTAAGTCTCAGGGGGGGTTATAACGAGCGTGACAACATGCCTTCCGAGCACAGAGCGCGGCGAGCAGGCGCAATATAAACTGCCCACCATTAACGAGAGTATGACTTTTATGCATGATCTGTGAGGGCGACCTATAGGTTCCTATCTTCAGGTAAAGCTATGTTTTATAAAATAACGTGACGTCCGCTCTGATATATTTTCATCAGACTTAGCCTCCCCCTCTCCTATTAAACACCGCAGCTATCCTATCCTTATTGCATATATCCCCCCTTGAGTGTCCTATTTATCATTTTGTCACAATTAAAAGAGAATTTCGAGAGCACGAATTTATAGTAGACGTTGCCTGTTAAGAAGTTTTCACCCAGGATAGAGTGCAACACTTTGGCAGATGGTTGACTTAAGGCACTTTATCAGTAGACCTATATAGGTATGTAAACTGTGTGCTCTGAAGACTTTCTAAAGGAATTTCAAAACCAAAAAAAAAAAAAAAAATTGCCAGACTGACATGCCAGTAGAGCAGTGTTTAGTTAAACTTAAGTACAAAGAGAGCATACGTATAAGGTATATAGATATAAGATATTCGCGCATGCCTTTTGTATAAATATACCTTAACACAGGCCACAAGCAAGCTGTCTTGTATACAATTCATGACTGACTTCAAGGAAGGTTTTTTCTACTCTATGCTCAGTCAAGATCACGTCAGGTCGGGTAACACCAAATAAAGCTGATGGGTTTGGAGTGATAGTCATGCTTGAATCTTTTCACAATTGTCTGCTGAAAAGTTACTCTGATAATGAGTGCATGTGTGTGTGTGTGTGTTTCTATACGCGCAGTAAGTCCAATTATTGAAATTATAATTTTTCTTGCTGTTCTTGCGCTAGGGATAGTTTTTGATCTTGTTAAGTTTGAATTACAATTGAAATAGTCAGGGTTGTGCGTGCAGATGTTTTTAGGGGTAGTTCAATCCAATTAATTTTATTTGGAGATTGTTCAACAAGATATAATACAATTTTTTCCTGTACTAATCTAAAGAGGAAGTAGCGATATCATACAAAAACAAAATTTAACAATAGCTATAAATAATTTAAAATTTAAAATTCAATATTAGAGCCATAAATCAAAAAGATAAAAGTACGTAAATACAGGGTGTCTCCACCTAGGAGGTCCATAGGCAAAAAAAAAAAAAATTCAATGGCAGGGGGGGGGGGGGGATCCACATCAACCGTTTCGGAGTTACAGGATGATTAGGAAAAAATCTAGTTTTTCAAAAAAAAACACCCTGTATCTTAAAAAGTACAGGATGTACGGTCACCATCTAAATCTGGTTGTATGCAGAACTTCATGGCCTTTCCAACTGCTCAACCAGCACAACCGCTCTCCTCTCAGAAGTTATTATGGTGTAAACTAAAAATTTCGGATTTTCTTATCATTTTTTTACTTTGACCTCTACTGTTTTTTTTTTTTTTTGCAAAAAAGTCATTAACATAACTTTTATTTATAAAAACTGCAGGGCCGGTTGAACAGTCGTTCGAAAGGCCATGAATACAGGCTGTTTTGTGAAAAATTAGATTTTTTCTTAAACACCCTGTAACTGCGAAACGATTGATATTAATCGTGTGCCATACAATTTTTTTCCCTAGGTAAGTACTATCACCTCGTGATTAATAAACCACCTAGGTGGAAACACCCTGTATAATTGTAGTTAAGATAATTAAATGACTAGAAGCCATGATGAAAAGCAAATATAGAGAAAAGTGAAGAAAAAAGAAATTAAATCGCATTCATATACATAGCAGGACTGCTGAATTAAATTAAACTAAATTAAACTATGAAATACAAGAGAAAACAAGTAAAAAAGCTAGAATTGGTCTAAGACCAATTCTTATGATACCCTGGATGAATGCCCGTATTAAATTTCGTATGGTCACCGATCTATTCAAGTATTGATTTTAAAGTTGTTTTTCGCATATATTTCTAGAACAGTTTGTCGCACAGAAAAAATGGTAATAACCAATTTTATAGGATTTCGTATTCTGCAGATATAAAAAATGTCTTGGACTGATCGTTTTGAAAGTATATGTACAAAACCGAAATTTTAAATGGCAACACCAAGAAGGAGTTGCCCGATTTAGTCCATTTTTTTGACATTTTATTTGCTAATGTAGTAAAAACATCATGTACGAAATTTCAGCTCTCTACGTCGACGCGTTCTCAGGCAGTGTCCAAATATATAGCGGAAAACGAAATTTTTATATGGCAACCCCACGAAGGAGTTGCCCGATTTGGCTCATTTTCGAACTTAATTTTACTTTTTTTTTTAAAGTCTGCGTACAAAATTTCAGCTCTTATGAATGGGTGTCCAATCCATTTTGCTCTACCATCATTATTTCGAGGTGTTACAAACGGAATGACAAACTTAGTATACCCCTATGATTTCATCTAGGGTATAAAAACAACTGCCTCGTCCGAGACCTTCCGCTTTCGAGCGACTCCTGTTATCTCTGAGCTAACGAGACAGATGATTTTTCCTCATGTATTTCTTAATCTTAACTAGCCTATTAGATTTTTAAGAGAAAACAAAAGATGTCGACGCACTAAAGAGAGGAAAATTGATTGCCTGAATAACCTGCGACTGCGACAACAAATATGCTAAAAATCATAAATTTAATTTGTCCAGAAAAAAACCTAATTTAAAATTATAAATCAAAGCTTAAATTTCAATACGAAATATAAACAAACAAAAAATACTAGTCACTAGCGCCTTCTTTATTTGAATAGTTAAGTTAGCTTTAATTTCAAATAAAATCAAGAAAATTCAGATTTTCACTTCCTTTCATTACATTTTTTTTTTTTTTTTTAGGTAAATAAAACCACCATTTCACTTTAACAACTCACATCGACCTGAATATAAGGTGTATAAACCCTTTACCCATTAATTTAAAAAAATCATAAAATCGTAACTTGTCCTTCACTTTTACACAATTTTATGAAAGGAACGGATACATTTTTTTTACTGATTTTATAGCTCCATTCCTTGATATACTTAATGTGTACATTAAAGACTACTGAACTGTTGTACAACTAATTAAAAAAAAAAAAAAGTACAGTAAAAGACAAAATTTCATTATAATATCGACATATACAAGATCACAAAACCAAAAGAAATCCCATGCACATATACCAATCTACATGTGTCGCTATAAAATTGTTATAAAAAAATTTTTACAGCTCATTACAATGCGCGGTGGTGGTACACACACCGGAGATGATATTTTGTAAATTATGTACAACAATTAAGGAATTATTATGGGCTGTGTAGTGATGGTACAAGAAACAACATACAAGAATTGCATTAAAAAATAAATAAATAAAAACAAGAAAAATATGATAAAATGTAAAGATCGCGAGTTGGAAGATTATTGCCCATCATTTATATTTTGAGAAAGTTTTTTTTTTTTTTTTTGTTTTTTTTAATTCAGTAACTGCACAAAAATATAATTCGTCATGATCCACTTTTACATGTGCAACCGACTTTATTCCTCATCCTCAATCAGGCATGCATGAAGCATGAGTATCATCATCAGTAAAAGCCACAATCAGAGGGCAAACCTACATGTATGTAGTACTTACATACATATAGTAGGGCCTGTTGTGGAAAAATTAAATCCAAAACCAAAAAAAAAAAAAATACAAAAATACTTGAGTTGCGCACATCTCTTAAGAGATTTCCTGATGGAAGATTTGTATCAGATCTTGGGAGGATATAGAGTCTCTGTACAACAGACACTGCACGACAGCACATTGCGATATAAGCCGGATCTCTAGACCCAGACCTCTTCAGAATCATAAAATCGTTATCAGCCTTCTTTCATTGGACTAACAACTAACTATATTGGCGCAAGTGCACAGATATTTATTATGTAGTAATCTCCTCCTCCGTTCCGATCCGACCCGATCGGGCCCTAGAGGGCTAAATTATTGAGTGTGCCCACGTACCTACAACATACATATGCATGTAGGTACTATATATGCGGTTGGTTGCGCTTAATTTTTCTGATGCGCACATGCGCGACCGATTTACTTATAAAAACCGGGCCACATTCTTATGTAGTAGGTATGAAATTTTTATTTTTGTTTTTCTTTGAAAAATCTTTTTCACATACTGAGAAAAAACAAAAAACAAAAAACTTTTATCTTAAATTCTCAATTCTTGTTGTGTTGCTTACGATTCGGTGAGTTGTTAGCCTCTTTTGATGCAAAGAGTGAAGAATCATGTTGGGATGGATGCACATGCGCTCTTATTTTATCTTATGTTGTCGATTTATGTCTTAACATTGTTTTTGGACGTTTTACTTAATTTTTTTTTGTATTTCTTTTTTGCGCAAATGATTCTTGAAAACGAAATTGCAATAAACTTCAAGGTCGTTTTTACTGTGCACGCGTCCTTGATTACTGTTGGATCTTTGTTTTTTTTTTATGTTGTTGTTATTGTATATAGATATTATCGTATTTACTTCTGATACATACACATCTACAAACATTCTGCTCGTTATCTTTTATTCCGCTTGATATGGTTCTTATTATTCTTCCTTACTATACCAGGTGAATGCATATAATGTAGTATGAAGATATGCTGCTGCATGGCCATTATGTGGAAGAAGACAAGCATTTTACATTATGTGTATGCACTTAAAAAAATGTTCTTCCAACCCATCTCATATGAACTGAATTACTTTGGTGGTGCTAATTCAAAAGAGTGTGAATATATTGCAAATTAGTTGCCTTTTGATATATTGTGCAGCTGTAGGCCCATAGTAATTATTTTTGTGAAGAGTGGCGTTTCGACGAATATTCCAGAATTGGACTGGTTTTTTTCATTTTTGTGTGTTTTTTTTTTAAATACACATTACGATGTGAAATCTTTAAGATTATTTTCAAGGGTAATAAACCTACTTTAAGTTAGTTAAGCATCATCATGGTAAATTTTGCAGCAGCACCGTTTTTGTGTGGGAAGTTGGGGAATTATTTTCTAAGCTAAATGACGTATTTTTTATTTAGCTAAATCCGGTTCATCATTTATGATGACTATACTTTGCAGATTTTAGGTAATTTATGCAAACACGAAAAAAAAATAAGAAAAATACTTTTGATAAAGTTTAATTTACCGTAATTTAATCCATCAATTTTTGGTGTAAATATTATATTTAGGTGGGCACTCTTAATTCAAGGATTGGTCAAGTTGAATAGTATGAAAAAAATATATATATGTAAAATAAAGAGGAAAATAATAAATCAATTTGAAATAGAATAGAAAGAATATAGTCCCGGTTAGGAAAAGAATGGAGTTTTTATCTGTAAATAAATATTCTTATTTTTTATTAGAATTTGTTTGGATTTTATTTTATTATTATTATCTTTTTCTTTAACGTTACTGTTATATGCAATTTATTGGACTCACACCTAGTCCAAGAAGAGAATTTTTTTTTTTTTTAATTAATTCCAATTGAATTTGGGAGGGGAGAAGATAAGTAAATTTAGTATACAATAAAATATCAGAAAAATAGTTGTTGGCATATATACAATTTGAATTTAGGTCACTAATTTGCGATTGATTGATTCAAATTTAAATTTATTAGTAGTAGTACGTAATATATAGCGAAAAATGAATGCAATCTTTTTAGTTCACGATACAAATTTGCCAGAAATTTGGAAAATTGTACCATTAAAAAAATAGACAAACTCATAGTAATTCTTCACAAGAGACTCATCCTAGTGTAATTTAACGTGGATCTGGATTTTACCTACTATATGATATAATCCTGTTACCGCTTCCACAACCACAAAAATTATTTCTGGTCTTCTGTATGAAGACCAAGTATTAACTGTAAGTAGACGCGTTTGTGAAGGGGAAGGGGGTCTTTCGGATTATAGAAGCGTCGGGATTAGATGGGGTTTGGACAATCAAGACTCTGCTGTATATGAAAGTAGCAATTATTCAAGTAGGTTAGGTACAATATTTTATTTTTGAATAATTTATAAAAAATAATTAAGAGTATAAATGAAAATAATCAAAGTTAAAAACTGATAAAAAAAAATGAAAATGTTTATGGTGATAGAGCAAAAATAAAACTATATATCAAACTATAAAGAATTTCCGAAAATAATTTCATGGTTTCTTCTTATGTTTTCGCCATTTAAATTTAAATCAGTGTGAATTCATGAGCAATTGTATTTTCAGAATTTCCTCGATTTCAATTTCAATCGAAAGAGTCACCCTGTAGAAAAATTACAATTCTGCACATTTATTTTTCTGACATTAATTCAATTTTTAAAATTTAATCATTATAAATTCATAAGAATATTGTTCCAGAATCTTCTTGACCCCAATGAGAGGTCCTAATGGAAGGATGTGATTGTTACTCAGACGAAGAATAAATTGTATGGCAGGGGGTGGGGGGACATCTCAACAATTTCGGAGTTATAGGGTGATTAAGAAAATGTACAAGTTTTTTACGATACGCCCCGTATTTTAAAAAGTACAGGTAACAGCTAAGACCTCAGTTTTATGTATCGTGCACACCCTTTCAGAAATCGTAACAACACAACAATTCATAGATCACTATAGAGATCACTATAGTCATAAAATATACCCCATCTAGTACGAACAGCTACAAAATCAGCTATGATAAACTGTGAAAACACTGGTTGATAAGTTATTGATGTAAAAAATAACATAATTTGGACGAAAAACACCCGTAGAAATGCAGGCACCTAAGAGTGAGACCCTTACTTTTAAAACTCACTCTAAAATCTCTCATAACTAGTGCTAAAAAACATTGCAAGCAAGTACCCTTAGTAAGAAAGCAAGTTGGCATGGATACAATTAAAAAGTTTTGCTTCAATGCTCTGATCTACAGACAAATTGCTATTTCAAAGTATACAGACAATTTTTAAATGTATATTATTTTACTGCTGATATATAATAAATGCCTTTAGAGCAACTCTCCTTCAAATATTTTTCAACATAGTCATCACACAAACTTCAATGTATTTTGATGAGGCTGGGTAAACATTTCTCCATTCCGCCGTCATAAAAGTTTCCCACCCGCTCTATTTATTATCACACTCCCACTCAGTTCTTTGTCGAAAAGAACATAATTCTTGATATTATTATAAGTATTGATCGTGAAGCTGATCAATCATTGAAAGACTATCGGTACGAAGTGTTTCTTCAATTTTTTGAATAATTTTACATAAATGGCAACAGATGGCCCTCCATTCCTTTTTTGTTTTTTGTCATAAACATCAATTTTCCCGTTTTAAATTCACCGCACAATTTTTCCACGTTGCTTGTTCATAATAATCTTCGCTCTGAACACACAAAAAATTGGCAATAAATTTCAACAACAGTTTCGTTTTTTACACAAAAATTTTGTATCGACTGAAATCTGACAGTACTGACATCTGTGAGAAAAAAATCACCCTCGCATTTTTATTAGTATTGTAAAGGGTTTTCCAATAAGAGGTGTTATTTTTTAGCCCGCTATTTCGGTAGATGTCACTTTTGGAGCTGTCATTTTTTGACATTTGACAAGTAGAAACTACGCCACTAATAAAAATGGAACGATACACGATTCAACAACGCATTGTATTTTTACTTTTCGAATATGTCGCGTCTTCAACATAAAAAAATGAAATTGTATCCTGGCGAAGAGATTACAACAAACTAAATAACTTATAAAGAAAGTGTCTCTACGCGTCATTTCTATCTGTCAAACGTTTTGTCCACCATATTTGGGGTATTAATGTTGCCAAAGCTCAGACGATACCCTATGATGTAGTAATACAGCCTTGGTAGGAAAGCAAGCAGGGGTAGGGAATTGAGGATTATAGGGTTGAACCAAGAAAGTATCGGTGTGCATTACGCTTGAATGTTTGCGGCTCATAGCTGAGGGAGAACACTTAGGATGGCAAGCTGTTCCAGATTCGTACCTACTGCTCTACTTATGAAGGATTCGCGGAATTTTATGTGGAAACAATAACATTCACGAAAACGTTTGCAGTACACTTTGGAAGAAAGGTTATTAATTGTGAAGATCCATTACAAAAATAGAGAAATTTGTCCAATGACAGAAAGTAAGTTATGTGAGCATTTTGGTATGAAAATTTGAGCGGGCATTTTTATATTACAAGACAAGACAATTCGTAAGCACGCGAAACAATGGTGCGGAGACCAAAAGTAACCACTAAGAAATTTTGGTTTATGATAATCCTTTTGGACTTCTTCCTCTGGGGTTTTTTGAAAAGTAAGGTCCATAAAAACGATCTCGAGGAAATCCAACAACTGGAAAAAGAAATTAAATGCCATATTCGTGAAATCCATTCGGACTTAATCCAAAAAACGTTGAGATACACTTTCCAATATGAACTGTCCAACTGAAACTCCCAACTTTCCACCAATATTCTCACAAGAAGCCCTTTAATATTTGCATTATCGACATCAAAGCATGACATACTGACCGGACTAAATAGCAGTTGCAAACTATCTCTATTATTTACAGAAAATTTTGTCTAATCGAACCTTATAATGTTTTTCTAATATTTCTCCCACACTATCCAACTATCGTTCAAACAATTTTGATAGATTTGTAAGTTTGGGCCCGTTTGATCCCTAAATTCTGGAACAGAACCAGATAGCTACGGCAAAACCATTTCATTTAAAAACTTAACTGCAATTCAGTATAATATTTACGAAACCATAAATAACATTATTTTTTTCGCAATAATTAAAATTCTTTACTTACACCTGAATGCAAAATGAAGTTCATACATATGACGAACGTACAGAAACACTCACCTGCAAAAAAAAATTAAAAATAGAAAAATTAAAATTATTGACATAATTAAAAATTCATAAAAATTTTAAAAGAAAGCAATAGATCAGCAATATTAGGAAATTGATCCCATGAAAATTAACAACAGCAACAAAAACTTCAGCATATTTTGCGCATTTTTTGATCAAGAATTCTTTTAGTGCCAGCGATCCTACCGTGCAAGTTTTTTTTTTGTCCATTGTCAAAATTATTCCACCCGCAGCAAACATCTGAATAAATTTTTGCTTGAAAAACAAAAAACAGCAAGAAAAATTTTAATTAAAAAAAAAAACATTTTTATATGCAAACAAAGCAAAATATTGTTCACACAAAAGGAGAATGCAAAAATATTTTTCCCAGTCATTAACATTTGGGGCAAGATTCTAGATTTTTTTCTAGAACTTAAAGAAGCGCCCCAAAAAAACACGACACGACACGACACGCCTTCCCTAAACTTTTTGATAAATTAATCCGTCGATTCGAGTCGACATTTAGTCGTTTTTTCAGTGAGCATTTTTCATGTGTTTTCTTCTGTTGATTGTATTCGATCCGATGCTGCACATGACAACTTCTTCGATGATGAAATAAATCTTAAAGAACGTAGGCGGCGGCATAGCATCATTAGATAAAAACAGAAAAAAAAAATACCAAAACAAAAAATAGAAATTAATTAAATCGTGCATATTATGCAAATCGTCAAAATATGAATGGAAAACAAAAAGTATATAATTTTCAAAACTACTCAAGTCTACCGCAGAGCGGACATTTTTTGACATTTATGGGAAAATCGAGACAATAAAACTGAAAGATTTTGCCAATAATTTCTATGATTTCGTGTAATTTAAAGACTTTGGAATTTCTCTTTGGCGGACAACGGTGAGTTCTTTCCTACTACGGTTTTTCGATGTTCAATCACACGAGTTTTTAGTAAATTTTTGAGAATTTTTAGGCCAACAGTGATGATTTAAAGATTTAGATAAAATGTGAGCAGGAAATATTTATCAAAAATTATGTGAATAGAGATAGGCATAAGTTTTTAGATTTTTTTTATCAAATTTTGAAATCTTGGCGTGCAAAATTGTAAATTTTTATATAGATCTGCAGTAAAAACCTATGATACCGGCTTTGCAAAGGGACGTATTCGGTTTTATTAGTTGCCAATAAATACTCACAAATATACATTGAATGTTAGATAGATAAATCGTTCCACATTCGTTCAAGATCAGATTAAGAAAAACAAAAATACAATGTTCAATGTACGAACTGTAGACAAGTTTTGCCGACAGAAACATTCCTACAATGAAAATTTGTCTTGAAATTCCCCTCCATTATAATGTGATTGTTGATAATATTATAAAAATGTCACTATCATTGCAATCACTATACGTTCTGCTTCTCCAGAAATATGAATGACAACCTTCTTGACTAGGTTTTTGATTCTGACAAATCGAAATGTTATTATTACAAATCGTTGCAGTGAACCCATTCTTCGTGAAGACATGAAAGTACATTTATTTGGATGAAGCGAGACATTATTATTTGCAATTTATATGTTGAATATTTTGATGAGGCTTACGATGAAAATGATCTATAAACCTTGATGAGTACTAAATACAAAATATAAATATCCTCGACAATCGCCATCAGTTTCTAAATTGGTTGGGAGCTGATATACTTAAGTGACAGATCTTATTGGGGTAGCATTTCAATATGAAATTCACTCTTTAGGGAGATTTATGCAAGATCCGGTGTTCCATAGGGCAGTCATTTTAGTCCTTTGCTTGTTATCATATCCTCGTTTTTTTTTTCTTCTTACTACAGGATATATTTATACTGATGATGTTAAAAATAAATGCTTTAACGGGGACAAAACTAGTCACAGATGAACTAGTCAGCAACATTTCTCAATTATAGTCTATCATCCTCTCGAATAAAATATCATTCCGCGGTAGAAAATACAATCAAATTCAATAGTCTTCTTTTTGCTCTAATGAAGACTTTTAAAGCTTTCTAGTTATTATGTTTTCCACCTATATAAAAATATTTCTAATTATTTCGTGGCTAATGTTAAATATGTGTCATAGAATTCTTACGGAAGTCTTTATTTTGAAAAGTCGAAAGCTCTTATAAAATTGGAGAAGGGTGGTGGTATTATAAAACTTAGTTGAAATATAAAAAAAAATGAACAAATTTACATGGAAGCATCTGACAGAAATAAGACAAATGTTAGCTTTTATCCACTCATAATGATGAAATGTCCATATAAGTTTGTAATACCGTTTATGATAAATTGAATTTATATTTAACTGATTGAAATGAGTATCTACTATTTTTCGTCATCAAGAGTGCCGAAACAAATCAGAGCTCAGAATTTTATATCCGAAAAATTAATTCAATATTATGGAGTACCTCAGAGATCAATCTTGGGTCCATTAGTATTTTATATTTATGTAATATGAATGATTTACTAGAAGTCTTACAAGACGTGGATATAGATATATACTATGCACGTGAGTATGCTGCTGATATCCAAATTTACTTTGATAGATTGTAAAAATGAAGACACAATACATAATATGAAATTCCTACGCGATATTTTAAGTCATTTAAAAGAATCCATAAAAGAAAAACGAAGAGGCAAAAAATTATGTTGACACCTATCGGGGTTTATCACACTTCAGGATTTTCAAAATTGAGATTTTGATCCTTGGGGATTTCTTATTTATCTCGTTCGAAATCTTACTTTAAAACCCGCTAAACTTTAACCAACGTTTTTCCCAGTTTTCGAAACAATGCTATTATTTATATGTATGTAGCCTTCAAAACATTCAATTATTTTTTTTCATTTTTAAGTGCAGTATTATATTATAGTAGACATAGTTTAGTTACATGGAATATACATAAAAAATACAAATCCGACAACAAATCTGACACTTAAAGCGAAGAAAACTTCCTGGGTTCTATTTTCGACCCTGAAACTATAACATCCCAAGTTTGTAGATCTCAAGAATTCACCTAGTTGAACTATACTAGACTAAACTTGTACCGATTTTCTTCTGAGATTTATAAAAATAATAAAAAAGAATATCTTCATGAATGTGGGATAGGTGTGATCAGATCATCTTTATATATATTTTCGCACCAACAAAACTTAAGGGTGTCGAGATTGTAAGGACTAATTTTATGGAAACTTTCGAAAGAGTGTATAACAATGCCAATAGTACCACCATTCCTATATAAGTAGCTGTTAATTTTATCAGTTTAATGAAACTGTAAAAAACTCCATAGGATAACATACGCAAATTGATCGTGTTACGATATTTTGTCAAATTTTATAGATATGTACAGAAGTACGACTGCTATTCGGACTATTTTCTGATTAAACTCATCTTCTGAGGAGGTCTTGTTTCTGGATTTTTCGTGCAAACAATTCCAAGGTGATCATCAGATTAAATAGAATCTAATTGAAAAAAATATGTTTAAATATATGGGGAGAAAACTATAACTGTGGGTTTTTTTTTTTAGTCGAGAAGGACTACCTGTAGTCTACAATGCCCAAAAATGTGTAGGGCGAGGAAAGTAGAGGTTATTTCAAACATCAAAATATTTCCCAAACATCAATCAGCCCTTAACGAACTCTTGGTGTTTGGTGTAAAAGAAAATTTAGAACAATCAAATCTTTTAGAGCCCACAAACACATTCTTAACGAATTAATTGAGAATGAAATTCCGATCCTCTGGAATACTCTTTCCAGTTCAGTTTAGATTCAGTTACACTTTCTATCCGGAAAGTAGGTACACGCAGCAATTATATAAGAATCTTCATTCTGGATATTGAAAACTCTATCGAATATTATTGCTAGTCACCATATTCACCGTAGTCGTTGGGGCTAGACATTTTTGCACATAACATAGAGTCTTTCTCTATTTTTGTGTGGAAAAAACCGACCTCAGTTAGTGATTTTCATCAACATTATAACAATAAATCAAATTTCATAGATTTAGATTCGTTTCTCTAGAATTAATAAGTAGTTGAGAGGATATCCTAAATGGGGTCATAAAGAGAGCTAAATATTGATAAAAAAGTGAACGATGTTATTGTGAAGCGCCTAAGTGACCCTACGTGGGTGGTTATAGGAAATGATGATAAATTGCCAAAGCTATTCGACTCTACTTTATAAAAACAAAAAAAACAACAACAAAAAACAGCAAGAGTACATGTACCTGTATACGGCTACAAAACACCGATCGTGCATTTCATTTTTAAAACCTACGATATTTTTTTACAGTTATAAAATTAAATTACATAACTACTAGAAAAAAAAAAATTTTATGCGCAAGCTCCAAAATAAATTGTGTTCACGAGTGATTTTAAAAAGAATCTCTAATTAAAAATAATTGTAGAAAGTTTGTTTGTAGATCACTCCCCCCTCCCATTTTCCGCAATCTTTCAATCGATATTTTCCTCCTTTTAGATAATTTTTTTAATTCATTTTTTGTATCTATCTTTAGGACATCTCTCTCCCAATTTATAAGTTTCGCGCAGTTTAATTGAATTTTTTCATCTTAAATTTAAAAATGAAGAGAAATCAGTTTTGTGTGAGTCGCGCTCGATTATACTACCAATTTATGTATGTATGTCAAAATTTACTCCATTGACCATAACACAACTTTGGCATTAAACTAATGTTTGGCATCAATTTGTAGGCGTATCTGGCTAATTAATAATATTTGAAGTAAATTAATGGACGAACATTTGTTTTTTGTGATTTCTTCCTCCTACTCCTACTAACAATATAGAGGCCATAGAGTCAAACATTTCGCCCAGCAAATATCTAGCATAAATAGAAAATGTTAAAAAGACACGAAATTAAGTGTAAGAAGGTCTTTAGATGGGTGGGTGGAGAGGGGTGTTAAACTCGTGTGCCTTACTAGCGTACCTCCTATAAGATCAGATTACAAAGTGTTGTCAACGAATGCTGATTGTTGCATTTTCACTATGGGTTACGAAATCTATAATGTACATGCAGTCACTGGCATGTATAAACATACATACATAAGTATGTTTTCATACTGAGGTCTTAGGTGGTTGTTGTTAGAGCTGCAAAATGAATAGCCACCAGTTTTGTTGCCACGAGGGTTAATCGCGGAATTATGTTAATTTAAGGAGTTGCTTACGTTTTCGATTGATGTTGATTTTATTTTTATTTTTTTGTGGAGCGCGCCTGTCTACTACGCTAATGAATCTCACACGGGTCTAAATTACTTCTTAGAAGATTATCATGCGCGAGGCATAAACCTTTCTCTTTCTCTCTTTCTCTGTTTCTACATCATAATAATTTAGCTATACCTTTTCTATAATAATTAAGCTGCAAATTCTGTGATTTATTGCAATCATTGTGATATTTTGGTGTTCAGTGACTTTTATGTATCATTTCGAATTTGTTAAATTTATGGTCCCCGGGAGACAGTTAAACTCCGTATTTTTTTTTTTTTTTTGTGTTTTTTGTTTGCTATCTATTTATGTTCTTTAATTACCAGATCATAGGGATATAAAGTTATAAATTATTTCGGGGTCATTTGGATTTTGTTTGTAAATTAAATTTGTTGCCATTTCCTAGTATGGAAATTTTTTTGTTGATCCAACTGGATGATAATTAATGAAAGATTTATGAACTAAGGTCGAGACACAATTAATTTGTACTATTTCATGTATATGGGATGAGACGATGGTTGGTGAATTTTTGCTGGATTTTCTCGATGTGATAGGAAGTTTGAAAATATTTTTTGATGATACGAGAAAAAAAAATATTCGCATACAAAGGCCACCATGAATTCATATCAAAATTTATATTTTCAAAGTTTTTTTTCCCCCTTTTTTATTGATTTAGTCGACTAAAACCACTTGGTGGATATGAAAGAAGGAGTTGTACAAGATGAACATAATCGACTTGATCGGATCAGAGAAGAGCACAAAACAAAAAAAAAAAATGAAAACATAAATACATTGAAAACGACAAAGTCGGGCAGATTAGAGGAATTAGAAGTTGATATAAATACAAGAAAATAATTTATTACCCAACTCATTCACAACATATGACTGAGACCAATAATGACTACCTTTCTTGGGAGTTATTCATTAAGTCACTGCTTTTTTGAGATGTCACTGCAATATAGGATAGGATGTTACAAATAAAGTTCCATCTAAGTTCCTGCTAGACCAATTTTCAAATTGTCTAACTTCCGTGTGACACTTATTAATTTGATCGGAAACTTAACTTCAATTTTTGAATGTTTTAAATCCACGTAAAAACTTACTAAATTACCATGGTGTTCATGAAATTTATATATACATATATTTAGGCATTTAACCTATTTTAGGACTTGATCAATTTCTTTTTATTTTTCTTACACTTAAGTCTGTTTTGGATACTACTCAAACATACATATATCACTATATTGGCAGGTTTAACAGTACACACTGCAAAACAACCTCCTAAGTAGTTGTCAATCTTGGTTTCCACCCAAGCATATAGTTGCAAAAGTGCTCTCGCTAAAGTCACAGCAGACGTACGCGTTGCAGTTGATAAAAGACAGATTTGGGTTTTGACACTTTTAGTCTTCTCCAAAGGTGTCGATAGTCTTTTCCATGTAAACTTGCTACAAAAATTGTTTAATAAATTCCATTTTTCGTATCGAGCTGTTCATTTAAACAAGGAATTCTTAAACGTGTGATCGGAAAAGGTTACTGATGTGGACAATAATTACTCAAATTTTCTTCCTGTATCCTGTGGAGTTCCACAAGGCTCCATTCTAGGTCCTCTACTATTTAGCTCGTATGATTTAGGATTTGCATAATATATAAATCCAAGCCAGGTACACTGTGTTACTCTTTCCTTTGATACTTTTGACTCTTCATCACTTCGTCCTATTCTTTTGAATGGTTCTTCAATTCCCTGTGTAGATAAAGTCTGTAGCCTCGGGGTCAACTTAAACTATAACATGAAGTGTTGTGATCTTGTCAACTCTATCCTATAAAAGATTTACGCCATCCTCCGCTACATTCGGTTGTTCTAATATTACAGCATTACACATACGGTTCACTTGTTTTCCTGATGCTAGATTCACACTGCTCCAGATAATAACATGTTGCATTTAACAGTTGTGTAAGGTTTGCTTTCGAATTATGAAGATTCGAACATGTTTCTCACCTGAATACTTCACTGCTAGGTTGCTTTATTGAAGTATATCTAAAGCGTAGAGCATTATTCTTCTTATCCAACTTACTACACAACTCTCAGCCTTGGGGACCATATTGCAACCCTTGAATTCTATCAGAGGTGCTAACTGCACGTTTTAAGACTTCTGTATTTGATAGATCTTATATTGTTTAAATTACTCGAATCAGGAATTCATTACCACACAACATCCAGAAGGTTAACTCGATCGGCACTTTCTTCAGGCGTCTTCTTGCAAAAGCTTTGTTGTTTTTTCTTCTCGTATCCGCATAGATAATATTTTCTGTTTTCGTATTTATTCAAATATTGATTATCTAATTTCTTCTCATTTACTATAATTTTTTTCGTTTGTATTTGTTTTTTATTTTAATTTCACTTATTTATTCATTATTTATTTATTATTATTATTTAATTTTATTTATTTATTTTCCTTCAGCTCATATCATTTTCTGTTTTCAAATGTTTTGTTGTTGTTCATTTTTAACATTTTTTTTAGTTTAGATTTTAATTCCCTTCTATTCTATTCATTGTCAATCTAATGTTGGAACTATTTAGAGAATTGGTTTTCTACTGAAATCCACAGCGTTTTCATAATAATATATTTTCTATTATTAATAATAGACAAATGCCAAATATTAGAAAGTAGACGTCTTTCAGAAAATTTGTAAGCTATGTAAGTCAAGACCTTGAAATTAGATTGGAAAAATGTTAGCAGATGTAGTTTTTTTGCTCAAACACCCCTAATTCGTTATAATGACGTAAGGCGACTAATTGTTTACAATTTGGCCACATTTGTACCAATGTTTGGCAATTGAATTTCGTGGAAGGCATCAAAAAATCCACATAGAAACCCATTTGTGATCGCAAAGTGCATTGCCATAATGCCCATAATTTTCGAATTTAATATTTCCGAAAGCAACATTTCGAATATTTTAAACTAACTAGGTGGGGGAGAGGAAATCCTAACGATTTCGAAGATAATGGGACTTAAAGATATTTGGGTATGTTTTTATAGATCACTCTGTATCTTTTGAACGTTACACTATATAATGATGATTTAAAATTTCTTAGATTGATAATCTTTGGAGGTTTCCAATAGTCGATAAGGTTTTCCTTTTTCTCCTCCGTTTTGAAGTTATAGTTCAATAAAAATTAAATTTTGGAATTTTAACTCGTTTTTTTTTTTATTTAACTACAATTTTACAAAAAAAAAAAAAAAAAAACGTCATCAACACTACTTTTTCATATTGGATTTAAGAAGCCCAAAAGCTTGACTTTAAAATGGTCTATTACCCTTTATACCCAAAATGCCACCCTTTCTGCATTTTTTGCACATTTTCTTGAGCATATTCAGTGAAAATTGCTTAAAAAGCTCGTCCCCAAATTATATCTACCCACTTCAAACAGTTTATCTCGAAGGTGCCAGCCAAGGCTTCTGTTACGTCTACCAGACTGCACCGGACAGTGACAGTAAGTCACAAGATTGTCAACAAATCGTCCCATCCTATGTAGCTAATTTCTAATAAATGAGTGTCCAGTAAGATGGTTCCAGTAGCTTTTTCGTTAAATTTTGGTTCGCTTTACACTATAGTTCTTTTTTTGTTATACCCGAGGAGGGGTCATCTGTATAAGCGGCCCAAGTGAGGTTTTTTGATGCTTCGATATGATAATAATAACAACACATTTTGTCTAAAACTCAATTGGAACCAATCATGTTTAGATCTCATGGAAAAATTATGATTTCTTATGTTATGTCGATCCATCATTTAAATAAAACAAACAAAACTGGACCAACAGGGCTGCTCTGTGGTATACCAGAAATTACTAGAATACTGACCGTTAGGTACCTTCTATATATTGTATATGTAAATAAGAAGCTCGAATACGTAAGATTAGATTTAATTTTTTTTTTAATTAAAAGAGTCTATGGGAATTCTAGATGCAAAAATTTTTTGCTTAATAACAGAAATTATGACAACTTAATCAGAAATAGTAAAGAAATTATAAAATGTCTTTGAATATACAATTAGTAAGGGAGTTGAAGCAAAGAGTTGGGGGACCTAGTAAAGTTCATTAACTCTAGTGGCTGGTTTCGGCGCAACCCATAAATCTGAGGTATTTTTTCTAGGTAGTGTTCCAATAAGGTAGGATCACATTGGACCATAGATTGTCTAAGTGTGACCTGACCGTATATGATTTTATGACGGCCGCTACTCTAACTTAACCTTAACAAACCTAGCAAGGGAATAATAAAAACTTTGACAACAATGCAATATTTTGTATTATATATAAAAAAAAAAAAAGCACTGATTTATACTTAATAAAATTCTATTAGACACCATCATCTAAATTGATATTGAAAGGATATATATCTGTAGTACCTATAATTCCTACCTATAGGTTCATAGTATATGTAGAAGGATCCAAAAATAGCAAATTCTTAATACCGTTTCTTGTGCACAAAACCAGTTCTACGCTTTAACACTGTTTATATGCAAAAAATAAAAATAAAATAATAAAAACAAAGTTCATCCTCGTTAAAATGAATATTACTTGCATATCAATATGCTTATCCAAGAGAAAATATTCTTCATAAATTTCTAGCCGACGGCCAATTTCAATTTTTCCCTATTTTCTTATATACATATAGTAACTATATATGTATATAGTATTTTTACCCAATAATACATATGAATATATGTATATTTAGAATAGAAAATTCACTTCCTTATCGAAAACATATAGATATTCTTGCACAAAAAAAAAAAAATCAAAGACACAGGAAAAAAAAACAAGAAAAATATCTGCACACACACCCACAATCAAGAAAGTCAGAACTGCAAAGTTGAAGAGTAAAAGAAAAACCAGTAACCGCGATTAGAGGGAATACCTGTATGTAAATTGGAAGTCAAAAGAGGGAAATGAACTTTATGTACTTCATCCAGGACGGATTGAAAAGAAGTGAGAAAAGCAAAACGAATACGATATGGAAAAAAAAGAACACACAAAAATACAAAAACAAAAGTAACACGGTATTCAAGAAAGAGAAGCAGCAGCAGCAGCAGCAGCAACAACAGTAACAAAACTAAACAGAAGAAACCTACGGCAAAAAGAAGTAATAAAATTTGCAAAAAGAAGATGAAAAAAAAAATACGAAACAAACCAGAATCCTCTTAACTTCAAGAACTTCTATACTAGGTATAGAGGTACAAGAATCGTAGTTACATACCTTGTAGCCAGGTTATAGGTGTACCACGATGTAGAAGGTATCTTAGCTAGGTTCTATATAGAAAATCTTCTATACCTATCTATCTATCTTAACAGTAAGTGCGCACTCTATAAGAACAAGCTCTGAAAGTCAGGCAGGCAGAGGAGCATAAGAACGCGAAAATAAATTTCAAAATTATCTATTTCACTCCCTCTATATGTGTACCTAGTTGTTACCACCATCATCGCCTTTATTTATTTTTTTTTTTACCTTTCCTTTTCTTTTTTTAGTTTTCTTTAAAAAAGACTATCTGACCATAAATTCATCTATTAAAAATGCAACTTTAGTCACTAAAATAACAACGAATAAAAAAAAAATAAAAAAAAAAAAACATGATAAAACTAAATATCTTTTTCTATTTTTTTTTACCTTGATCAACGTTTGGTGGCGTCATGCAAAACATTTGCAACAGCAGAGCAATACCAGCAGCAGCAGCAGCAGCAACACAGCAGCTCACCTTAGACGCATGCGTAATCCACTTTGAGTCACTCAAAGAAATGATAAAAAAACAAAAACCAAAAACCAAATGCGCGCTTACGAATTTCACATATACAAAAATGTGACAAATTTCAACAACAAAAGACCTTCACCGAGTATTCCGAAAAAAATTTATTCACTATTGCATCATTGATTTAAATTTATTCAGAGACACTGCACTCCAGGCATCGTGGATTTACCCTTTACACAATATTTATTTATAAAGGTAAGGAAGTATGCATATTGTAAATGGTGCGTGATCACCTTAAACTTGAGGTGAATTTTAATTAAATTTTATTAAATTTTTAATTTTTTTTATTATTTACTTTTTTTTTTGTATAATATCGTAGAGCAGTTAATGCTTTTGAAGTTTGACTTTATACTTTTTTTTTTTTCTTCAAAATTTTAACATTATACCCTTATTTTAGCTGTTTCTCTGCTACTACAACACAAACTATACACGATCACTACATATTATTTTCACGGTTCAGTTCTTTTACAAGGAATCCTAAGAATTTCTTTTCAAAGTCAGGAATAACCAACCGTCAGGCACTAATATGCATGCAATGCATGTGCTAGGTACAAAAGAACACTTTGAATTGAGCTTTAAAAAAAAATGCACTGAAATTCAAGAAAGGTTTACCTTAGCCTCAAACCAAATAGTAACACAGTGTTATGCATTTATGTATGTATAAAATTAAAACAAACGAAAAAAAAACAACTCCCCGAAATATAAAATAAGTAAAAATAATTTGCGAAAACTATAGATTAAAAAAAAAAACAACAACAACTAAAACACCCGACTTTAGTATCGAAAAGAAAAGAATTTTTAACACCACCACGTCGCTTGATCGTCTTTTCAATGGACAAAAAAGATGTGTGCGCACGCAGTTTACTTTTCAAGACGTTTACTTTGCTTGAAGAATCGTCGTCGTCGTCGTTCGATCGCGGTGCGCATACACAATAAAATGATACTCGCGCGATCGCGAACTCAGTTCAACCGAAGCAAAAATTATTTTTTCCCCGACTTTGCGGTGGAGGAGTCATCGCCTTATTGCGGTTAAGTTTATGCCGACATAAGTTATAGCCGGCCACAAAACAGAATGGAATACTCTAGCTGGCTGGCTAGCTAGCGACCAAAAGGAGAAAGATGGCGCAATTTAGATGGCGATGATGGGTCCAGTTTTGGTTGTTGCTGATGCTGTTACTGCTGCTGTTACTGCTCTTTTGCTGATGCTGCTGCTGCTGCTGCTGCTGTTGCTGCTAGTAGTGGTAATGTATAGTATGCTTTGTAACTATAATATAGCTCCGCTGCTGATGCAGTCCAGCAGAATCCCCAATCAAACTGCGATCATTGAACATTTCGGGACGGAAAGCTCACTATCTCTCTTCTCTTACGCGAGATGCGAAAGACCTTTATGAGATTATCTTGATCGTGAATCGTGTCTTATATACCTACATATATATTTAATACCTGAGAGATCAATACCTGGTCAAGAAAGTCTCCACTTGATTATCATTTTTTTTGCATGTTTTTTTTTTTTTCTTGGAGACTAGCTATCAATATTGAGTTCAAGTATTTTTGAGTAAGTTAAAAACAACGGCAGCAAATTAAGGAAGTAGAAAATGAGTTATGATCACTCGAGAAGATATTTGCAAACTTCTTTTTTGTTTTTTTATTATTATTAATACAAACGCACTATAGTCGCGTGGTGGCGTGGCGGGCAGCGTGACGAGTATCTAAAAAATTTTGCGTAAGCTCAGAGATTAAGAATAACATGAACAGTGAAAATGAAAGATCTCTTGCTCAGGAGCTTGTGGACTAGGTAGGTAAGGTAGGTAGGTATAGCGGGAAAGTTTTTTCAGGCTTCTTCTCCAAATTCTGTTTTGTAGGAGAATCGATTGCTTCTTGTTGTTTTTGTTGTTTTTTTTTTTTATTCTAATCTTCGATATATGCAAGTATTTTAACGGTGTAATAATTTCTCTATAAGAGAGAGCGAGAGAGACTTCTATGTTCTTGTACATATATGTAAGCAGAAACGTGTGCGGAAGTTACCGGCATTCTTAATGAAGATCTCAAATGTTTTTATTTACTTGGCTCATTTCCTGTTAATAGACTTGCGAAGAATTGATGTGGTTTTTTATTTCTTTATTTTTTTTTCTGTTTTTTTTTTTCATTTGTCTTTGACAAATTGATTAAAATTTTGGACATGCTAATTGTTCCATTGTTCAGAAAGTTATCAATAGATGTTCGTACAGGTTGCGAATAAGAAACAAAACAGAAATTAAATTTCACTCTATTTATAACTATTTATGACAGGGATGGGTATAGTTAAAAAATTGGAAAATTTGTTTTTAGAGAAGATTTTACATCATGCAGCTTGTCTATTTAAACAATAAACGAAGGTGATGAAGAAAACCTTCCAAATCATCAGAGATACGAATAGTTTACAATAGTCATTAGATATTTCGAATTTCTGATATATGAGATGTTTAGTGTTTTTTTTTCATTTATATGTAATTTTAGAAGTATTACAACGCTATATGTATTAACTTGTGGGGATGGTTATGTTTTTGTTCTCCCTTTTAATTTTTGAATTGCTTACAGACACAATTTATGAGAAACGCTTAACGAATAATGTACTAATGTAGTTCAACAGACTATTACAGCCATTCCACACGAAACCGATCACCTTGGCGCCCAACAATCTCCGATTTGGATGAAATTTTCACAGCTTGTAGGGAATACCAAAATAGCTCACCCAATTTTTTTGCGATTTTCTATAGGCTTTCCTTCGAAAATGCTTATTTTGCAAATATTTGCATGAGTTATCGCATGTTAAATTGGCGCAGAATTTAAACGAAGGCTCCATATTGATTCGGATAACAAAAAAAAAGTGCCAGCGATAAAGGAGATATGTAGATTGCTGAGTCTATAAGTACAATATGCGTGAGTTTTCAAAAACCGCCGGCAGATGGTGAAAAGTAGTCATGCACAATTTTTATAGCTTTTATTATTTTTAAATAGATAAATGTGATTTGATCTTTCTGAATTTTTGGTATAGGAAATCTCCTAATAAGCGTGCACACATAAAAAATAAAAAAAAGTGGATTCATTGACAATTCGTTTAAATAAGTTTCAAAATGAATTTTTTAGATAGAAATTCTGGCCGTCGAAAAATTTTCGCAACGAATTTTGGGAGGGGAGAGAAAATATACTCAAAAAATCAGAAACAAATAAAAAAAAAAGTAGGAAGAGGAATTTTACAAATCAGAAAATATTTAGTCGAGACTTTGGGTGGGATGGTTTGTTCCCATACTGATTACTTTGGGTATAAGGTGAGTTTAAAAATTCATAACTCAGAAACGAAACCGAACGCCATCGCAATTTTTACGTAGATAAGGTTTCTAACTTCAAAATAAAAATAGAAAAAAAAGTGCTAGAAGTACTCTCTAGTGAATGATACTATTTTCTTTTTTTATGTAAATACTATTAAAAAAATCGTTCGATGCTGCTATTTATATTTTTCCTTTAAGCTTCTTCATTCGGCATTTGAATCAGAAAAATCGGTTTGAAAATGACGTTTCACCGTAAAATCACGAAATTTCTATCCCCTAGCGGGGGATTGGATTGTGGTAGGGGGAAACAAAAAACTATGGCTGAGATATTTTGGTATTCCCTACAAACTTTGAAAGTCCAAAACAAGCCCATTTGATCGTTTTCCTGGGGCGATACTCTTGCAAGACACCAATACAAATTGCAATGCCAATAACGGCAAAGACTTAGACCCCTTTTATTTTATTTTATTATTTTAATTTATTAGACGCTACTTTCTACGATGGAATTCACAGTAATGACGTCCTGTGTTTTTGTTTTTCAACTGTTTTTTTTTTAATCAAATTAATCCTAACCCTAATATTTAGCACCTTTAGCAAATCACCGAGTTCTTCGACAATCTTCGAATTAAACCTTACAAATTCCCTGAGAATATGCCAGGTGGAAAAGCCAGCACTGTGTCTCACGCTTTACAGTCTAGTATAAAGTCTTGAATAAAAACGAGTCAATAAGGCTTTAATAAAATTTTTCCAGAGCAACAAGTCAGTCAAAGCAATTTTCTTGTGATATATCCATAATTTATATCCATTTCTTTCAAAAAACCAATCCCTATAAAAACTCAGTTCCAGCAGGACTGATCCTTAAAATTAGCG
Organism: Dioctria rufipes; assembly: GCA_963924295.1. Classification (NCBI taxonomy): domain Eukaryota; kingdom Metazoa; phylum Arthropoda; class Insecta; order Diptera; family Asilidae; genus Dioctria; species Dioctria rufipes. The sequence goes on from OZ002743.1 coordinate 191,686,447, forward strand.
GACGTTAGCGGTGACCTACATGGTTCAGATCCACTGCATTTAGCTACATTGGGTAACGCTCCAGATAAATACAGCATTTTATCAATTCTGCTGATTCAAGCTGTCCACATAGACTGTTATTGGGACAGGATTGAGTTCATCCTTTTGAAAACTACTTGATACGTTAAATGTCATTATTGTCTTAAAATAAACCTCAAGCCATCAGGACAGGTTGTCAATGGGACAGTTGGTATTCAATTTTTACTATTGTGTACAATTTGGTACAGCATTGCACCGTTAATGCCGTAGGGCGCAAACTAACTAGGCATATTTGTCATATAATATGGTAAAATTATTCTGATCGCCTAGGAGCGATAAAAGTCTTAATCCACCCCTAGTCAAATTGGGACAGCCTAACCTCTGAATCATTCCAGATGCTTTGTTCCAGAATGCATAATCGGATTATCTTTCAGGTTAATGCAAGTGATCGAGGCTACTACGTAGAATTGAGTTGACTACCCCCTCTTGGCACTGTTGCCAAAGATATTTTAAGACGTCATTATCGATAATATTAGCTACCTTTATGCAACAGAACAATTCCTTGTATAAATAGCAGTGAATCAAACCCTGGAGATCTCTAAGCGAAATGTTTCTTTATATAGCTCCTGTCCAAACAGGAATATGTTGTGCCAACAAATCCTAAGGCCCCAATCCAACAACAAATATCTAGTACTGCGAGAGCAGGGAAAGTTATTAACCTACATATCTGGATCTTTCTATATAACCCTACGACGAAGAAGGAGATGCCCAATTTCGCCTATATTCGAACTTAACCTTACAATTAATAAAAGAATGTCTTCGTGTACGTGTAGAAAAATTTAGCTCTCCAGCTTTGCTGTGCCTTCTAAAGAAGTATAGTGAAAAATTACAATAGCTTTGTTCTTTTATGTCCACAGAACAGGACAGAACAAAAGATACACAAAAGAACGCCTCATACATTTTCATAAAAGATTTATAAATAAGCGAACAGTACAAATAGTTCGCTTCAATCGACAGAACAATTTGTTCTCTCCAGTATATAGGAGCTCTAGAGCAAGGTACACAAAAGAACGCTGCTAATATCTAAATATATAGTGAAAATTTAATTTTTATATGGCAACCCTACAATCGATTTTGAAAATTTCCGAAGTATAATTTTTTTATAAAAAGGTCCCTAAGTCAATGCTTTTTTTTTTTGTTATCGTGTCGTGTCAGACAGACGATTGGCAAAGAAATGGAAAAACTTAGCCAGACATGCAAAAATCAAAACGCCTGTTATTATTATGCGTAGATGAACAATCCATTATAGCACCATCTATGTGTGAGAAATGGAATGACAAACTTCGTATAGGTTTTAATTTCATATAGGGTATAAACAAAAAAGCAATACCCCTTCCTCCCTCGACCAATAAAATACTCTGTGGTCAATAAAAATTACTTGCCTGTAAAGAGAGATAAGCTTTAATTTGCGTTCTTCTTCTTCTTTTTTTACATTGCTTTTCACATCTGGCAATATATTAGTTTTTTGTTTTTTAATTCTACGATCACAATCACTGTATAGTACATATTCTCTCCCTCCCGTATAACCTCATCCTCCAAAACTCCACAAGTATAACACTTGATCGACTCCTACAAATCGTTTTACATATAGTATAGCGCAAGAGCCTATAACCACTAGACCATAACTTAAACATCCCCATCCAGACATCCCAACATACTTAAAACCATACTCTTCTTCTGGTCGGATAAATTGAAAGCATTGAACCCGCTCTACGCACAAGCACAACACTCAATTCGAGGCTGTAAGTAAAGTTACAAAAAGAAAAAACTCCCAACCTCCATAGGTGCAGCGAATATTCTCCATAGAAGATGCTGGCGCAAAGGCATTCATTCGATCATGGGCTTTTTCTTGATTTGCTTTGATTCTCGTCGATCGATCTCAAGAGTGAAAAGGTAAAGTACTTACACCGTCGTCGGTCGGGTAGCCTCGATCGCTCGTTGTCGTCTACGTGGTGGTGTTGTACAGAGTAGGTACATATAGTATATACATAGATAGATAGTAGATAGTACAGATGATACTCCATATTTTTAAACAAGTAGCAACCCGCTGTGACTAACTGAGACTTCAAGCGTGAGATCAGTCTAGCTAGACTTAAGTCAGTTTATTTGTTGATTTGGATGTTGGCATCCGCACTTCGCGCCCGCCCGCTTCATAATCATCATCAGTTCATCTCTTAAAGTTTGCAGAAAATGAAATGATGATGATGAGATCGTCAGCATCCGTAGCAAGCATTATTATTACTTCGGTGTGCAATTTGTTTTTTGTTGTTGTTTTTTTTTTTTTTTTTCTACTTCTTTTATTATTATGAGACGATCTTCAAACAGGAGTAAGCACTTTTGCTATTTTCACTTGAATTTTACTTTTGTTTACTTAACCGCAAGAAATTCTAATCTAAGGCAGTTGCAAAAGGTGTGGCACAAAAGAAGGTTAAAGAGGTGATCAAGTTCTGCGGTCAGATGACTGAATTGTTTCCTATACGACGAACTGCGCGATATAATGCTAAATGCTGGCTATGTGTAGCTGAGTAGGTGCGCGCGCATAAATATAACAATTGTTGAAAAGGAGAGTTCCTTACTGCCTGTCTGCCTGCAATATGTTCTGAAGTTCTGCTGGTGGCATTTTCACTGTGTCTGTAGTATATAAGATTGAAACTTGCATTTTATATTTTTAACACTTTCAATATTGTGTTCCACTGTTGTTGGAGTAGAAGGGGTGGAATGAACTTTTATATTATAAATTACATGTCTGCTCTGCTACTGGCATGAGACGGTCGCGTCGAGACTTCCAGCAATAAAACAAACAAAAAAGATGACTTTTTTATGGGTTGTTCGGTTGGAAGTTGATTGAATAATTTAATGCAAAATGTTCTAGTTAAGACATTTGATGAAATTATAGTAAGCATTTGAGGGAACATGGACGAAGTTGGGATAGTAAATATAGAATTCATTACAAATGTGAGCAATTCCTATTTTCATGCACAAGTGGCTCATGATAGGTAGGTAAGAGCTATTTTTTTTTTTTTTTTGTAAGAGTTTTTTCATTAGAAGAAAATTCAATTTCAACATTTAATTTATAAAATGAACAAATATTCCATCCCATATGTAACCAGAAAAGCTTCCAATAGTTTACGACAATTATATTAAAGGTTTTATTAGCGAAAGCGATTTTATAAAAAAAAAATATATTTAATTTGAATTTAATTTTATATGTCTATAGATATGTATAGCTCAGACTAGCAATTATGTATATTTGCGTCAATAAATCTATGACAGCAGGACTTAACAAAATGCTATAGGTACATAAAGCCGTAATTCATTCAACATTTGTCTTAAAATTTAGAAACCTGCAATAGTTCTGCTACTGGCTAAGATCACTTTCTCATCACAAGATTTCAAGAAATTTCCGTTCAAATCTTATCACACTTGAAGTCGAACCAAATGCTTAATTACATACGATTAGTTGCAGTCTGAATTCCGAGAAAGCTATTCAAAACTCTTTGGAAATATAATTACTAAATTTAAATATTATATATTCTCAAGAGTAGTGTTTATAAGGTTTCTTATTTTGATTGATTAGAGTATACTTTTGAAAACGTATAATTTCTAACAAGTTTTCCAAACATCATACACCACAGGGATCAATTTTAGATTCCTTATTGTTCTGGCTGTATATCAATAAATCTCTGTGAAGTAATCCACATTAGAATTTGCTCTTACATTTTTACTTTATACTAGAGAGAGACAATCTTCACTTCTATCTAGTCCCTCTTGCCTAGACCGACATGATCTTTTTCAGATTTGTCCTTACATTTCTTTTTCAAATAGACCCTCGGTTCAAGAAGATATCAATTCCAATAAATTCTATCAACGTATGTGTGCAAACAAGTTAAAAGATGTTTGGTGCTAAGCTATGACAAAATGTACTCGTACGTGTGAACGAAAAAATAAAAATTAAATTTCCAACTTATGGAATTCTTAAGGCCTAACTCCATCACTCTACCTATGTGTGGAGAAAAAATTTAAAAGCTCCAATTATTATCGGTCTAATCAAGTTTAAATCATTGACAAAAGACGCATTTTACCCTACCACCCCTTTCAAAAAATTGTTTGTTTATTACAACTTCAGTTATGATTTTGTGAAATATCTGATATCATACAGTAGGGCGACTTCGAATGAACTACTGAAAAATATATTTTGAAAATTAAAAATAAATCCCTAAAAATTTCACTCATAAGGAGCAGGAGATTATTGGGGTTGGTAAGGGATTAATTGTACAAAAATAAAAACTTTAATGGTGCTCGTAGCTTATACAACCGAAATGAAATGTATTAGGAGAAGTATGCCATAGACAGGGTAATTTGAAAAAGCAGCACTTTATCACGTTAACAGCAAAACACTGATTTTTTTCATTTCATTTGCAAAAAAAAAAAAATTAAAATTTCCCTATTTCGTAATATTTTCCATCTCACGACATCTTACGATGACGCTAGTTTTTGTTTTTATTTAACTGACAGAAATCAATCAGAAATTTAGTGACCTCGATACAAATTATACTTCTGGGGAAATATCACCGTAGCATCCATCACTGGTTAAAATACACACGAAAGTCTTATCAAGATTTAGAGATGTAAGGCAAGCCGCTCACCATATGTCTCTAGCCACTGCTGAAAAACCAGCTTCGATAAGAAGTCAACATAAGACGTGTTATTGCTGATATACTGCCAAATACTCGAAAAAGTATCCAAAAATTGTACTGATAGGATGTGTGGTGACGTGTCTGTGTAGGGGGTCCTACATTTCCGAACATTTGACCAACCACTTTATAAACCCAGCAAAATTAATTTCGAAATTCGCGTCTAGTAATACTTTTCTGGACGTAGAAGTGCTATAGGTAGGCTTTTGCTTTTGTAAAAATAACAAAAACAACTTGCAATTCAACAACAGAATCAAAGAAACTTAAGAAAAGAAAAATAAACAAGTCCAATATAAGCAAGAGAAAATAAAAGAATAATTTACCGAAAGGACTTCACAATTGCTGATGTTTCCTTTAATTCCTTACAGATAAGCTTTACTTTCAGAGTTTCAGCATTGCAGCTGCTCACCTTACGATCGTCAAGTTGACATAAGCTCGACTTGGCCCCAAGCTTCAGCCGTTCTCTCGGAATCATGCCAGTTTAGAGTGTTCTAGAGACAGCCTGTGGTGAAGAGGAACCTTCAACCACAAGATGCTGCAAGTGCACTGACCAAGTTCTATGTCAGATATTTCAAGTCCAGAAGTCGTTCAGTCCCAACTAAGCTGATAGGGTAGCCAGAAATTGGACCGTTACCAAGTTAAATGATCTGGGTAAATCAGTTCCTGGAATTGAACTTTACCGACATAACCGTTTACTGCGTCAAACAATCTGGGTGTATACATTTCACAGATTCAACCCTTAGTTTACTGTGTGAAGGAATTTTGCCGTCTTCGCAAAACAGTTAGCACTTCAAGCAAAAACAGCGGAATAGCTACCGCTTCAAGCAATTATATTGGAGTAGCTACTTTATAATTAGGACATAGTAATTGGGATGATTTGGATCGAATGTAACTTGAGCGACATTCTTGGGTGAAAAAGTGGACTTTTCTACTTGTCGTGATGCGAAAAATGTTCACTACAGAGCACTAATGGCCATGGAAGAAAGAACTACAGAAACATATCCGAAATGTAGTAGCTGGGATGTATGTCGGGACCCAAGTGCATGAAAATGGATTTTCTGTCGGCAAAAGCGTCCCGAGAAAGCTTTTGAATCGGGAAAAAGTACACCACCCGATAGTACTAATTTGATATGCAACATGTAGTATTGGGAGAGCCCACCCCCCTCGCCAAGGGCTCCGACCCACCACTCTAAGAGTATGCACAGAAAAATTTTCTTCTCCGAATTGTAGCTGGTAATGAGCTAAAGCGAACACTGAAACCCATTTTCCGATCGAACATAACCCTACCGAGTTAGAGCCGATCTAAGATGCAAAAAACCTAGTACCTCAGTTCAAATAAAGAAGAGGGATATACTAAAAAGTGACTAGGGTTATGGCTATTTCAGCCTCCGAGTATAGGAATGTGGGTACTCAAACTTCTTCTCAGAACCCAAGGATTCCGATCCTCTACTAGATTTTCCAAAATGTACTAGATCAAACTATGAAGCTTTCCCCCGCTTAAGCATTGCTAATAAAATATGTTCAAGTATCATAATACATCGCTTAAGACATCTCTTATGTCCGTTCATGTTGGACCCAAAATGGGCATTCCCTTTTGAATAGAAACTTTTGTCTACAGAAAAAAATTGATTAAATTGTGATGAAAGTGAACTAATTAAATTTAATGTGAACATGATTAAATTTATTTTTTATTTTATTTATTAAAATTTCGTCAACATAAAAATAAAATCTTTTCCTCCGGCTGTTATTTTGCCTTCTTCTTGTTTATTCTAGAAAGCGACAACAACAAAATATCGGCCGAGTATATACCCTGAGAAATTCATTTTGTTCTGTTTTAAGACCCAGAGAAGGTGTTTTTGCAGTCCATATTCTTAAAAATTTCAGCTTTTCACTAATATTTCACAATAGACGAATCAATGAAAAACAAAAAAAAAAACAAAAACAAAAACATTCTATTATACCGTTTTAACGTTTTCTTATATGATTTTGTGAGATTGTGATATTTTGATAACTAAACAAAATGTTATGATCACAGTAAACACCATCAATAACATTCACGAGCGCTTGCGCACACAAATTTTATGCGTAAATCTCAATTGTCTGTATGTGTATAAAAGCTTTGATAGAATCTACCTCATCAACATCCTCTAATTTTTCATCAATGAATTTTTTATTTATTTCTTTTTTTTTTCAAGCTGCGACCTTTTTAAAATTAATATGATCATCATAATAGCAAAATACTTAGGCGTACATTCAACTCTTTCTCTTCTGACCAAGTAAAATATCAAGTTACTAGCCTTTCAGGGTTAGGAGGCTATACACAATACATACATGGATTGGTATGGATTTTGTTATCTCTGACATCATTTAATGACCAGGTAACAAGTAAAAGGAACAACAAATCAACGATATTAGCACGAAAGCTGCCAAAATCGATTTTCTTAGAGAGCGTTATAATGAAGTCGAAATGATTCGTGTAATACTTAATGTATAACAAATCAAAGGTGATTCGATGATGATAAATGAATTCAGTAAATTTTTCTTGTCTACTGAACCTTGATTTCTTCTTTTACTTACCCGCGTCGTTTATAGAGATCGGGACAAACCGCATTTTGATTGACAACATGCAGTAGCAGAAAAATAATTTACGTCTCCTTCTCATTACTTGTTGTGAACGCAACATTACATTTACCTGACACAGGTACAAAAAAAAAAAGCTCATTGAACTGTCTCCCAATCATGGACTGGACGGGAAATACATATTACCTAGAATCATCTTCTATCCAGTCCAAGCACTTATCTAATCGGCATCTCTTTTCGACTAAATTTATTTTTTTTCTCACCAACATCGTTTAGTGTTTAATTTTTCACGCTAAATTTCTTTAATTTGCGTCGTGCGATACCTCATGGGCGACTCTACTGATTCCATTGATTTCAGAAGCGATTATTATTAGTAGTAGTAGTAGTAGTAGTAGTAGTAGTCCGGATGGAGTGAGTCTTATTGAAACTGATTTTACACATTTTAGCGTTTCTAGAATTTCTAGCTAGGCGGAAGGCCTAATGGAGTCGAATCGGCTGGATGGCGGCTGTTTAAAATTGATTTGCATTTTTTTTTTCTTCTTTACAATCTTAAGGTGCCGGACGGTCAACAAGTTGGGGTCAAATAAACGATCAATTTTATCACGTACAGTTTGAGTTGTTGGTGCGTTAGCTTCCAAACCTATGTACATACATACATCTATGAAAATTAGTTCCTGGCTTTTGTTAAGGATAATTAAATTCTTTGTGTTAATTTTCATATTATTTTCTAGGTTGGGGGAGGAAGGGAAATTACCTATAGGTTAGTTAAGTGTACCAGCGGAAAATTAGTTCAGTTTGAATAGATTTGACGATTGCTTGAAAATTTGTTGGATTAATTTTAAAACTTTAATCTTTTTATGGTTATAGGGTAAATGAGTGTATAGTAACACTAAAATCTAAGATAACTTCATTTGGTATATTAGTATTTTTATATTTAGTCTTTCGTTATTTAGTTCTTCTACAATTTTGACGCATATTTAGTTACATAAGTTTTGTTGGCTATGAATGAATCAATTTCAAACACAGAACTTCCGAAATCCGAAGCTCGACAACAGTGAAAATCGAAAAAACATCAAACTCCAATATTTGTCGACAAAATTATGTACTGTGAGATATTTTTTGCTCTTATATTTCCAAGATTTTGTTCGCATAAAAGAATTTTATATTAGGTATGAGAAAAAGTAAGTTCCGTTTTCTAATAGATGGCGTAACTCTTATTGTATGTATTACACTGAACCGGTTTGACATGTATTTGACAGATCTAATGTCAGTGTCAGAACCCATTGTATCTCCATCACGTATGTACAAAATACGCAACATTTGCGGGAAGTATTGTTATATTTTTATAATTTAAAGAAATTCATCGTTTGCTAGTCGAAGCATAGGTGAACATGCTTTTTTCAGATAGTATGCGCAGAAGATGGTTTAGACAATTTAAAGATGGCATTTTCAATGTTGACGACGCTAAATGCTAACCGAAAGGCAAGAAGAAAACCGAAAAACAAAACTATTTGTGAAATGCTGCTTCAAACGCATTCAAGAAAGAATTTTTTACGCAGGATTGTTATGGGGTTGAAAAGTGCATTCACTATGACAATCCTGAGCGTAAAAACTCTTGGATTAAGCCTGATGAGCCTGGTTCATCGCAGCTAAAGCGAGATATTCATAGTGATAAGGAGATGCTCTGAGTATGGTATGAGATATGAGAGGTGTTATTTATAATGAGTTGCTGAAAACGTTACTTGAGCTGTCTACAGGTGGAAACTAATTCGTTTAAAGCGAGCTATTGAAGAAAACTGACCAGAATGTGACAATCGACACGATAATACTTTTACTTGACAATCCAAGACCCTCATAGCGCAACCAGTGTATAAAACTACTTAGAAGGACTGAACTGTGAATTGCTACAGCACCCGCCATACTCACCGGATATTGCACCTTCCGATTACTATTTGCAGTAAGCCCTTAGTGGAGAACGGTTTCATTCTTTTGAAAGTAGCTCAATAATTGGATCGCCTCGAAGGACGAATAATTCTTTAGAGATGGAATTCGTAAGTTGCCGGAAAGATGGACAAACGTCGTAGCTTAAGATAGCGCATACTTTCAATAATGTTCAAAAAAGATATATTTTATAAACAAAGATTTGGTTTTACCAAAACTACGGAGCCTACTTTTTCTCATACCAAATACAAATTCGGTATAGCTTCTGTGATTATTCTGAAGCATGTGTACTATAAAAAGCCTAAAAACTTTTATAGAAATGATATCGAAGAGACAACTATCTCGAATAGAAATAGATTGCTGTGGTAGCTCAATGCATTAAATTTATTAGCTAGAGAGTATTACTTCTCTATATTGGTAGAGGCATTACTCAAAGCTCAATACTCTGTTCTAATTTTTTAGTGTTATTATAACTAATCTGGCTGGCATAGGGAATTGCAATAAACAACTTTTTACTGACAAAGCTCAATTATATACAGTGGATCTTATAGCATTCTGAATTTACCGCGCGTTTCAATTCAGATTAAATTTGTGTTTACGAAATAAAACAAAATTTAACCTTTAGAGACTTCTACTTCTACAATCCGAATTTCAGTATATCACAGCTTCCCGTAATTTACCTTACAAATCTTCCCTAGCGATGTTTTTCTGACCTAGGTAACTAACCTTGAAATAACTCTTGCTCCATCTATAGGTTGCGGTGGAATCGTTAAAGTATAGCGTCAGAAGGTTAACAATAGCCTAAAACGTCTAGAAGATAAAGTAACGCTTTGCAGGAAGTTATTCCTACCCCATTTTACCAACGGAAATCTAATCTTTTCCAAAATGAGTTACATTTATAGGAACCGCAACAGTTTTGTATTCAATGATTGTGTTCAATTCATTTTCAGTCTCAAGTTCTTGGGTGTTCCCTGAACAAATACCTACTTAAGGAGAAGAACACTAATTTCTCAAATTTATGTTAATCCGATTACGTCTTTTAAGTGATATTAAATTTTTGCACTCGATAAAGTGCAATAATTTATTGTTGCCTTTTTTTTTTTTTTTAAGAACAACCCATGGAAGCCTTGTATTCCGTGAAAATTTGTTTGGATTTTAATTTACAACGGATAAGGCGCATGAGTGAGTTTTGAGACTGTTGACACTTCAAGAATTTTAAATTGTTTCCCCTTCGTAACGTAACTTTTTTTTTTTATTTTAATTTGAATGATGTATACAAAATTAACTTTGCTTAGCTAAGAACACTTGAACAACAAAAGGAATCTTAGTAATTAATTAAACTTAAGTGTACTGCAGAAGATTATACTCAAATAAATAAGTTGTGAACTGAATTAAATTTAATTTAATTGAATTAAGTGCTCCTTACCATGCCTAGTCTAATGGATTGAAAATTAATTTTGAAGAAAACGTGCTCAGTGAAAAAGCGCGTTTATTGGAAACAAAAAATTTTTAAGCGCCTACCATTCTACGCCACATAGCAAAACTGAATTTTCGTCTGGAAAATTACTGAATTACTGGAGGGCTAACAACAAGGTTTGATTTAATGCTAGCGGGGAAGAAAATAGGAATAAGCAGTAGACTGCTGAGACTTAAGTCAATTAGAGGGACAATAAAATGGAGATCTCTGAAACTCTAAATTTACAATCAGAGCCAGAGCTAGGCAATACCAATTATATTGCAATTCCAACTCCAATTCTTTGGAATTGTAGTTTAAACTTGATATTCCCAATTCCTCAGTAATGGATTGTAAAAACTCTTCAATTTCATTATAAAGAATTGTACTTTGTAATCTAGAATGTATAATTCCCCAGTAATGAACTTGAAATATTTTCAATTCCATTACAAGGAATTGTACTTCCATTCATCAAAGGGACTTAAAAGGTACTTGAAAATATAAGGAATTTCTTAAAACATGTATATAATCAATTATTTTCTTATATTCTATGTGATTCCAACTGAATAAGGAATGATTTCTCAAAAAGTAATTAATTGCCTAACTAAGGCAAAATATCTCACCAATTTCTTCTCTACTATTTTATTTGCAAGTATCGGCAAATATTCAATGTTTTCTATATATTTCTTTAGATATTTGCAATATATAACAATTTGTTAAGGTAAAATTGGAGAGAACTGTATATATCTTCAGATATAATCCAAGAAGAATTTGGTTTTTCTCGTCATCACCACGTCGAGTTCCACCTACGCATGATATGCTAAAAATTCTTGAAAAACAACAAAAATTATTTAATTTGTGTAAAAACTTTAATTTAAAGAAATTCCATACCTATATTTTCAAGTACTTTTTAAATTTCTTTGAAGAATGGAGAAGGACGAGAAATTGAGCATATCAAGTATAAATTACAAGTTCAGGAAATTTGAATTGGAAGATAATTGAATTCGTATATATAGCTCTGATTAGAGAAAGTAAGTACAACCAAGAATAAGTAGAGATTGTGGCCTACATGGCCTCGAAAAATATAGAAAACGATTCTGTCTCCATGAGTGAATTATATCGCATACCTAAAACTAATTCGACAAAAAAAAACATAAAGCAACTTTCACAATCCATAATCAGAGCACAAGATAAATGAAAATAAAATAAAAATAAAAATAAAACACGTTAAATCAAAACTGCATTACAAACCTATCTACTAAGTACTAGGGAGATTATAGGATTCACTTTATTTTTCCTGTCTTCCCACTAATAGTCCAGTCAATAGGGACTAAATAAGGCATTTGCCCTACAAAAGGTGTGGTAGTTGTGGTTTTTATATATGTTATTTAGTTCCGCGCCCCGATTAAAAATCCAACCCTCAAAGGGGTCTGCGCGGTCCGCCATCTTGGATTAAAAGTACAAAAAAATGGTTTTTTTCAAAATAATTCCTCAACGGTTGACAAAAATGGCTGGTGCAAATTTGAAGAAGACTAAATTCGCTACATTTTTTGTATAAACACTTTTTTTGTAAGTCTGATGTCTAACGAGTTACAGCTGCGGAAACGTGAACATTCTTCCACTTATACAGGGTCTTTCTTATCTTTAGTTAGGATCACCATAACTCCTGAGGGGAGAGGAGCATAGGGCTGACCGAGCAGTCCTTGAAAAAGCCATGAAGTTCTGCATACAATGAACTCTGTAACTGACCATACTTTTTACGATACAGGGTATTTTGTGAAAGACTAGCATATTTTCTTAATCACCTTGTAACTCCGAAACGGTTGATACGCTCCCCTCCCACCCTCGCCATTCAATGTTTTGTTTGACTAGGTGACCACTATTACCTCCTGTCCTATGGATCACCATATACAAAATACATAAATAAATGCATAAGGGTATTTGGGAGAATGTTCATGTTTCCGCTGCCATAGCTCGCCATTTTTGGCGTAGGATCAACCGTTGGAGATTTATTTTGAAAAAAAAGCCTATTTTTGAGGCCAGCCCGTTACTTTAACTCGTACATAATTTGTCTGTCTGTATATTTATTTATATTTTTCGTTTTTACTATTTTCGACACTCTCGTAGACCCACTTTTCGTCATCACAGCGAGCTGAAATTTGGCACACGCGTGACAATTGAATCTATCAAAATTTGAACCGGAAATTTCCATGGAAAACCCGGAAAATCGGGAAAAACCATTTGAAAATTTGGTGCAAATTTGATTATTGATACATCCGTTTCAGGAAAAATGCAGAGTTTTCCGATTTTCCGAAAAAAATTTCCGGAATTTTCCGACTTTTCCGGAAAATTTTCCGGTAAAAAAGTTTTATAAATTATGCAGGATCAAATTCCCTATCAACTGGCATCATTACTTTCTCTCCGACAATGGTGAAAACTTGCAGAAAAAATCGAGGAAAATTCATGTAAAACGCTTTTCCGAAGTTTTTCCGACCAAGGAAGCGTTTGAGCGTTTTGCAACCTAAGACGAAGTTGTAGAGCGAAATGAGTTGCATAAAGTTGCGTTTGTGGAAAACTCCATGGAAAACCCGGAAAAGCGGAAAAATCATCGGAAAAAATTTCATCGATATGATTAGTGATAAATCTGTTTCAGGAAAAATGCAGAATTTTCCAACTTTTCTGGAAAATTTTCCGAAAATTTCCGGAATATTTCGACTTTTCCGGAAAATTTTCCGACAAAAAAGTTTTATAAGCTATGCGGAATCATTTTTTTTCCGTCCTACTGGTATCAATACTTTCTCTTCAACAATCATGAAAACTTGCATTAAAAATCGAAGAAAATTCATGTAAATTTTTAAAAAAATTCATAGTAATAGGAAAAGTCTGTGGAAAACATGGAAAATCGGGAAAATTCATGTTATATGGGATCAAGTTGGAATACAGCTAAAAAGCGCTGTTTATAACATAATTTGAATATCAGAAAACCGTTGCAGTACTTCAACGATTTGATACTTGAATAAATTTTTTGAAAAACTGGTAAATCAGTGTCTTTTCAGCCGTCATAAAATTGCTTTAAAATATCTCCATGCAGCACGTAGTAACAATTTAGTTAACGTGAAAAAGGTAGAAAATAAAATAAGTAAAAAACGAGTTTTCAAACAAAACTGAGGCCAAGCCGAATGAAAAAGTAGAAAATAATATTTTCTTCACACACAGAGGTGGACTCAGATTTTATTCGCTGACAATCACCGATATATTTCAGTATAATCAATCAGAGGTAACAAGTGATTTGATTCATGAGAAGAAAGAATATTCAAGAGAAATGTCCCAATCAAAAACTCTGAGTCCACCTCTGTGTGTGAAGAAAAGTTTATTTTCTACTTTTTCATGCGGCTTGGCCTCACTTTTGTTTGAAAACTCGTTTTTTACTTATTTTATTTGTACCTCACATCCAATATGGCAGACCGCGCAGACCCCCTCCAAGGGTGAAAACTTGGATTTTTCATTTGGGCCCGGATCTAAGTAACATATATAAAAATCAGAACTACCCCACCTTTTGTAACGCAAAACCCCCTATTGCCTGGACTATAGTCCATTTTTATAATATTATTTTGGTTGTACTAAAATCCAGATTAAATTTCTTTTTATATTCCATAAATATTACACATATATCGACAATTTATCAACAAGACTACCAAAATTAAGTTAGAATTAAGTGGCGGCTACTAGTCGAACGATCACTCCAATTTACGTAGATATGTATTTGGGTAATCACAATGCTTGGAAACTAGCTCACGTTCAGCCTATTCCCAAGAAAGCTGAGGGTAGCAATCCCTCAAATTATCGACCAATTGCAATCACTGCGATTTTTTCAAAGGTTTTTGATTCTATCATTAACTCCAAATTAATATAGTATCTAGAAACTAATCAACTCATCAACGATCGCCAATATAGCTTCCGAGCTGGACGCTCATCTCGAGACTTGCTGACTTTTCTTACGGAAAGTTGGAACTGTTTTCTTTACAATTTTGGTGAATTTAAAATCGTTGCCCTGGATATTTCAAAGGCCTTTGATAGAGTCTGGCATCCAGCCCTTTTAGCCAAACTTAAAGCACTTGGTCTCTCTCCTCCTCTTCTATTATGGATTGAAAGTTTCCTATCTAGTCGCCAAATACGTGTTGTATTAGATGGCGTTACATCTGAACTTCATCTTATAAATGCCAGTCTGTGCCAAGACTCCGTCATCTCTCAGACTCTCTTCTTAATTTTCATTAATAATCTGTTTTCTCCTACTTCCAATCCCTACATAGCATCGCTGACGACAGCTTACTCCTTTGACACTGCTGCGGACTCCAGGCGGAATGCAACATCTGTCAAACGAGATTCCATTATTAGATCATTGAATAACGATCTTGCCAATATCTTCGCTTAAAGCGAATCGAATTCAGTGCATCTAAAACCCAAAGCTGTCTCATCTCTTTAAAACAAGATCATAATTTCTCCACTCCCGTTTCATTTGATTTGAGCACTGTTTTACGATACACCGTCTTTATGCATTCTTGGCATTAATATTTCCAGCAAGCTTAGCTGGACAGATCTCATCTTCTCTGTTGCCAAAGAAGTATCGCATAGCGCTACTCTACAGATCCTACATCAGACCTAGAATGGAATACAATTCCCATATCTGGGCCGGTACTGATCGCACAGCCTAAACTTCATTGGACAGTGCCCAGAAGAGGGCCTTCAAGCTTATTGGCGATGTGGTAATTACTTGTCATATCGACTCTCTCGAGCCCCGCCACAATGTGATGCCTTTCGCTCCTTTATCGGTATATATCTGGTAAATGTTCCGATGAAATAACTAGTCTGATTCCCTGTAGAATGATTCCTGCACGCAATACTCGCGCTGCAAATCGCGCACATTCTCTTACCCTTAAAATTACCTTCGACCGTACAGTAAAATTCCATGATGATTTTTTATCCTGAACTGTGCGATTGTAGAATAGTTTTGCATCTTCTGTCTCTTCACCGGCATACAATCTGCGAAGGTTTAAGGACGACATAAATCGGCATCTCCGTCCCTCTCCTGATATCCCATAATCTTTTTTCTATCTCCATCCTGCCATGTTGTGTTTTGCATTATAAGCTATCCCCTGAGCTTGGGTTAATAATATAAAAAAAAAAAAACAATCCATTTTTGATAATACATCCAGTTTTATGGATCTTTAAAATAGTTATTGAAATACAATTGGGCAGCAAAACTGTATGCTCCTTTTTTGTTTTTTTTTTTTTTTAAATCATAAGTCAGATGAAGATATACCCTAAATTTTCTAGTAAATTCTTTTTAATATAATTCTACATTTTAGATAATCGTAAACAAAGCTTATTACCTCAATTCATCAAATAATGGTAAGCTGAGTATATATAAGCCCTAAATCAGTACTTATACTTTCACAAAACTCTAATACGGACCTCCAAAAGATTAACGTTCTTCCAAAAAAAAATCTGTCCATTCTTTTGTTTATTTCTTAACATTTAAATTCCTTCAATAGCCCTTCACTTTATACTTAACACACGTCACCTGATTTCTTTTTATTTTTTCCTCCTAAAAATACGGATCAACACACTTCAAATAATTACCTCAAATCTCATAAATACTTGAGATATTAACTGTAATTTCTTTAATAAATTCCATTGCCTACCTCTATAAATTGAAGAGCTCAACAAACTCCGAACACAACAGAGAACACATTGTTTTTGAACAAAAAAGAAGAAAAAAACAAAGATGAAGTCATAAATTTCACGTGCAAATGCTACAGAGAAAAGCTTTACGAAATTCTCATGTAATCGCCTTAAGGTGAAAATGTTAACAACAGTTGTGGTGTGTGGTGGACCGTTCTTCAAAATGGCCTAAAAACAAAAACATCAGCGAAATATCGAGCTACGAAAAACCATTTATTCCGAAGCAAACCAAAACCCAAAAAACGAAAAAACATGTCCAACAGGAACACAAGCGAATCAAGAGAGATCACTGCTTGATATCAGGTCCCCATGCGTTATTTATTATCAATCAGCGAAATCATTAAGATCAGCGAGCGATCGAAGATTTTCAGCGTACTTTTTTCTTCTTCTTCTTTTTTTTTTGTATCTTTCTTGGTCAAAAATTTCTTATGGGTTAATGGGCATTGGACATAAGAATTTCGTTGAGATAAATTGTAACAACAGAGTGCAGTTGATCAATGAAGGAGAGAGGTGACCTTCAAGATCATTTTTGTTTCTTCAATCTGTGGTGATCATTTGAGGCCAATTTTTACTTTACGGCACAGAGGATTTTATAAGAGGAGTAAAACAATTTTTTTTATCACCACGTTGAACTGCTTTGAAAAATAAAATGACACGCGAAAATAAAATGTTTTTATGGTTTTTTTGTGAAGATCATCACTAGTTAAAGATGTGCGAAGAAGAGTTTTGAATCATTATCGTGAGTGTTTTATTTTTGTACACGTGACTCTGAACGAATCAATAATTTTCGTTGATTGCTGTTATAATTTTGGTTACTTTTGAGGGGTTCCGTACCCAAAGGATAAAAACGGGAACCCTATTACTAAGCCTCCGATGTCTGTCTGTCTGTCACCGGGATGTATCTCATGAACCTTAATAGATAGACAGTTGAAATTTCCACAGAGTGTGTATTTCTATTGCCGCTATAACAACGAGTAATAAAAATAAAATTAAATTAAAAATTAAAGGGGTCCCCGATATAAGAAATGTGATTTTTTTGGCGTTTTTTCCTCCTGGTATTCTCATTCATTTTATTGTCATAAGTAGGCATTATTTTTTAAAATGACGCCTACTTTCATTCGAAAAAATAAATAAAAAGTACATAGTGTTAACCCTTGGTGCACGAGCCGACTCGCACTTGGTCCACTTTTTAGTATTATATTTTTTTTTTTTATTTTTTGTACAGATAAGGATGATAGTTTTCCATGATAAAGTAATATTAAAAATTTAGAAGCAATTTTTTAGTCTTTCTTGAATACGTGGGCACTTCACTTGTTTTCTTACCTAACTTTTTTTTTGTCCTGTGTAAATTGTACTCTTTACCCTTATTATACCAGCTATATTGATTTTTTTTTACTACAGAGTGTCTCAGAACACTCCAAGTATTTCAAACGATTATAAAAAAAAAAAATTACCCTATTTTAAATGTTTATTTATAGATACCAAAATTTACACAGTGAACGAAATTTTACTTTGCAAATATTTCATTGATTAAATAATGGCCGTTTTTTTTTGTTTTGTTTTTTTTTTTTTGCGACACTCTTCAAACCTTTTGCGGACATTATCGAAGACTTTTCGAAGCAGTTGTTGAGGAATCAACTTTATCTTTTCTTCAATATTTCTAAATCTGCTAAACTTCGTGGATTATTGTCGTAAACAGTACTCTTAAGAGATAACCCCAAAGGAAAAAAAAATCAAATGGGGTTAAATCAGGGTTCCGTGGTGGCTACTCAATGTCACGTCTTAGCGAATTCACTTTTTCGGGGAACAATTCGTGCAGTGCTACAAACAAGTTGTTAGTGGTATGCACCGTGGCTCTATTTTGCTAAAACAATGAGAGACGATTGTAATGTAATGCTTACACCAAAAAACAAAATCTGTATCATTTCGATATAGCGCGCCGAATCCACCGTAATCGCTCTGCCTCTATGGTCTTCAAAAAAAAAAGGTCCAGTAATGCACTTTTTCTTTCTCTAATATTGCGCAATCCATAATGTAGTCGAAATAGCCGGCGAACGCGAATGAGCGGCCGATCGTTTTCGAAATACGCGCGCACGGAAAACGAGCATTTCTCTCCCGTGTAAGGCATGGTGGCAACTACAAATGTAAAGGCAGATCTTGTAAGCAAAGATAACCTAATATTAAGTTAACTTGGCTTGTAAGCGACGCCTCCCCCCCCCCCCCCCCACAACCACCCTGCTTTGCGTTTTATTCACTCCCATCACTCTCTACACACACGACTATTTCGTGTCATTCTGAGACAGCCTTTATTAGTCTAAAGTGATGAATTGTTGAGACGCCTCAATAGTGACTGACGGAATTTTGAATTATACAGAATTAAAAAAAAAAACATGGGTTTAAAAAAAACAAAATTTCAACAGGGTGCAATATTAAAAAACAAAAATACGATATTATAATTTACCGTATTAATAAAAAATCCGTTTTGCAAAAGAAAATTTCGTTTACAGAATCCCACATTAAAAATTTCCATATTAGAAAAGTCAATATTAGTGTATGATGTATGATGGAATCAGGCGCACTAATACATTATGTACATGATGGATTCAATAACTTGCAACCTATTTTTACAAAACATTCCCTGCCCGTAGATCTTATATTAGGAAATTTCGTTAGTTTAACTTTTTTTCACACCGAGAGAACCTAATATTATCAAATATTTACTCAGAGTTTAAATCCAGGCCAGTATTAATTAAGAGGATATGTCGACAGAATCTGATCTTTGGCAATGATAATTCTAAGTACTTCTACTAAGTGGAGTACCTCAGAGTACCATTCTCGGGCCCTTATTGCTTAATATTATTGTAATAACTGTCTCATTAGTTTCAAAAAATATGCTATGTAGATGATATTTTACTTTATATTTCTATACCTTTGAGATTAATATAGATGATAGTAAATGCCACATCAAAAATGAGAGTTTAAGTCTATGTGGATGGACTTTGCAAACTTAAGACGATTCTATGACACTTCCCCTAAAGACGTTTGGCAAAAGGATATTTGCCCTTAAGACGTTTGGCGAAACGACGTTTGCCCTAAAGATGTATTACAAAAAGTTATTTTATAAAAGTGAGATCAAAAACAAAAAGTCGTTTTCCAAAAAGTTCTTTTCTACTCAAGATTCCCTTGATTCGATCATCCTTTAAATAAAATTTCTTTTAGAACTCGAGATTAATCTTTAACGAAAACATTTTTTTTTTTAATTCAGTTAAAATTCTGTAAAGCCTACATGATCTGCATCTGCATTAAATTATGGATTCTATTATGATGTTCTGGGAATATTATTTTCGTTAATTTTCCAATTTGCGAGTAATTTACCATACTCATCTAATTTTCCGTACAGTTTTTTAAAATAATGATTTTTCAGAGGACGAAAAACTTAACGCTAATAATGATTTTATCTCAATAGAAAATTTTGCACTTGTACCATATTTAAGACTGCAATCGGAAGGTCGATATTGTGCGATAAATAATTGAGTCTGTTATTGTTATTCTTGGTTCTAATGTCAAATTATTTTCAGCGAACAAATCGAAAGTTGTTTGAAACATTTTATTATAATATTTCTTCATTTTTTCCAGAACACAAAGCAAAAATTAAGGGAAAAGCTCTTGACTGGTCCATTTGGTAATGATATTTTGATAAAGATCTTTATTTGGCAATCAGCCTTTTGAGAAATGACTAAGTAGTTTTGTAAAACAAACTTTGGGAAAGCATACTTTTGAACCATCGTCTTTAAGTCAAATATCTGTTTGGTAAATAGTAGAATTAGGAAAAATGCAATACTGCTCTTAAGACAACTTTACTCGAGATCCTTGCTGCACATATCTCTAACATGTAGAACGAAAAGTGTATGATAAACTGAAGAAAGAAAAAAAAATCAGAGCAAAATGATGCTGACAACATTTATCTTATTGCATAGTCAAGGAATAAATGAAGTCTATCTTCAATCTTGATTGGTCTTAACCAATTTATTATAAATACGCATTTTAGAACTCTTTTCCATTTTGCAATTTAAACACGAAAAAATATGAGAATTCACACCAAATTTCTATATTTGAGCGAAAAGTGAAAATTTGTTTGCCCAAGTTTTTTAACCATTTCCGATAAAACAATTTTTATAAAATTAAAACTATTTACAAAATTTTAAGTCGCTGAGATAGATAGATAGCTAGATAGACAGAATAAAACTAAACATAACCTATAATTTTATCTAACATATAAAAATAATAATAATATAATCATGCACTAGGACTAAATAATGAGCAAAATACATTTCTAATAAAAACGTCAGAACAGTGTGCAGTGATTATCCCAACAATTTAATTGTATTAAACATTAATTAACAGTTATTTCCTTATATTAGTATACTTGTCAACTCTTCTCAGTGTAATAACAGTCATTTCAATGTTTCTTTTTTTTTTTATCTTCCCATTTAATTACATCTAAAACCAGCAAGATACATTGTGTATAGTTACTTGTCAATTTACAGTATGCGCGCGCCGCGCAGCTTACTTAGTAAATTGTTGACTGTCAGTAGTTTTTCTATAAGGCGGTAAGCGCACATTAAGCGCAAAATTTTCATTTTTTTCCTCTAATCTTAATGACAGCAACTGATAGCCGCAATGATTCGATAGTATATACAAACATATATGTACACATAGCTGATGACAGTGAAGAAATAAATAACACAAAAAAGGGGAGAATACATAGTTGCTATGTATAGCATGTGACTAAATGTCATTTCTCAAAGTCGGTACGATGACAATATCTTGACAGTCATCGATTGGATTTTTGTTGCCTTGTTTTTTTGAGAATATTCTTTGATTTTCAAAGAGATCTCATTAATCCATATGAGATGACTCAAAAAAAAAAAAAAAAAACTCCTTAATTACGAGTATTATGTTGCGGGAAGACAAGTTGTCTTGATGGAGAAGAGAAATTATCTTGAGAAGATGAAGTAAGTTTTAAAAATTTGCGATGTCATTAAAATTAACTTTTCTGTAATGAGATTTTTTTTTTTTGCTCAAGGAAAAATCTATGTACATACTTAAAATCTACATTGATTTCAAAAATTAACATTTTGTTTTAATTCGAATTTAATCGATGAATTTTGTAGCAAAAATTCATGGAAAGCTCACTTTTACTAAAAACAAGGCTGACTTTGGTTAAGTTAGCTAACAAAAGAAAAGACGTTTCCACTAGTTGAATTAGTAATTTATTAGACAAAGTAGAATAGAATAGAATAGAATTGTTTATTTAGTTCGAAAAGAAGGCGGAATTAAAATTAAACCGGTAAGTAGTAGGCACTAACTCAGAGTCCAAAATGCAAAAATCTATATTAAATTAAGAACATATTATTTTCAGTGAAGTCCTATAACTATTTATTTATATTCTTGATTGATCGCTCATAGATTCTATTCAGATCTATGCAGTCTTTAAACAGTATGCAAATGATTAATGAAAAAAAAAAAATATATAATAATAATAGAGGACCTAATATAGAACTCTGAGGGACACCATACTTTAAGTATAGCACGATAGCAGATGTATAAACAGTATACATTAGCCATACATTTCGTGCCACCGGTAATGACAACGCTAAAAGATGAAGAATACAGGGTAAAACAAGTTTAAGGAATTACGGTGAGATATTTTATCAACGTCAGTGACCTCAGATTTAATAGACTTAAAAGTATTCAAATTATTTCATCGCAAACCACATCTTTTAGTAAAACTTACATAACTCAGTGGTGATGTTTCAACATTATTGACAAAGTTGACTGTTTCATTATTTTTGTTAAGTTTTTCATAAGCTACAATTTTTTAAATGTCAACAAAATTTTAAACGTAAGTTGTTATTACTTTTCGATAATGTTAAATTCAATTTATATCTGATACAATTCCTATGATTTGTTGACAGATTGTAGTTTGTATCATTTAAGGTCTCACAATCATTAAAACAAAAACTACAAAATACTGCGATTACTTTATTATACGGAATTACAAATTTTTTTTACTGATAACCATTCTGAAACTAAATTAAGTCAACCAAAATGCAACTTATTGGTTTTGAGCGAGGTAAAAAATTATTTTAAGAGCGGACAATTCAAAAATAATCAAAAGTGTATTTTACTTTGAGTATTTGGTTAGATTTACTAATAAATACAGAA
The DNA here is from genome assembly GCA_963924295.1 of Dioctria rufipes. Classification (NCBI taxonomy): domain Eukaryota; kingdom Metazoa; phylum Arthropoda; class Insecta; order Diptera; family Asilidae; genus Dioctria; species Dioctria rufipes. The sequence goes on from OZ002743.1 coordinate 191,709,163, forward strand.
AAATATTTTAGAATCATACACAATCTAACTTTGGTTACAGTTCGCTGCCCTACAGGTCTATATAGATTAAATTTAATGCTCTATGTAGCCAAGAAAATATAAATGAAGTAAAATTGAAAATACACTTATTGGCATACAACTTTGTATATAATCATTCCATGGCTATACACAAGTGTGGATACTGAATATAAAAGGTTTAAAATTTGTTACTTTTTGGTTGCAAATAAGTCAATCCAAGTGTTACTAGTCTTATTTCTTTGTAACTTATAATTTTTTCGTTACATTTAAAATTAAAAGTTTTTTTTTCTTCTGAATATTAAATTGAATACAACTTGTATAAACTAAAACGTATTTATTGCATTTTTGTCAGCAATATATTACGTGATATGTAGAAATTAATTAACTAGAGTATTACAAAAAAAAAAAAATTGAAATAAAATTTAAACTAAGTCGATAACTTTTCCAGCAACTAATTATTTGCACAACCAGTTACCTAGCTTCACATAAATTTATATAGGCAAATGTAAAATAAATTATTTAGACCAAGTTAAATGGAAATTGTAAAAGAATTATTGCTTAGTTTACAAGTCTTTGTAAGATCGAATTATATTTATTTATCTAGCAAAATAAATCTTTCTTTGATTCAAATGAATATAATAGATCGATGGATGGATTGAAAATAGGTTGGGACCCCGAAGGTTCCCTGAAACGTAGACCAGCACAAGCCCTATTATTCACCCTCCAGACTTATGAAACTAAGTATTGGCCCACAGACCTCCTTGCCAGCTTCATGCAGCTCGTTCAGGAGGTGTGAGGCTAGAAATCTGTAACGCTTTCCTGAAAGAGCCGGACAGTGATAAAGAAAGCGAGTCACAGTTTCTGATTCCTCTCCGCAAAGGTGACTCCTCCTGAGAAAAGAGTGCCCAGTAAGAGGGTTTTCAGAATTGGCTTTATACCTACTCCTTAGGTTTGTGTTAAGTTCACCCCATAGTTCCTTAGTAGTTCCACCCGAAGTGTTAACTAACCAAACGCGGCTGTGTCTGTGGTAAGCCCAAACTTAAATAATAGAGGCAAGGTATTTTGGTACAGTCCCGATTATGGAGAAAGATTCCTCCGAGGCTGCACCAGGACGAGCAAACTTTTTTTTTTTTTTTGCTGATATTGCTGTGCCCTGGCACCCACAGAATGAGTACCCTACTGTTCCGAGAGAGGGAATGGTTTTACACTCCAGTAGATGTAAGGCGCTTAAGTAAAGCCTTGACAACAGCTTGGCTGTCTGAGCAGATGGCAATCTCCTTGTTCTCAGTGTTTGACTTAAGGAGATACCTTCCCGCTTCAAGGATGGCCTGACTTCTGCCTGGAAAAGCTTGCCATGGCTTTCAAGATGTATGGCAATTTCTTAGACAAATCGTCTGCTCCGGTGTTTTCTTTGGATTTGCAGCCATCAGTGTAAATAATAATAGGGTTTGTCAATGGCTGAAGCACAGAATGTGACTCCCATTCTGCCCTAGATGGAATTCTAGATTTAAAATTGCTTTTTAGCATAGTCTCGAGGAGGTGGTCGCAATCCCTGCCTATGTAAGGTACGATAGACTGCACAAATTCATTGATGGATTCGTGTGAAACTCTTGTTCCAGTATGAATACAGTTCTGAGTTCTAAGATGCAGTTTCAGTGCTGCAATCGACACCCCACTTTCTAAATATGTATTTGCACACATTAAATGTAAAAAAAAATCTAATTTTAGCAATGCTCCGACTCTCCTCCAGATATAATTTCATATATGTAAATAAAATACCCGGAACACAATATCAGAAATAATCAAAGTAAGCGAACAAAGAGTCAATGATAAAAAATTTGTGTTGCACAGTATTATTTATTTTGTTGATTCATATCTACTAAAACTTAAATGACTATCTCATAAATGGAAATTATTTCATTGTTTATGCATGTTTACATCAGTTGCACTCTTAAACGCTTTCTTCAAGTAAATTATAAAATTGGAGAAGAAGAAAAACACCTTCACTGAGCAGATAAGAAAACTACGTAATTGATGCAAGCACATAAAATTTCCCACCTGAATAATTATTTAAACGTCTAGAGATTAGGAGAAGAAGAAAAAAAAACAGTTTTAAATTTCATGAATAAACATTAAAAAGTGTCGATAAGGTCGGTAACAAGATTATGAACATTGACAACAGCGTAGTTAAATATTAAAGCAAAAAAGATAATTTGAACAATTCACAGAAATTTTTGCATGCAAACACAATTTTTTTTTGAAAAATTATAAACTTTCACGCAAAAGTTTTCAGAAATCATTATCAGATTTTATTTTTGACTTACTCACAGTAGTGAACAGCTGCTACATATTATTGTGAAATTGTGGAGAAATAATTTGTAAGCTGGAAAGTATAGTTAAATCTTAGTAATAAATTAATTTACATTGCAGTACATTGGAATTTATAAAATTATTTAATCCTTTATTACTACCCATAGTTTCAGCCCTGATTTTACAACCCTGGGGTCGAGGATGACCCCACTGTGAAATTAGCCGATTTCACTAGGAAAATCAAAATTTTTTTTTAAGTATGAAGGTTTTAATAATTTAAGAATAAGAAAGCTGCCCTTTTATCACCATCCAAAGAAAAAAAGACGTTCCTTGGTGGAGCAGTCAGCTCTGTAAACTAAAAAAAGACTGAGAAAGCAGTTCCACAGATCTAAGGCCACTCAGCAATGGGAGGCATATAAAAAAGCTCTAAGCGAATACAATAAAGAGCTCAAGAGATTCAAAAGAGAGAGTTGGAGAAACTCTGCGAAGAAATTGTGAGAGTACCTGAAAAGCCTCCCGACTCCAAAAAGGTTCAAACACTGTGATGGAATCCTTCCCGTAAACACCAAGGGAACACTAGAGATTCTTCTCAAAACGCACTTCCCACTCTACAGCTTTGTGACTAAGGACCCCGACGTAGACGCAAAATTCTCAGTGATACCAGTGGTGTTAAACAAGGACTACCGTTCAGCAAAGAAGATTATCACCGAAGCAAAGGTGAGATGGCCTGTCAAACCGAGATATTTAGGGCCAGTCTATGCACGGGATATATTCCCAAGGCATGGAGACTAGCCAAGGTTGTTTTTATACCAAAAAGTGGGTAAAAACCTAGCGAGACAAAATCATATAGGCTTATCAGTCTGACATCATTTCTCCTGAAAACTCTAGAGAAAATAATAGACAGCTATATTCGGACGATGTCCCTCAAAAGCTATCCACTCAATGCCAATCAATATACCTACCAATCCAGAGAATCCATCGAGGACGCTCTCAGCAGTCAGGTATAGACTATCGCGAAAGACTCACAGGAAAAAGAGGTCCTTATATCTTCCTTCATGGACATACAAGGCGTTTTCGATAATACTCTCTTTGACTCGATCAAGATGGTATCCGCAGATAGAGGCGTAGAAACCTGTATCATCAGATGGATTGGTAATATGCTTGAGAAACGCTAGATAACAGCTACACTAAACGGCGAATTCACAACAATCATGGCCACTAGAGGCTTCTATAAGTCTTAGTTTTGGATCAACTACAAAATTTACTCCAAGAGCTAGTTCCCTTTACTAGGAAAATGAATCTCCAGATCCCATTTCCTAAGTTAAATGGCATTGCAATAGAATATTCCGAAGAAGCAAAATATCTACGAGTAATCATAAACAGCAAGCTTACCTGGAATCTCCACTTTAAAATGATAACTACCAAAGCCATGTGGGCATTCAGATCATGCCACAGGCTTTTCGGGTAAAACTGGGGTCTGAACCCCTTATTGATCTTCTAGGGCATAGTCAGACCCATACTTTTTTACAGGGCAAGTGTCTGGTGGCCTAAAACATTGCAGACAACTACCAGGAGAACCATTGATAAAGCGCAAAGGATGACATGTTTAGGCGCCACTGGCGCCTTCACATCGTGTCCTCAACGAACACTTGAAACCATTCACCTAGCAGCGGCTAATATGCTCCGAAAGGTAAGGCCTGTAGATCACAAATAGTGTGGATCCAGTGTGGGTCATCTCAATAACTTCGAGCAGGTCAACATTAACGATCTAGATGCTCAAACGGATACTATGGCCAAAAGACTTTCCTTTGAAAGAGGCTGCCAGGCAAAGAAAGAAGCCAGATACTAGATGGAGGGCTACAGTTCCCACAACCGACCCAAGTCTGGTATACTGATGGATCCCGAAAAGATGGCAAAACAGACGCAGGGGTGATTGGTCCAGAATTGGAACTATCCATTCCGATTGGTGCTTCACTTTCCATTTTGCAGCCGGAGGTCTATGCTCAGCAGAGCCTAAAAAAGGACTGCAAGACCTCCAACATCTACATTTGTTCAGACAGCTAAGCTGCACTCTTAGCTCTTTCCTCTCAAGTTTTTGAGCCGCAACTAGTTTGGATTTGGAGTTGCTACTCGAAACTCCAACTACTGAATAGGGACAACCAATTAACCTTGGTTTGTGTTCCTGGACACGAAGGAGTGGACGGTAATGAAAAAGCGGACGAAGTGGCTAAAACCGGAGCTGAATGTCCGTATATTGGTCCCTATCCAACATTTGGACTACCAAAAAGCCACTTTAGATGGGAACGCTTAAGTGGGAAAACAAGCAACTGGATCTCCTTTGTCGTAGCGCGCTCGGTATTAGGCAGGCGAAGAAATTCTTCAATCGCTCTCTTCTTCAGACGTGCCAACTTATTTGACTTAGCAGACAGTTGCTCAGTCCTTCCGTTACTTCTTGGAGAAGATAGGCAAATCCGACAGTGAACTGTGTCGACTGTGCGAAGAGGAAGCTGGATGCATCTTATTTCGGTGTGTTCAGCGTTTGCAAGTCACTCTCCACAAATAAAGGTTGCAATCTAATCCCAAGAGAAGTAATTGAGCTCGTCAAAAGACTCGATTTTGCCTAACCACCTTACGGGAAGGCACAATAGATCAATTATGATCGCGGTGGCCGCATGGTCCTAGAGGCCTAGTCACCTCTACTCTTAAAATAAACATTACGTATTGAGATTTGATAATTTTCCCAGAACAAAATTTATGGGATTTTCCATTTGCGCTATTCCTACCCTGGAGTCGTAAATGACCCCTGCCCTTTTATATATCTCAGAAAAAAGCACCGATTTTTTTTTATATTGACGCCGTATAAATTTCAGTTGTCCTTAGTACGCTTTTAAAACAAACAATAAGCGATGAGAATTTTCAATATTTTTTAGAGAAAAACATAAATGAATACTTTTTGTGGTCGTTTTCGACCCCGGGTAGTAATAAAGGGTTATAATCTTATAAAAAGGTTTTTTTTTTTTATTAGACGGTAGACGGACATAGAACAGAACAAGAAATGTATCTTTACTATACCTTTCGTGAATGACCACCACCTAAGTAAAATACTAACAAGGAGTATATTAAACAAATACAAAGTAGGTGCCTACTTAAGAAAAAAAAAATAAAAATTCTCTTCACTCAAAATTCCTTGAAATCTTTCACTCTATTCTTTCATTTATATAGTGCGTAAAAATTTCTTATACTTGCTTATAAATAAAAATACCTCAAGAGAAAAATCTAATAACCATCACCGCCTTATTAAATGGGCATCAGAGAAGAAATTGCTCGTCCATCACAATCCTATAATAAAAATACTGTGGCGCCTTTCCTGTCGCGTTCTTTTACCATTTTAGTGGCCGTTTAGACCGGCTTCTTCTGTGATCACAGGCAATCAAAGAAAAGTCGCAATAGCGTTCTAGCGTTATGTCATCTCATGGTTACCTTCTACTTCATCTTTTAAATTCCTTTCTTGGCTCATCATTCTCGACTCGATTTGTTGGGGTTATGTATTGAATTTGCACAGACCGATCCTCTGGGATCAGACATACATACATATTGTATAAGCGCTATAGGAATGTGTGTAGTCATATACAATTCCTTAGAAAAGGTATTAAAATGTATGTTTGTGATTCTGTAAGCAGCTGTTAGGAATGCTATTTCACATTTTCTCAATGTCTCCAATCTTCTACAGTTTGGTTCTGCATTATCCTATAGCTCTAGCTATATGACTGACTGCTTGCTATATTCATAGCTGTATGTAACAAATCTAAAGGAATTTATATAGTTATAGTTAGCTATAGCATATGCATAGTCATACACATGTATAATTCTTGAAAATTGCATATGGTGACAGAAGATTACTTCTAATTCTATGCTAGATATAGTTTAGCATCGTTGAAATGTCCTTTATGATTAATGAAAGGAGTTTGCTAGAATGATAGATAAACGATCCTAAGTCTTCCGGTTTTGAAGATATTCTTCTTTACTTAATGGGCGGGTGATGAAATATTAACGATTCCTAACTAAACATAGAGAAAAAAATATTGCGGACAGTGATCTTTGAATATTTTCTGTATTCATTTTAAGAAATGTAAAAAACAAAAAAAAAAACAAAAAAAATGAAAAATTATCACCTCACTGCATGCAAGACTGGATCTGGATGTATGGGGAAAATATTTTAAGGCAATAATTTTCAATTGACTTCTCTAATAGAGCGCGGCAAACGACAAGCGACATTTCGTCGTGATCACTTTCAAAACTTCTCAAATCCCCCCCCCCCACCTATCCTCTTCTTCACCGCTCCTTGAACAAATTAATATTCTTGGTTAAAGACATGTTGCTGTGGAGGGTCCAAAAACCGATCTCTTAAAGTAATGTACTGAAATTTGAGTGAACTTCATAAACTTGGTAAACAGTATTGGCTACTTGGCTGGTGCACAGGCGCGAGTGGCCACCCGATGGTGGTTGGCGAACCAGAATAAAATTGAAAAGACATCAGCTTCAGCTAGAGAATGGGACACATTAGGACGAATACAAAAAAACGACGTCGTCGTCGTCGTCGTCGTCGTTTATTGGCAAAAACTCAAAAAGTTACGCGCCATCGCCTTCATCTGTCACCACAGAAGAGTTTACGTTATTGAAATTGCCACCAACGATGTTTGGTAATGATCTGCTCCTTTTAGCTAATCAAATTTTTTCTCATTAATTTTATATTTTTTATTATTTTCACTTTTTATTTTTTATTAATTCTTTTTTTTTATGATGCCATTTCGCTTGCATAGGTAGGTATTATATCGATTGTGAGAGAGTTTTAAAAGTTTACGAAAAGAAACCCGCCAAGGGTGGTATCAAATTAAATTTAGTCCAAATTATGATTTATGTATATGGGCATATTTGAAGATTCTCTTATTTCTGTCGAACTTAGCTGACTGACTTCAAGGAATTGGTTATGAGTAATTGTTATGAGATGATGGAAGGTTTTTAGATACCATCTTAGTTGATTTTTATATTATGATATTATAGGTGTGGGATATTCTCAGTATTATTATCATAAGGTTTTCAAATTTATTTATTTATTATCGATGATCGTAAATGCCTTAGGTTTTTATTTGCTTTTATGATACGATTGCAAATATTGCTGTGAATTAGCAGGGTAGCGGTGTTTAAACAACTCTGAAACCAGAAAAAAAGAGAGAGTTGCACATATAATAAAAAAAATATTAGTTTGGTTGAAACCAGACCACGCTAATATAAACTTGTATTTAAGAAACAAACCGACCTAAATTACACATGCATTTACAAAATACGTATTCACGTGTTGCTTAAGTTCGTATACGTATGTTTGGTGTACACAAATCTCAAAAGCTCGAATCTTTAAGTTGTTTGCATACACGACGGCGATGCCGTTGTCGTTGGCCGTTATCGCACCGGTCGTGTGTAAATAAATCAGTCGTGTGTGCAAACAGTCTTAGAATCAATCAAGATGGGAGCAGAATTTTTAGGTATTTTTTTGTGTTGAAGGGGCTGGGCGAGGGGGGAGGGGCGGACTTATGCGTTGTTAATGCAGAGAATAAGTTGTTATAGAAAAGTTAGAGGTTGGCTGCCTGGGTGAAGAAGGCCAATAGGTGGGTGGGAATGCGGTTCCTTAGATGTTGGGTAGACTCTCTAAAATAACGTTGCTCGTCTAATATTGGAAACAGACTTGCATTTTCAATGTTGATATTGCAATTATGTCTATTGCAATATAAAATTTCAAAGACACATTTCCGGTTTACGATACTGAGCTCATTTGACTTACGAAAATTCCTCGCACGTATAAAATGCGAGCAAATATTGTGAAATTATTTGTCTATATAGAAAATTAAAACGAAATAGATACTTCAATTTGACAAGTGTGAAATATTAAATGTCAGCCAACATTGTAGTATAAAATTCGATCCTAAAAGGTTCGCATATTAAATGATTATGGTTTATACTTAGGATTATATTGAAATAAGCTCGTTATACCGCGTACATTTTTCGTAATTTCATCAATATATTAAGTTCAAATCTACGACATACTGAGTGCACACCGAGCGTATATCGAGCTGTTTCTCAGTATATAGAGACAGACTTGCGGTTTACCGCAAAATGCAATATTGAAATTGAAAGTATGTCTCCGGTATAACATCGTTTCGTAAGAATAATGTTGATGATCTCCGTGGCGGGAATGAATCTAGTCCGCAATCGCCAAGTAGAAGCCTCCACGGCCCCCAAAATTCACAACCAAAATTTAATGAAATAAATAACATTCAAATATAAACTGATAGGAACTTTCGAACATTTGTTAGACCGCTAAGTATGTTCCGCTAACGGTCAATCACTAGTTACGGGACAGTGATCTGATGATTCAATTAATAAAATTTGTCTTTCAACAACAATTGTTTACATACTAAAAAAAAAAAAAAACTTCACAATATGCCACTTTACAAGAACCAGATCTTGCCAACAATCTTCAAAATACTCATCGACATAGACCTATGAAATTGTCGTAATGAACGCTAAACGCACAGAAAAAATGATGAATACCATTGAGTACCATTTTTGTATTCCCAATTTATCATAGGAAATAAATAATTATTCTTAACCAATAACAATGGTGATTTTAATATTGTAGAATTCACTTGAGTAATGACCTTCGGATAAGGCATTACTTCAGCACTTTTTGAATATTTTACGTTAACTATTACATTAGAGTTAAGTAATGACGTTGAATATATATAAAATAAAAATAACTTAGTCTTACTAGCTCCTTTCACTTTAAATCTCTTTAACCAGAAACGCAGACCATTTAAGTTCACAGTATGAGGAGCTTCATCTGTATTCTTCTATTTCACAGAATAAGGGTAACTAATCATACCCAATCAGAGACCTTCACCTGATTACCAGCCATTTTTTGAAGACTATATACAGATTATATACCTGAAACCGGGAAGGAAAGAGGCATATACGATGCTCTTGATCCAATAAAATTTGTAGTGTCTTGGAGTAGTTTAGAATAGCTAAAATTAATTGATTAATTGTTTGATCAATTTTTATTTTATCATATATTACAGCTATAAAGCTTAATAGATATATCAAAAAGCGGTAAGGATAGATCATAGATAGTACCTGAAATCTCGGAGTATATAGAGATAGTTTTAGAAATAGATGAATAGATTAATTTTAATGTTATCCTGTAAATTGCGACTATGAAGGTCTTACGCAGATAATCATAGCCATATAACTTAATATGAAGAGCTAATTTGGTTTTATTTTCCCAACGATTCATCTATCAATTATTACATTTTTAAAATGGAACATAGTATAAAAATTAGAGCTATCATATCTTATCGAAAAATCTATTTGAGTTCACAGAAAATGAACAATCATCTGTCCCCATTCAAATTTTTCATATTATGTTTTCCAGTCATACCTTGAAAATTATAAATTAAATCTGAAATTGGAGATGTATTTACTCAAAATATTTGCCCTTCAAATAAGATTTCTTGAACTTTAAGATATTATAGAAGAATCCAAAACCTTGACAGCATGACAGCAAATCAAGTCCTATACAGACATTATAAGCACTTTAGAATGAGGATTGAAATTGGTGCCCCATCATTCATTAATTAATTATCATATATGTATGTTTATAATCAAACATCAATGGAACTAGGTTCAGCACTCTCCAATATACATAAGCAAATACATGTTTAACACTATGGAGAAAAAAATGGTTGTTTACACTTTCGCAGAATGATATATACTGTTATTTCGAGCATAATAGCATAGTAGTATAGCCTCATGCAAAAAGTATAACATAACGCCATCTGTCGGTAAACAGCAAGAACTTATTCAAGTCCACAATATCTTTGATTATTTATTAGGCAGTCAAGTATTTAAAATAAAAATACATTAATTGGGTAGATATATCGATGTAAATTTTACACATAAATACTTGAGATCGGTACACTTATTGGCATTTACTTATAGGTGTCTCGAAATATATGTAAGGTAATTACGGTTATTACAGAAATAAAAATCATCTACTACATACAGGGCCTTATAATAATATCCCAAAAAGAACTTATTCTCCCATTTATTTTATAAATACCTTACTTGTCATTAGTTCACAGCATTTAACTATAATATGACTTATCATTGTATACCTACTACCTAAGAACATAACACAAACAGTTCCCTCTTGATAATAAAATATTTTCTTTTTTATCTAAACACATTTTAACAAAACTTTTCGACATAAAATATGACATACAAAAAAAAACTGATTACAAGCGCGCGCCATTAATTCATCATTTCTATCAAAAACCAATTTATTGATAAATTTGTCCGTAGATTGATGTAAATTGTATTTATTTATATCATCCGCCCACTATCACCCGCTGGCGCAAGTACTTGAAATCAGTCAAAACCATTAATATTAACACGCGACTGTTATCTTCTAGTGTAAAATGGGTTGGCTGGCGTAGCGATGCATGTCAAGACGCACTTAAGATTTCTTATCTATGAAGGTTATCAAGCTCAAAACTCATAGCATTTATAATACTTAATAAAACTGCAGGGTTCAATGTTAAGGCCGCGTATACAATTCATTTACTCTGATGATGATGATGATAATGCCTCAATGTAAAGATATCTTAGCTAAGCTACATACATATACGTACTATATGTATTTTGCCTCCGGAGACTTTTTATGTCTTCACTTTTTAAGTAGTAATCATGTCACGATTTCAATACTCTGACGAAAGTGTCATTGAAGTGAGAGAGGGATGCGGAGGGGACAGAGATATTTACAATATTTTGAGAAAGGTCGAAGGTTATTTAAAATTTATTGAAAATTTTTTAATTTTTGCATTTTGTTTTCATTCTTAAGCCAACAGTCACGTTTCCAATATTAAAGAAAAAACCTTGTGTAAAAAAAAATCCCAACTGTTCGTTATTTACGCATGCTCTCAAAACCTAAATAGAAAATATAGAAAAATATTTTGAACATTTTCAAGCCCGAATTAAGACCATCACTTAAGCAAACACACAACAAGCTCTCATTTTTGATCTTTTTGTATCAAGCATCTGTTCTTATTTTCATACCTACCTACTTGATTAACAATTTTTTTCTTCTTCTTCTTAACAAAAGCTCCTTAAATTAGACAAATAAGAAAATTTCATACCTAATTAATTTTTGCTGCATTGAATTAACCTCATTTCAGGTGGTTCGCCCACATAATGATCATTAAGAAATACCAAAAATTTTGAGTGAAAGAAAACAAAAAATATTGTTCCATTTTTATTTTTACAAAAATTAGTGGATACAAAAACAGCTGCATTGTAACGACAAAAATATTTCATCGATATTTCATTATCGTGTTAATTGCAATTTTATTATTAAAATTTTAAATGAATTTTAATTGTAAATGGCTACGACCGGGGGTAATTATTGCACAAATAATATTCCACAAATTATAGAGGGTGGTGTTGCGGTGATTTAAATTATGCGTGAAAAGTTGTTGTAATATGTACTGAAAATGGGTAAAATTGAATTATCTGACAATTTCAAGTGTTTTTTTTTTTTTTGATAATTAAAGCTGAAGAGATTTATGTATGCACTGATTTTATTTATTTTCTTTTTTCTTTTAATTGTTCTTTGTTGAGAGTTTAATGAAAAAGGATTATTGTACGTAATTTAAATAGTTTTAATTTTGTACCGTCCCAGTGCATTGAAAGCTGTCTGAGAAAATGTATAGAGTTTGTATAGACTAATGTTTCTAATATTCTCATAGAAGCATTAAGGAGCCTTAAGCTTACTGCGCAACTCTCAGCTGGTTTCTCCAAACAGTGTTTCCATGTAGGCATCGGAAACTCGCGATTTTATTTGTAAACAAAATTTTATTGGTGTTCCACATTCATGGAGTTTCTGGTTTCCGAGATTACGGGACTTCAAAATCTTTGGGTATGTTTGAACTAATCCAAGAAAAATTTCCAGAAACAAGGAAAGGGTTACATTGTGAAATAAGGATTTTGGTGTCTCAAGGTACCCGCTAAAAATTGTACTAAATTACGCAAAAATAGTCAATTTGGTCGTCTTCCAGTACAGAAGAGATGCTATAAAAATTTTAAATATGCACGTTAAAGCTTGTATATAGGATGAAATCGCATCTACATGTTATCCTCTAATTAGATATGTAATTAGTTTTTCATTCAAATAGAAAATGTAAAAGAAATGAATCAGTACTTCTTAAGATGAAAAAATTGTCTTTTTTTGGTACAAAAATGGACATTTTTTAAACCCATTATTATGAAGAACTGATAAGTCGTGGAAATTCACTTTCCATGAGAAAAATATAATAAATATAGGCACTGGGGTGTGTATGGAAAAAAACCCATTTTTCGGCGATAAAGCTTCAGTTATGAAGTTAAAATGATCAAAAAAACCTACTCTACCACTCAATTACCCGCTTCTCCCTCTTTAACAATAATAAACAACATGTATTTTGGACAACCCCCAATGGGCATTCCCCCTGGAATCCGGAAGAGTGTCAAAGGAGTAGGCGAAATCAAGAGTACTGTCATGTGCGAAACTATGGATGGAATTGAAAGTAAGAGAAAGCAGATCATTAATGAAAATTAAAAAGAGAGTTGGAGAGATAAGAGCCTTGAGGCACACCGGCATTTATGGGATGCGGTTCAGATGTAACGCCATCTAATACAACATGTATTTGGCGACTAGATAGGAAACTTTCAATCCATAATAAAAGAGGAGGAGAGAGACCAAGTGCTTTAAGTTTGGCTAAAAGGGCTGGATACCAGACTCTATCATAGGCATTCGAAATATCTAGGGCAATGATTTTAGACTCACCAAAATTGTGAAGACTACGGTTCCAACGTTCCAGCAAGTCTCCAGATGAGCACCCAGCTCGGAAGCCATATTGGCGATCGTTGATGAGATGGTTAATTTCTAGATACTATATTAATTTGGAGTTAATGATAGAAATATCAGAATCTGAGCATCTTATTACAACTTCAGCGTCGATATCATTTTGGCAAATATGGTAGATAATCCTAGAATCTGCTTCTTCATGTGCTTCACATGATAATGATTCTTCCGCTGCTTTAATGACTTTATTATTTTCAACCCGATAAGAGAAGCATTCATTGAATTTTAAGTGAATTATTTTATCACCAATATAAGACACCATATCATCAGTCGACCAGTGGTTCATAGAAAATTTAACTAATGCTTCCTTAAACAGAACATTTTTCAGTTGAGCAGTGAAATTATGAGGACGAATTTGATTTGGTCCGATTGAAACCTGGCTAGCCGATTCATCTCGATGTTTACGTTCACCATCTTTGATTTATTGTGTAAAACATTAATGTGAGTTGCTTTCAGTTGCGATATAATTTATTTTCAAAGCTGTCCCAAATTTTCTGTTTAACATTTCAATGCATAATTATAAATAGCCGCGACATTTACTCCCCTGCAAACAGGTTTGCTTGGGAACCGGTAAAAGAAGCAAATTAATATCTGTACATTTTGGAGAGATATTTCTTTGCATCTTTTACCTCTTCCCTAGAAAACCGGCTTGCATACTGCATCAAAAATACTCGTGTGGAATGGCCCATTCCCTATCACAATCGAGTTGATCTGGCTATTCATAATCAACCAAATTATAGCCTGGAAAATTAATTTCATGTGGTTCGATAATTAAACTACCTCGTGTAAAAATTACAGCCATAATAATTTTTTTTTTTGTAACGAAAACAAAAAAACGTCTGGCACGGTGCTAGCAACGAGGTAATTTTCTGGGAATAGTGAATTTATATTTTTCCATGTTTATGACAGCAGATGCAAAAACAAAAATCCAACTAAAATTATTTTGAAAACTACTTTTTTGTTCTGTGGAACAGAATGCGCACAGGTAAATGCAACACCTCTCACCAGCCAGATAGGCCGCATGCCTATTGAGATAGTGAAAGAAGGGAGATAGCAAAGAATCAGCCGAACTAAAGTTCTTGTTTTCGTGGCGTTGCTAGCTCTCGGACTAGAAGGCAGAAAATTTACGAATTTCAGAACAGTTTCCTGTACTATATAGCTGTGAAGAAACCCCTTGTTGCGTTTCGAGAGGTCTCCAGTGGAACGCTTATTTATATTGTTCCTAACGAGATAAGCCCACGGCTTATAGCTTGGTGTTGCGATTTTGCACCACTGATATTGGCAGCGATGTGATAGAAGATAACCGTTACAGTTTACATAACCATTATCAACCCCGCAACATAATTCACTAAATCTTCATACACCACCCTTTCCTTGTTTCCTTCTACGTGGAATTTATTCTGTCCCACCCGGATCAGTGAAAAAAAAAATATTTTTTTACAAAAACAAATCTCGTCTATATGAAAAAATTCAAAAGTTTAAGGTTAACATCTTTATAGCGGCACTAATGCCTAAAGTCATCTAAGGGCACAATTTAAAATTATTTCTATTTTTGTGTTAATTTTTTTTAATTTTTAGAGTCAGTTTCAAGCTTAAATAATAAAAATTATTTAACTCGTTCCCTGAAATATGACCTCACATTTCTCTGAAAACTTCACATTATTTTTTCAAAAGTCACACTTTCTGGTAGAAATCCAAAATTTTTTTCAAATGTTTGTATAAAATAAATAGGAGAGACCCAAACTTGGATCCTTGGGGCACATCATACTAAAGAAACTAAGCCCTTGTATTCTTTTCTTAGAATTGACCGATTTGATTATAATTTTGTATTAAGTTTTTTGTTAGCCTAATAGAAGACGACAAGAATAGAAATGGACTTAAAAAATTGTCCAGCAAAGTTTAAGTGATTTATAGAATTGAAAGCTTTGCTAAAATTAAGGTAAAACAAGGATTATCAAGCAAACCTCGTTCAACCATTCAAAATATTTAAAAAAAAAAGAGTGGACCAATCATAAATGCGATGTCAGTCTGGGGCAAATAAATTTGTAATGTGAAATTTAGCATTATTACCATGAATTACTTGTTCATTACTCGTTAATAAATATAGAATGAAAACAGTTGTGGACTCAAAATAGAGACCTGGGGAACCCCATTTTTAAGACATTTTAGTGTTTTATACTTGCATTGGTTACGATTGTTGAGAAAAGTTTTTCCAAATATTACAGCGTGTAGTAAGAAATGAAGAATTTTCTCTAATTTAACAAGTCATGGCACATGTCAAAAGAAATTAACGAAATTATGTGGTAAATTGCTGGGGTTTGATGTAAATTGCACAAATAGCAACCGGACGTTGCTTAGTATTATAATCCACAATATGAAAATGAAAATTATCAGTTAAGAAAATATTAGAGATAGCAATCTGGATCACAGCGAAGATGGAGAGTTGGTAAACATAAAACAATTATTTAGATTTTCTGGGCTAAAATTCACGGTTGGTTTCGAACTTCTTGCATGACATCTCCAACTTGTCGTAAACTTAATAGCATTCTACGATTTTAAGTTGAAATATTGACAGTTTTTCCGACTAAAATCTGTGGTTGCGTTATTATGGCCAACTTTGTATAAAGCACGTGCTTCATCTTTCCGAAGACTCCTGAGAGAGAATCTCCTATAAATCCATTTTTGTCATACTCTCATTATTTTAATACATTTATAGGCCTTAATACATATTCAACCATTTCAATTAGAATAAAACATATATTTCAAAAACTAAAATGTAAAAACATTTCACTTCAAGACAAGACAAAACACGAAAAAACACAGATTTAAAAAAAAATCTGTCGCACCACTTTCTATAGTTTTTCATATATATTCTAATAAAAGCGCTACAAAAAAAAATATTCATTCAAAGAAATTCCCAGCACCAACTTTACCACCACTTATTTTTTTTCGAGATAAATTCCGATTTAAAGCTAACAACGACTTAAGAAAATGAACAGAAAAAGTTAACAGAGGTCCCTCGTAGTCCGACAGACAACGATAGTATACAATTCACTCCAAATGTGCTTTTTTTTCTACTTTAAAGAGTACGCGCTATAGTAAAGAATCACACAATTCTAAAGCGTTGCAATCCTTCTGAAAGCTTTTCCTTATTAGAGTTAGAGCATAGTAAAAATGGGAAAAAAAATATGAAAAATTGCAAAAGAAAATTTTCAAATTATTGTTCTCGCTTCCTTTGTACTAAGGCGATATGAACGAAAAACTTCTCGCCTTGCAGACGGTTTTATATCCACTATGGCATGATGGCCACTTTATTTTCCTCTCGTAATTGTGAAAAATTGTAACTTTTGTGAAAATGGTTTCGTAAAGGCCATGGAATTTCTTGTCCATTTTTTTTTTTTTTTCGTTTTTATAGTGAAATTTAATAAGGTCGTTTTGGTTATTTGAAATGAGTTTTCATAATTGAGATTTGCTGAAAACCCTTTTTATTTTATGGAGACATGTACTACATACATGTGATGTTAATGTATGTATATCCTTCGATTAGGGATTTAATTAATTTAAACCTTATGTGACTGGATTTAAATGAATACTAGAATTATCGTATAACTGTGTTTAAGTTGTGATAGGTAGGTAATTTGCGTTAGAACCATTATTCTGGTGTAGAAGACAGAAGCTGTGTTCTTTTGTGTCCGCAGAACAGAGCAGAACAAAAGATACACAAAAGAACGCCTCATACATTTTCATAGAAGATGTATAAATGAAGCGAACAGTACAAATAGTTCGCTTCAATCGACAGAACAATTTGTTCTCTCCAGTATATGGGAGTTCTAGAACAAGGTACACAAAAGAACACAGCTAGAGTGTGACCAGAAAATATGGCAGGAAGGTAACGTCAACTAAATTATAAAATAATTAAGTGAAATTTTATTTATGCTCTCACTAAAGCTCCTTATTTACGAACGATCCAGTGCAATGACTAGACACTGGAAAATACCGATTTCATATATAGTATGTAGGTATAAACAGTGTTAAGAGAGACTCGAGCGCGGAAAATACTGAGACTCTACAAACATTGGTGCGGCGTAAAACCTAGTCGTGATCTCAGTGGCCCAGTGGTAAGCACACTGTGGTTCGAGTCTCACTTCAACTAGGTCCTGAATTTTTTTCTGCCTACCTTTTTATTACTGGGCCACCGAAGTCACTGGGGTTCGAATCTCATCTCAACTATGTCCTGAATATTTTCTACCTACCTTTATTCGA
Source organism: Dioctria rufipes (assembly GCA_963924295.1). Classification (NCBI taxonomy): domain Eukaryota; kingdom Metazoa; phylum Arthropoda; class Insecta; order Diptera; family Asilidae; genus Dioctria; species Dioctria rufipes. Next base: position 191,726,765 of record OZ002743.1, read on the forward strand.
ATTTAGGACTTCACATAACCTAACCCCACTGCTATAATCCTTCCCGTCTCTATTGGAATAGACTCTACGGTAGATAGAAAACATTTCTAAGGTTTATAATATAAAGCGACAGATGGCAGGGTCATCACTAAAAAGCTACTGTGAACTCATTCTGTAATAGCGGAAATATATGATTCAATGAACGGAATAAACCGAGCCTCGAATGGATATAAACAGAACCAGATAGAGGCTCTAGGTGGTGGCCCTACACTTCCAATGGTGAGAATGAAAAAGGAAAAGCAAAAATAGAACTCAGCCGCAAAAATAATAGAAACGTAAAAAAATTATGGAACAAAGAATTAGTGAAAATTTATCAAAGATCCCAAGGTCTCAATTTCGAAGGAAGTGGTAAAAAAAACTAAAATTTATAAATGACAAATGATGTGGTTTCTATCGCGACTATTAGGTCGCATCAAGACTTTTTCTCTTAATGAAGCTCATATCAGTCGCAATGACTTGGCCTCACCAAAATCTGGACAAAAGTGTGTTGAAATTTTATCTAAATTATTTCTTCTTATTCTTTTAAAGCTCTTCTTCGACCAAATCGTTCATTAGATTGGTTAAATTTTTATCTCAGTCGCCCTCAATATGAGCACTTTTAAAACATGCCAAGTTGATTTAAATTTTTATAGTCTACTTCATACCTTTCAAAAGAAAAGCACCTGCCCCATTGCTCTAATGTAATGAATCGTTTATATCATGTAGAGGTACTCTGAAAAAAAAAAAACATCCATCTCATTTTGACAACATTAGCTGCCAAATTTGGCAAAAACTACCCTTAATAATTTACACAGACTAAGTTCAGATATTTCAGAACAATTAGCCTATCATCACTACTTCATAATCAGACTGAAGAAGAAAATTTATACAAATGAAATTGATAATTTTCTCAATCGTTATCATACAGCCGTAAGTAGTAATAATGAATATTCCTAGTTCATGTCTTCATTAAAATCCCACATAAACCGATTTAAATTGCAATAAAATTTCAGAGTGTAGAGACCTTCTATACTTTCCACAAAATCCATATATATACCTATATATAAGAGCCCTGAAAACATAATTAGTTCATTGAACATAAATTAATGCAATTACCTAATGGCGACGTCGTCGTCGTCGGTTTTATACAAAAGTCGAAATATTTTCACACCATTCATAATCCATGCAAAATAATGGCATTGCTAATGGTCACCATTTAACCGTCGATCAGCACCATTAAGGTCATAATTAATCGCGTCTAATTATACCTTTATTACCAAGTCATAACAGCAACATAAAGTAAGAGACTACTCTAAACATAGCCCCCAACGAACCGGGTAATATTTTCTAGTAAATACAAATATTACTGACTCGACTGTACATTTATATGTAGAAGAACTCTGTACGAATATAAGTACTACTGCTATTCACAGTTACTACTTAATCCTCAGATTATAATGTAAGTAGTTAGTGATGTTTCAGTAAAACTCTATAGAGAAGAACGTTTCAAATTAAAACTAGTTTCTGATGGTTCTATGTTAAACGAATATAATGGTGTATCTCGCCACGTTTCGCAGTCGTCATAGTTTAATTCACTCGTGCTTATCCTCCTCAGTTTGATTCGATAAGTTTTCCTCTTTTCATGGTTGTGAAATTCAATTAAAAGCGAAAATTCAATTCAATTAACGACAAATGAAGTATGAAGGTTGGCTAAAGGGAGAAACAGTTCCAGGAAGACTAACTGCATGATTCTTGTATTGACTCCAATTCGATAGATACCCTCTGTCCTTGGTTAAAGAGTCTGTCCGACTTTGTACAATCTGCCAACTAGTTGGAAATTAAAAATGGAAACCTTTTCGTGGTGGTTTTTGTTACCAGAGAGCTGTAAGAAATTTTCACTGTGCTAATTGAATCTGCCAATTTTTAACAATGCTCCTCCAGCGTAAATTATTTCGTTTTTTTTTTTTATTTTTTTTTTTTATTTATTCGCCTGTTCTTAATTTAAAGACCGCAACCAATTTGTAAAATTGTCGGATTTCATTGTGAAGCTGTGGTGTTAACAGCTTTGAACAGTTTTTTCCTAGCAAGAGTTGATTTTTAAGGAGTGCAACGTTTTATGGATACTTACTGCCTTGCACTTGGATGAATGCATAGATTTCCTTCCTATTTACTATAAATGATTTCATGGGTGGTCGAGGGATGAATTGATTAAATTTCAACGGCTGCCGTACCGTGCACATTTTCTGATGTTTTATTGGTTTAATCTGTTTAAAATTGTAACTATTATAGAAACTGACATAACCAGAGATGAGAAAACTGACCGGTAACAAGATAGTGTAAGTGATGATGGTAGTTCACTAATAGCGCGCATTTATCAAACCACCATGGCAAATGGAATTGCTGTGCTGTGAAATAGTTATACTGGAACCAGTGTAAAATAAGCATGAGGCAGCAATAATTTAAATATTCTATAGCCCCTGGAGTACATCTAAAGGGAATTGAATTGGAGAAAAATGAAGAAAATGTGAGAGAAAATAAAATTGCAATTTTCGAAATTTTTCGAACTTAAAAAATTATCGAGCTACTACGTTGTTAAAAATAGCGAAAATTATGAAGAAAAAATTAAAAACAAAAATTAAATTGGAGTTACGTTTTCCTCTCTATCCATTCCTCATAGGTATAAATTTCGAAATTTGCAAATCAAATTCCCACTCGTATGAGTATAGAGCTTAGGGAAGATCGAAAAAATTGTCTGAACACAAGTTTTCCGTAAAATCGAATTTCGAAAATTATTCATTAGAAGCATGGATCTTTTACGACCCATCGTACATGTAATTTGATAATAAATAGTCTCGGAGGAGAGATAGAATTCTTGAAGACATCACAAGTAGGTCATAATTTTGTATGAAAATAGCTGATATTACAAGCTATCATGAAAAAGAAATAAATGCGCACATGTAAATATGATCACAATTTAATCTTCTAATGTTTAAAAGAAATGCACAGCCTGAGCAAGAATCAAAAACATTAAGTGGAACGCCATCTAACATCAAAATATAGAACTAAAATTTATTTTATACGGGTCCTTACAAATACTTGTAAGGAAAGCTGGGCTCAGTTTTATTAATTTGTTACCAATTTCGGAGAGAATTATTAATTGCGCCTGCGTATCAAATAAGAAATTTTTTAGTGTAGTGCAGTGCTGCCATTTCACATAAAAAGGAGAATAATATACTAAAAAGACATTTTATACGCCGATTGAATAAGACGCTCGACTATAATTTCTTCCTTCTTCATTTCACAGCTGTTGATTGAAATTGCCACAATCCCACGTAAATACGAAAATAAAATCACAATAATGCCTCTTTGAATCGTTACACCAAACATTCATTTACTTATAAAAATATACATAATATATTTACACACAGCTAGTAACTGTTCTTTTATTATCCCATATATCTTCTGTTAATAAAATACTTCATGTCAAGAAAGCGTACAAAAGTCACACAAAGTGAAAATATTTTTCAACCAAACTGTGTGAAATTCTGTCGGAAATTTTCTAATTTATATTCCAATAAAAGCGCGACAAGGATTCATTCAAACACACCCACACACACACACACCAATTTTCCAGCATCACGTTGCCACTTATTTTCCAAGATAAATCCAACAGATTTAAAGCTAGCGATTTAAAGGAAATGAGAACAGAAAAAAAAAGTCAAAAGGAGTGCGCGTCCTGATAGAGAAAACGACTGTACAATTCACTCCAAGTGTACCATTTTTTCTTCATTCTCTATATTGCAGCAGCAGTAAGGAATCACACAATTCTAAAGTTTTGCAATCCTTCTGTGAAAGCTTTTTCCTTATTAGAGTTAGAGCAACAACAACAAAAAATATATGAAAAGGAAAATATGAAAAATCACTAAAGAAAATTTCCAAATTATTGTTCCCGCTTCCTTGTATTTTAGACGATGGATGCGATATAAAGAAAAAAAAATGTCTCGTCTTTCAGGCAAGCGGTTATATGCCAATGGCATGGCCATTTTCTTTTCGCCGTAATTGTGGAAATTGTTCCATAGAAATTTAAACCATAGAATTTCTTGTACGATTTTGTGTGGTTTTTTTTCCCTTTTCCTTACTACACAGTAGGAAATGGGTGGTTGCTTTAGCCATTTGAGAGACGAATTTGGGATTTGAGTAGATTCCAACCAGATTCCATTTGTATGGGAAGATGTTTATTAATGTTGTGGAAAAAAAAGACTCATTGTTTTAAGAAATAATAAGCCTTTTTGGTTTTGCTGCTTTTATTGATGATATCACCAATTTGAATCAATCATGCATGAAAAGCTTGTATGCCTGAAAAGACCTGAAAGCTTCAAAGAGCTTAAAGAAAATTCAGTCTAACTTGACGACTATAAATAAGGATATAATCCCAACCTATATAACCCTCTTGGAATATATGCCATACGAACTACAACACCGAAGGTGCTATTTCACCAGACATTTTATGTGGACATAACAGACAGTAATTCGTGTAGTACTAATGATATAACCCACTCAGACTTCGACTTGTCGAACCCAAAAGTAAATACAGGAGTTACCACTACGAAACGAATTTGGTGCACTCAAAACTTGTAAAATCATTTATATTAGGTACCTCCAAGTTTTGATTGTAGATCAACAAAATCCTTGGAACCGGATAAATTCCTTAGAAGGCATTTGATTTAACAGTTTTTAAATATATCCAAGTTAAGACTAAAAAAAAAAAACTATATGATTAATAAAATTCCATTCCAAAGAACTTCTAGTAAGATAATTTCATCTCGAATATTAAAACATTTTCCAATATACGACATGCAGTCTCTAAAAACTTCCACAAAGATGGCCTGCCAAAAATCAAATTACTTTATTTTTATTTATCTAAGCTACTATTAAAGAAAACAACATCGACTCTCATCGAATATGGATATGTAAAAAAAAATCAAAACATCTGTAGTATTTATTGATTTAACTACTGGCTACAATACCGTTTGAAGAACTAGTATAAAAGTTAAAGTTAAAAGTTTCTAAAAGTTCAAGAGATTATGCACAAACGTATTAACTGCATATTTAGTTCCTTCGAAATTTTTATTCAATTGCAGATTCCGACAACTAGTCAATGGACTCCCGCAGGGGTCGATTTTGGCTCCTCTAATGTTTAATCTGTACGTCCATGCAAGAAATTTAAATATGCAGATTATTTGAATCTAACTATTCAGTACCAAAAATAGTCGTTCTCCAAGTGCTGGTGTAGGTAGGAACTCCAAAGTTATGCAACCAGTTCATCAATTTAAAGTTGAATTTAGTGGTTAACGAGACATGATCGTTCCACTCAAAAAATTTTTAAAATATGCTGAAGTTAAATTGGCGTCAAGAATTTTGCTTAGTTATCAGCTAAGTATGCCATTCCTGTTTGGATAAACATTTCAATGAATCTATTCTCAGGAATGATAAGATGAACTCATTTCCTGGGGCTGACTACTTTTTACACTTTTCACCATTCGAAGAATATCAGAAACAAATCAGGGTAATTGTCCTTAAATTTGTCCTACAAACTATATTTTGTTTTCGTGAATCAATTGAGAAAGCGTTCTCAACTAGTATTTCTAGCAAAGAGGAGTGGGATGGTAATCTCGTGGCAAATGACATTAATATATGTCTTTAGGGACTATTCGAAAATGGGTGTGTGAGTTGGAGACGAGGTGTTCTAAGTGTACTCCAGGCGGAGGTTGTGGCCATTTGTAAAGCAAGAAGCAAGGCTACTGGTTATAACTTATGAAGTACCTAGTGTTCGAGTCATCAGGAGTCCTATTGACAGCCAAACTGCAATCAAAGCTTTCGACTCGAACACCATTAGATCGCACCTAGTACAACAGCGTCACTGTGAGCTCAGGAAACTGAATGCTTACCACAGAGTTGTTCTCTGCTGGGTGACTCGTCACAATGACATACCTGGGATGAAGGCAGCTGATGCTCTGGCTAGAAAGGGTTCCGCTATGAATATATGTCTAGCGTCCCATAGATGAACTTCTAGAATCAGTGAAGAGAATTCTAGATTAACAGGCCTGTAAACTGGCAAATCGCAGATGGAGACAATTGACGTCATGCGCGATAAACAACGACTTCTGTAGATGTTGTATGGACGAGGAAGAGTATGAGAGCGTTCATCATCTGCTGTGCGATCGTCCTAACCTTGCTAAGAGTGAGTTGAATACGCTTGGTAGCTACTTTTTCTGTGAACTTGGGGAATAGCAGACAAAGAGTTGGAGGACCTGGTTAGGTTCATTAACTCGTGTGACTGGTTTAAGCGCACCCTCCAGTTTTTAGATATCTCTTCCAGGTAGGGTCCAAAGAAAGTGGCATCACAATGGACTATAGATAGTCTAAGTAAGGCTAGTCATACACGCTTTTACGATGGCCGCCAATCTAAACTTGCCTAACCTTTCGTGAATGAATTGACCAGGTTTAGCCATATTTTAATTTTTTTTTACCACGTCCAGTTCTACAGGAGCATAAGAACTGAAAAATTTGATATCCTTCAATCCGTTTGATTTTTCTATCAGATTGGTTGACTCCTTAAAAATTAATGTAAAAAAACATTGACGAGAAAAGGCGAAAACACCGGGTACTTGACATATTTAAAGTTAACAAAAACAAAAACTATTAGGGGGACCAGAAAGTAATGTCGTTTTTTTTTTAAAAATTTTAACAAGTTTTTACTTTTAATCAATGTTATAATCACCCTAGTTATCAACAATCTTTTCCCGCCTAGTGTCCAAATTTTCAATGCCGAATCGATAGAAATCAATTAGTTTTTGAACAAAATATCTGGAGAGGGCATTTTAGACATCATCCAAATATTCAAATTTTTTGTCATAAAGAAAGTATTGTAGCGATCAGAATAAATGGATATCCGATGGTGCAATATCGGACGATTATGATGGGTGAGGCAGTGTCTCCTGCCTCAAATCATTAGATTTTTCCGGGGTTCGTCTTGCGCTGTGTGGTCTTGCATTATCATATTGCAGAATAACGCGTTATCTGCTGACTATCACTGGACACTTTTCAATTAAAGATTGATTTGCATACTCGATCCAATGGTTCACAGTAAAGATCTGCATTCATAGATTGTCCAGGTATCAGAACTTTAAAATGAACGATCTGTGGTGGATTGGTTAGCTTTGTTTTCTTCGAACAGATTATTCCGGACCCAAATACCTGTTTTGCTTACTTTACCAATCTTCTGCAAATATTCTTGAATGGTCAACCAAAAGTTGGTTCAGAGTATTCGACACTTCCTCGATTATCTGACACGAACTTGTTTCCACTTCTACTTAAATGTAAATGATAAACAAATATTGTATGTGTAGAAACGACATTACTTTCCGATCCCCCTTATAATTGCAATCCATAATAAAGGATACATCTCTCAAATTTAAACTCAAGAAATACACGCGCAAAGGTGATTAGACGGCAAAAAAATATTTACACACGTGTTTATAAGTACCATTAAAAATGAAATCGAGCCAGAAAAACTTTTCACAAAATCAAATTAAAGAATTTTTTATTCACTCAAAATTTTCTTTTCTCAGAGGATAGTTAAATGACAAAACTTCACCAAAGTGTCCGTTCTAGAAGCTAATAGAATTGAACAAGTCAAGTAAAGTTCATTGTTTGACCACTCCTAGCAATAGAGCCAGAAGGTCATCTCATTCGCATTTAAAATATTTTAATTGCTCATAATTTCTTTTCAGAGGGCAATTAAATGGAGAAACTTTAGGAAAAGTGTTCAAAATCTTAATTATACTCAAGCGAGTGAATTTTATTGCTTGATTACAAACGAAAAAAAAATTTCAAGTTTTACACTGGAATTCTATGTAAATTGAGAAAAAAAAATATAAATATTCGAAAGCTCCTGGTTGGACAGCTACATACCTACACATCCTAAACAAATTTATATGGCTATGAACCCACATTCTTAAAAAATAAATAAACAACAAAAAATCATTAATGTTTACGGTAAAAAAAAATGTACTCTCACCTTGAGTCAAAACCGCAAATCAGATGAACTGAATCTGACCGAAGAGAAGAGTTAACCCTAAACTTTCAAGACTTGATAATTAGTTCTACACAAAACAACCGTAAATCACGACCAGAGCGTCAGGTAAAAATAAAAAATAAAATAAAAATAATTCGATTCCACTAAAATGCATTCTGCATCTTATACAACCGCAAGCACAGAGAATACTTAAGCCACAGAGCAAGTTGAAAAATCCTAAGTAAAAAGTATATCAAGAATTGAAGATTCTGGTGGTTCTGGTGTGATTCGATTCTTGATTACCCACCTTTATGCATAAATTTACGATCATTTTGGCAATTAAATCGATAATTGAATTTTTTCTGTTGGCTAACGTACGTAGATACATTGAATAACAAGATCGCCAGACAGAGTGTACAAGAATTAAAACTTAAGAAAACTTTTAATTCCACTCACCTTTTTTCATGATGTCTTCAGACAATATTTGAGACGAGGACGCCGGCACTGACGACGACGACGACAGAGACTCTGTGATTAAGGCTGCTGCTGCTGCTGTTGCTGTTACTACTTCTACTGCTGATGATATTTGTGATGATTCGGACAGAAATCTTCCGGATTCTTCCTCAGATTGTCGTTGATAAGGTTGATTCGATACCTTATTATTTTCACCGTTACTAACAACAGCAGTTACTGTTGTTTTTTTGATTTTATGTTCAACACCCAAAATTATTCGCTGTTCGATTGGTTTTGGTTTAATGATCTCGGGCATAATTTCAGATGATTCAACACCTTTTGGTTCGACACGAGCCACCAATGGAACTACTTTAGAACTAGTTTCTGTTGTGAATTTTGTATGTAAAGAGAAATCTGTTGGTTGTTGATTATTTTCGCCGGCTAAAGTGGAATCAGTTTTATCTCCTTTTTGTAAATTTATATTATCGACATCATTTTTCGTCGTCTTTCCAATATTTAGGTCACTTCCAGATTTTGGTAAAACTTCAACAACTTTAACAGTAAATATACTTTCATCTTTATTAGATGATGGTAACTTATCAGTAACAAGTTTAATCAATTTTGGTACTTCTCCGATTTTATGTGTTTTAATGTCTAGGTCACTTTCATGTGTCTTTATATTTTTTTCACACGGTGGCTTTTCACTTGATTCAGTTTCTTTTAAGAGTACTACGGACTTATCATTATTAGTTGACACATAATTAGGTGTAATTGGTTCTGCCGTAGATTGTTGATTTTGATTTAGGTCAGTTTCACTATTATGTGTAATAGTTTGTTTTTCCGGTTGAACAGGAATTTTGGAAATTTTCTCCTTTTCAACTAGTTTCTTATTAATCCGTTTTGGAATTTCTGGTGGATTCGACTTTTTTTTCTGTTTTATTCTATCATTTTCGAAATTTTTATTTATTTCCAATTCGTTAGAAATACAACTTCGTTCTGATTGTAAGAAATTTGTGGTTGACATAATAAGATTTTGTTTTGAATCATTTTCAATTTTATTATTGCTCTGGTTTATGTTTTTTTCAATGACTTGTGTTTCAGGAGTAGAAGATTTTTCTAATTTTTTGCTTATATTTACCTCTAGTCTACTTTCATCCTTTAAACTATTTTTGTTTTCATGTTTTTTGGATTGATTTGTGCTATTAAGGATGGGTGTTTCTACAAGCGATTTATCTTTTATGTCTTTTAGGCTAGTTTCTCTATTATCCTTATATTCTTTTACTTTTATCATATCTTCAGTCTCATTTTTAGCAGGATAATTATGTTTTAAATTTACACTAACATTTTCATTCAAACTATCTGTTTTATCCGTTTCGGTCAATTTAAGAATTTTATTTTTGTTTTCTACCAAGCTATCTGTCTGGTAGAAATCATCTTCAATAATTTCCTTATTGTCACAAATTATCACACTCATTTCTTTCTCCTTTTTACCATCATTACCATAACACTGCACAACTTTTTCTACTTCACAAAGTTCGGACTTTTTCGTTTTACTATTAACCACAGAATTGTCATCGATTTGCATAGAATTACCTAAAATCGAACTGGTTTCGTTACCCTCAAGTATTTTTGCTGGTTTTATATCGATTTTTGTTATCTTATCGTTACCATCACTGCTATTGCTGGAGTTGTTGTTGTTGTGGTTCTTTTTGTAGGTGCCAGTACTGATGCTGGAAGAGCTCGTTTGAATATCACTACCGTTACACTGATTGTACTGATGATTACTATTGGCAGACGTTTTTCCTGTCATTCCAATCGAATTCTCATTTTGCTGTTTGCTCGTTTTTATTTGTGGCATTATTTCACATGGTGCGAGCTTTTCTTCTGATCCAAAATGTTTATCGGAAATAGTTTTATGAGTAATTTGAGCTGATTGCTCGTATTTTGGTTGTTGTGGATTGTATTGGTGTTGTTTATGTAGTTGTTGTTGATGTTGCGTCATATCATTGATAATAACGATTGGCCTAAAAGACAAATGAAAAAAAAATAATAAACGAAATTAATCGAAATATGAAGTTGTGACGAGAAACTGGGTTGAGTGAGAGTAAACAACTATCAATTTTTGCCATGAAATTTATTTGTATTTATACTTAGGCAATGTTCAAAGAAAATCGCTTTTCCGTCTTAAAACAAATCTTCTTATCCATCGGTCATGTGCCTATGGGGTAGGTATTTTTTTCTCCTATATGAGGTTGAATGAGTTTCGAAAATTATGAGCTCGTTTTAAAGTCTCGAAGTTAAAGGGGCAGAATCCAGGTTAAAGCGGAGCTAGGCAGAAAAAAAAGTATAGACTCCAGCTGTAGATAATATAAAGTCGCCGAAGATGTACAATTTGGGGATCCTTCCTGATGACGCTTATCGTGCATCAAAAAAGTCATATAGAATGCCATTTTCAAAGAAAAAAAAATCAGATCTTAAACGAGGCCGTAAGCCCTACTTTTTATTAATCGTCATCTATACATATGAATATATCTAGGCACCCAGAGGTGGCTGAAATGTATAAGTGCGGATTTGAAAGCATACGCAAAGTGCCAATTTGAAAGTGACCTAGAAGGATCAAATTTCTCGGCCTCAAATCCTGATTAGATTAAATTCTTCTCTAGCTATAATACACTTACTCATAACATCGAAATCTTACTAATGTAGTTGTTGAAATAAATTAATTTGAAATTAATTTGAAACAAATCTAATATTTTTTGGAAATCCCACGAATTCTATCATCGACTACATAAATCGAAAGTCAGAACAAAGGACTAAAGGGATCCTGCATATAAACACTTCAACAGAGCCAAACTCTCAAAGAAGCTGGAAAGAATATAAAATGACTCTAGAAGCAAATACTCATGAACTGTGAAGATCTAAGAGAAGACCTTAAGGAAGAAATGTAAATAAAATTGGAACTATCAAAATATGTAAATTTTCAAAGCTACATCTATATTGAAATTTTGCCCAAAAATATTGTTCGTTTCATCGAAAACTTACCCGGACTGTTGTTCCAACGAAGAAAACTCTTCTTCAACTTCACCAATTGTCGGAAGCATATTCGAATGCCAATGAAAATTGAAATATGCCTCTGATGGTCCAGGTCCATTAATAACTTCAGGTGGACCCAACTTTTCACCCTCTTCAATTTCGTAAATTTTCTCATCATCCTCTTCACTAGAGCTGTCCAAGTAATTATCATTACATTCCACTTCAATTTTAATACATTTTCCAATAATGACTTTTTCTTCAGTACTCTTCTCCGGTGTACATCCACCATTCTGAATAGGTTCTTTTGTTGATGTATCAATTCCACTTGTTCCAGTATTCTTTGGAACGAAATTAATTAATCGCGGTAAATTTGTCTGTTCATTTCCATTAACATCGACAATCATTGAGACGTTTTTAACAGCATTCAGCTCATCTGAATTAGATCGATTTAAATCGTTCATTTGTGATTCATTCTCATTTCGACCACTTTCATAGGTTTGAATTTTAAAACGGATTTCATCTGACATTTGATCTCGTTTAGGTCTCATTGGTGTTTTTGATGAATTGAGATTATCAATAATTTCATTAGTTTTGTTTAAATGTTTCAATTCAGGAGATATCGGTGATTGTAGTTTAGGAATATGAGTTTTTTGCAATGACTGAACACGTTCTGGAGGTTTTGGTCTAGGTCCTCTATTTTTAGGTCCATTTTCAAGTTTAACTAATTGCGATTTATCCACAGCTACAATGGTTTGTTTTTGTATATTATTCACTTCTGAATCATGTGAATTTGATCTGATTAAATTTTTATTTGGCTCACCTTTAAATGTTGACAAATTTACTGGCTTTAGGTCACTTTCATTATCTCTAGAATCTGTTCTGTATAAATTTAATTTCAAATCAGTTTCAGATTTTTGTTTTTGTACCATTAAACGTGGTTTTAAGATTATTGCCTTTTCTGATACTTTAACAGCATTTTGTTGATTTTTCTCTAGATTCTCAGCCATTTCTAGAGATGTTTTCGGTGAAAGCATTACAGGAATCTTAGATTTAATAAGTTTACTTTCAAAACGATCAACAGTTTTCTGCTCTGCAATATTTTCTGAAGAATTTGCTGTTTCTGTTTGTATAAATAACTTACACTGCTCCTTTAAAGCTTTCATTTCATTATTCTTCGTCACAGTGTTTGCTTTATTTGCTTTTAGGTCATTTTCAGTTTTAGATCGTTCCATTAATCGTATTGGACTAAATACCGAAGCAATAGCCTTAGGGATTTTTGTTATTAAATCCTGTTGTTTAGATAAACTTACTGTACTTGGTTTCATTATTTCCTTATTAACAATTTCTACATTATTATCCTTCCCTTTTCTCGGAACGGGAACAACAGGAGGTCTTTTCTTTTTACTCTCAACACTAACACCCTGTTGCCTAGGCTTGGGTGTTGGAGTTACAGTAATTTCTACATTTTCGTAATTATTCTTAACTAAAGTCTTGTGAATTTCAACATTTTCGTAAGATGATTTCGTTGTCGTTTTCAAAATTTCGTTCGCCGCCATACTAACTTCTTTGGCGGTGTCTTGATGATGATCGTCTAATTTTCTTAAACATTCTTCTAATTTCGCTGAACTATCCACATGAAATTCTTCTTCAAGGAGTGTGAATGGTTTTAGAACTTTCGCCAACTCGGCTTTATTTATCACTGTAACACTACTATTGTGTCCCGTTGGACCATTCACATTGATACAGCACCCGTTCGTATTGTAACATGATAAATCTGAATCGGATGAATATGTCGAACTAAGAGAAAACTTATCTATAACTGTGGAAATAGAACTTCCTGTATCATCAGACTCCGATTCTCCAATAATAGAATTTTCATTGGAAAACAAATTTATATAATACTCGGCATCTGGTGGAGGTGTAAATGGTTTATCATCCTTGGTGGTAACTACTTTCTCTTGTTGTTGCCTTCTTCTAGTAAGTTTTCTAGGAGGTACAGGTGGTGGAGGTGGAGGTTGTTGATTTCTTCCCTTTATTTTATCATCATCAGGAAATTCAATTTTTTTACCCTCACCATTACGAACATCCAACTTAATTGCAACGTTACTCTCTTTTAAGCAACGTACACATTCAATTCTTGTCAGTTCAGTAACTGATTGACCATCGATTGTAATTATTTCATCACCTTCTCTGAGATTACCCCAACTTGCGTTAACTCTTGATGCCGGACTGTCTACTGCGCATGATTGAATGAATAATCGTTGAACTTTTTCATTACTTTTTGTACCGCCCTGAAATTTTAATCCGAAACCGAGTCGTTCACCGGGTAGTCGATACACAAGCACTGATTCAATATCATTTTGATCTTTTGAACTGTGATCAAGTTGAGACACGCACCCATTTATAGATAAAACTGTTATAAATGATGGATCATCATTTGGATCTTGGCTTAATCCATTCTGTAGTAGATGGCGCTTCTTACTTTCGTTCGATGGTGCCGTGTCGTCGTCAACAGCAACTACAGTCACATAATCTTCCATGACGATCCAGAAATTACGAGAAGTTCCACATCAGATGGCTCTGTAACAGAAATTTTATAGCTGTTATACAAAGCTTTTTTAGGTACAGTTTAGTTGAAAAGTATATAGTAATGAAATTTTTAGAGTTATGATAAAATTTATAATCGCTTGTTATTAATATAAAGGCGGCACGCACCGTAGTTGCTCTTCTCTAGCCAATACCAGAAACTGGTCTAGCTCAATCAATTCAACGAATTCTTTAGAGTTGCTAGAAAATAAACTCATTGCTAGCTTACCGAAAATTATTAATGGGCAAATTTAACGAGGTCGAAATGAACTTTTCGCAATAAATGGGTAACATTTTAGCGTCATTAAATTCTGAAACAAATTTATCGAAACGACTTTCGTCGAGTAAGGAGATCTCGGCTGTTACAGAAATGTAAAATAAGAGACCAAAACGAATCCGTATAAAACAGAATTGTAGATCATAAGGGAAAATCGATTGGTATTTTAATTACAATAAACGAAATAGACTTTCTGTGTTTAATCTTCATTATCAGATGACTCTCTATTGAAATTCGAGAACTGCACAGCAAGATCACTTTTTAATAGCCACGATCAATTCAATCATTATTTTTGTATTGCAAATTAACATACCGTACTAGAGCCCAGTTCTATGACATTACGATCGATGCCTTTTTATCGAAGCGTAAACGGTATCCATTGAATTCAAGGCAGAGAATGTTAGCCGAAAAGCTCTTATTTAAAGTGATCTCGCTATGGTTCAGTACACTTAATTAACAACAGTATTATGAGACAATTAATTTTTTTTTTTCGTAAATTGTGAAAATTAGAGTTTTTGTGATCAAGACATAGACCGGCAGCACTTGAAGTGTGGCCTATTTATGTATATGTGGAGATGTATAATTCACATTACTCTTGCAAGCGCATTTGGTCTCGTAGTCTTCTACAAATCAAATTCGCTACCTACAGCCAAGACATTTGATGAAGTTATTTAAGAAAACACAGAAAAAAATCCAGATGTTCGAGAATTTTCACCTTATTTCGGTGGGTCCCTCGAATCTATAAAATTATGGCATGCTATGGTTCAATAGTAACGTGACATGCTTGACATGACATGGTCGATTTATTATAAACAAAAGACTATGGCAGAACTAGAAGCTCAGGATCGACGCTTCGTTGCTTGTAATTTAATTTCAGAATTAGTCTAATTAGAGCACTTACGCTTTCTTCATATCGGTAAATGGTAAAATTCTTTACTATCTACTACTACATTCTTAATACATGTCACTCCTGAGAGATTATGGTTGCTTCAGCAAAGTCAATGATTTCGAAACTATATAATAAGATTTTTCAGAATTGGTAAATCTGTACATTTTCACGCCTTGAATAATATCTGGAGAATCATTTACAAAAGTTCTAAATAATAGAGGCCCTAATAAAGAGCTTTATATAACCCCACGCAGGAGAGAGAAAATAGCTTAGATATCAGAATCAATAATATTATCAAAACTCTTTCGTACAATTTAGCACCACCAAGGCAACTATACATAATAGAAAGTAAAACGTACTTACTTCATGTCTATGTAACCTTGAGCAGATTGTGAGTGACCGGCCATCCTGCCATTTCGTAAAGATTTTGTTTACCTCAAATTGACCTGTTAATTATTATGAATACGATTAATTTTAAAAGACTAAGCTATACATCATCTGAAGATACTGAATCAGATCGTATAGAAGAGATGGCTTCTATGACTTCATCTATATCCATGCATCTCAAGGTGAAACTGAATCAATTAAGGGACTACAACCATCAGACGAGACACTCTAAATATACATAAATGAAGAAGTAATTTAAATGTCATTAGATCAAAAATCATAAGAAGAATTCTCCGATTTTACCAAGCAAACTTCAATGGTAAATCAGGATTCAGTTAATTTTTTTTTTTTTTTTTAATACTGACTCTTCTCTTTGCATATGATTAGAATGCCATAGTTGCGGACAGAAACTGATTAGTATATTCTGCTCCAACTAGATGGTGGGAACTAATAAAAGTAGATACTCTCGTTGAGAGATGAGAAATTATATTTCGGTTTAAGATGAAGGGCCTCCAGACGCTTAAACTCTTCTTTGTATAAATAGAAGTGTGAGTCACTGATAAGAGCATTAAAAATGTTAGCCAGAGGTGATGGTCAACAGAAACTCACCCTATCTCAAACTCTAGGCACCAATTTTAATTATGAAGATTGATTTAAAGATGGACTTAAGAGGTAATAAAGCGATGCGACCACTAAAAGGGAGACATCGGCACCTGCTGGAAGAACCCTATGATGAAGGTATAGATGACTCTTTTGTATTTAGAATCAAACAATGATTTGAATTATATATAATTAATTTCTAATAGAAAATATATACTACATATAACTGTAGGTTGAAATCTTTTTAATCTTTATCATCTGCAGATTTTTTTCATAGAAATTAAAGGGTTTATGACACAACAACTCAGTCCTTGAATTACACAGCTTACCTGTGGTATCACTAAGTGGAAAGCAAATATGGTCATTATATCTAAAAATTTGTATAAAATCTTATAAGCTTAAAGTTCATAAATCATTCAAAAATTGAAGGTCAACAGGTGTGTGATTAAGTATATGAGTTCAGACATGATCTTTAAGATATATCTACTACATCGGAGTGAATGATTCATACCTCAACGACCGACTGTCCGTCCAACCGACTAAGCAACTGTACGTCTTGATCTTTTCAAAATTAACCGGACACCAGAACTTATCGCTGTTGATTTTCCTTTTTAAAACGATATTAATTGCAGCCGAATGCAGTTACATAAATAAAACAAACAAACAAACAAAATCTCATCATATTTATGCAAGAATTTTCCGGCATTATGCCTCTCAACTTAAGATCCCAACAACAATAAAATTCATGTGGCAATAATAAGAAGACGCACAGTACCGTAACTGAAAGCAAATCCAAACCGACCGCCTCAATAAGATAGGCATCTCCAGTTGGTCAGTGTAGGTAGTATGGAAGACTGACTGACTGAATGCAGTAAGTATGTTGTTATGGATGGCAATATAAAGAGCCAGTTGTGTACACCTTTGGCAACTTAGTAACTGTTGTGACTTGCGCAGAGAACCGAGCCGGCTCACCTCACAGATATGATGGGAGACCGGTTTTTCTTCTTGCATGCACCAATGAACAACAAGTGAGTGCCGGACATTCGGACATTCATTAAGCAGCTCCCAAAAGTGTTTTAATCAGTTCCAGAGAGGTGATCATCATCATCATCATCTATCTAGTGGATGAGACTGCATTTCTACTACTTTGGAATTCCGATTTTCAGGAAAGTTGCAAAGACTTTTCCCATCTGCAATGCATATGTAAGTACCTCACGCAGAAAGTTTCTATTCGACAATCCTCTAACTAGTGATATGACACATTACGTCCGGTATCCGACGACTATTCGGCTCATGTGTGATAGGCTTTCGAAAGAAACATTAAAAATGTCCCCTAAGGTAAATTGTAAAGATTCACAGTCATATGACGATACGCAATTTTTAAAATTTTAATGACAGCCTTCACGCGTCAATTGAGCATTGTTCGGTTTTGAGATTTTACTCTTACGTTATGATCAAATCTATGCGGTGATGATTATACCAACCACTCTCTCTCATTCGTCGCATTTTTCAACCAGTATCTATACGTCTGATTAGATTTCTTTACAACAATCCTGAGGTCAGTGCAGGTTTAATGAGTTTCAAAAGGGGAAAACACCTGGCTACGGGATAACTGCGAAAGTAGATTCTTCTACAAGTGTATAGATTACCTGTATTATGAACGTCGGTATACGTAAACTTTTCGATATCTAATTTGACAACAACATGTCGTTGTCGCTGTCATCTATCGTTGTTAAAAATGTGATAAATTATTATTAGCGATGCGATAAACTATTAACCCTTGGGGTAATTATAGTATTTGGTATTGCAAAAGCCTAAGTAGAAAATTAACAATAATTGATATGTTTACGTAGACCCAAAGGGGGATTGGTAACTAGTAGTTATTGGAGAAGATTAAAGTGAAATTGTGGGCGTTTTCATGTATAGTAAATAATAATGAGATGAGGATTTTAAAATTGTTTTGGAACATCTACTTAGTAGGCAATTTGAAATTTTTGTAATACTTTTACTTTTCATCCGATGAACTTATACTTTCTCTTTTTTTCGGAGTACTACAAAGTTCAATCCATCGCTTCATTGTTTTGTTATTTTTTAAGCAGTTCTAGCTAATAACCAGGTGAGTTCGATACGATAATAGTATTGAGATGTGAAAGATAACCATCCCCTGCTAACCTAAAATTACTTTGCTACTATATGGTTATTACAAAAGTTTTAAGGTCATCCAACTCAACCAATTTCAAACTTTTGTTAATAGATGTTTACATCGAATCCCTAAAATTCTCTAAACGGAACAAATCTCAAAAGAAGAACTTTCAAATCGGTTAGGTCAAGACAAATTGAACGTAGGGATAAAGAAGCAAAATTTTATAATTGGTCTAAACACATTTTAGTGATGCTCTAGTAGATGAATAGGGGTGGCATTTCGCTTTTACTCTTAAAACGGTTTGCCGGACGGTAAAATTTTTAAAAGATTTCCCATTCTAAAGAAAAACATTTCAAAACCTTAGAGATTTTTCAGATTGACTTTTTTCTCCCAGTACATGATACAAAGATAACAAGGTATGGCCAATTCGAGAGGAATATTTGGTGTTGCTACTTCATGAGGTGACAATGTTATTTCCAGCGAATTTGTTTTGAGTTTTGAGTATTTTATTGACTAAAATATGCTTTGAATATATTAAAATATTTAACAAGACATTAGTTTCTTCGTTTAAATCACTTCGGGAAAAATAATTATGTACTAGTGGGAAAGCAAAGAAATTTCCAAATAGAAAATTTTTTTCACTTTAATAAGGACGATTGAAATTGAGACGAATTAGTCGCTAACAGAGGCAAGCAACCAATTGACAGATAATTTGGCCATACCTTGTTAATCTTTGTATAATGTTCCAATATACCTAGTTAAAAAGAAAAAATGTGAAGTTTTGTATGGCAACTCTATGAAGGGATTGCCCAATTCAACCCATTTTTGATCATAGTTTCAGAAATATTTTTGCCTAATGAGCTACATATGTAGACAATTTCAGCACTGTCTATATCCATTACGTTTTCAATCATACATTGTAAAAAAGAAATTTTGTATGGCAACACTGTGCAGAATTTACTACCCTATTTCGCCAAGCTTTGTACTAATATCTAAAATTTGTATATAAAACTCCTGTGCAAAAAATCAGCTTCCTCCGTCAACCCATGCTCAATCATTGTCCAGAAATGATATCCGAAATTTTTTTATGGAAACTATACGAAAGAGTTGCCAAATTTTGCCCAGTTTTGAATTTTTATAAAATAGTAGGTACTGTTCAAATCTCTAAGTCAACTAACCGAAAAGACACATACAAAAATCAAAATGCCTTTTTGATATTATAGATGTGTATCCATTGTCCAATCTATTTTTCTGTACTATCATTATTATTTTCTATAGAAACGTGTCATTCCGTCCAGTGATTTCATCTAGGGCATACAAAGGAGAGATTGGAATTACGATTAGCAAGGCAAGAAATTTCAACAAGATAACTTTCATTTTATAATAACGCAGCCCTTAGACTAGAACTTGTAAGGAGTACGTCGAACAGGGAAAATCAGCAGAACCACTTGTAGAAGAACAATTTCAACTGGAAGATCATGAAGCTAAAAAAAAAAAGTATCAGATGAAACGGAGTACCATAGAGAGATTTACCTTGCCTTTATTTATGCCATTAGAATGTGGAATGCAGTTCCCTTTGAGATTAAAGAGGAGAAAAGTATTTATATATTTTAGATACGCACAGGTTTAAGGGCTGGCAATAACAGTTTGGCAAGCTAATTACAGATTACAGATTTTTTTTTAAGTATAGATACAGAATATTATTCTTGAACATATCCAGTAAAAGAAGCTCAAAAAGTTGGTCCCCAAAAGATAATTGCATACTTTCTGGCACTCATTGATCTTTCTCGCTGGATTTGCTTCAGAAAAAGTGCAAAAAAAACGCAGAAAGGGTTACATTTTGGGTACAAAGTGTAATAGGTTATTTTAAAGCCAAGCTTTTGGGCTTCTTAAATGCAATATGAAAAATAAGTATTGATGACGTGTTTTTTTTTATAAAAAATAGTAGTTAAATAAAAAAACAAACACCGAAATTTCAACTTTATTGAGCCATAACTTCAAAACGGAGTGGAGGAGAGGAAAAGTTTACAGACTATTGGAATAAGTCCAAGGATTATCAATCGAAGAAGTTTAAAATCATCATCACAGGGTGTAACGTTCAGAAATGATAGTGTGATCTATAAAAACATACCGAAATATCTTAAAGTCCCGTTATGTCGGCAACCGTTAGGATCCCCCCACCTTCCCAACACGTACAATTTTTTGCACGTCTAAGCATCCGTAGCCTTCAGATATTACACCACTTACGGGATACCCTGATAAACCTGTCCTTGACAGGATTTTAACAGCGATTTAAGTAAAACTTTGAAACAAGGTTTGATTAATACACTTAGATCACTTGTCATTCATTCTTTAAATAAGGGTCAGGCGATTCAAGTGAGGTCTGGGGTATCGCAGGGATGCCATTTGGGTCCTATTCTATTCATTCTTTTCATCATTTCTTTTCCTCATTTGCTAACTGCCTTCTTTTTGCAGATGATTCAAGGCTTTTTATCATTATAAATACCTTTAGTAATTGCATGGAGCTTCAACAGGATTTAACAATGACAAATTTATTCGAACTAAATGCCTCAAAATGCAAAGCAATGTCCTTTTACCATTTGATACACCCTATATCCTTTCGTTATTGTGTCATAAATGTTCTTCTTGAAAGACTTTCAAATATAACTGCTCTTGGTGTAATATTCGATAGGAAGATAACTTTTAAAGAGCATATCGATTATGTTACATCTGAGTTATTTAAAGAGGCAGACAGATAACTTTCAAGATCCCTTAACACTAAAATCTTTGTACTTTTCACCAGTACGGTCCATTTTAGAATATGGTTCCGTTGTATGGATGCCTACACAGATAACTCATATGATAAGACATGCTGAGTGGATTCAAAGAAAATTTACACGTTTTGTTGTACCTAAACTAAATTGGGATCTTACGTTGGACTATAAGTCACGTTGTCTTTTATTAGGATTGTATTCCTTATAGTCTAGAAGAGTCATAAGTTCAATAATGTTGGGCCATGATGTACTTATTTGTAGGATTTCATGTCCAGAACTGCTATTTTCAATTTCCTTCTATGTACCTCAAAGAAATATTCGTCCTACACGCTTATTGGTTGTACCCTTTCATAGATCGAACTTTGGATATCGTAAACCTATACACGTCCTATTGCTAATTTCAACTCGGTTGATTCATTATATGATTTCCATTTATCTAGAGAGGGGTTTAAGAATATTATTTTAGAACTTTTCCGCTTAAATTTTTGTAAATTTGTAATATAGTTTAGTATTTAAAATAACTTTTGATTAAATCTAGACTCAGTAGTACATACATACTTATATTTGTATAGATCTCTGTAGGATTTATTCCGTAGATTAAAATAAGTAAATAAATAAAACCTATAAGACCAACTCTTATAAGATCACTTTTGCCTTCGTCTGTTTGAAGATTATTGAAATTTGAAATTACAGTAATGTTTAAGACATAACACATAAAGGAGAAATAAAAGGGAATTTCATAACAACGTGAAGCAATTCATTCATTTACTGCAAGCAAATCTGGATTAGGTTTAAATATATGTACTTAAATTCGATCGAACAACCGGTCGTTAATAAAGCTCTGGAATCGTCATTGTGCGAGCCAGACTCACACTTGACCGAATTATTTATTTAAATTACATAAGTACTTATTATTCGAAATTGTTTTTTTTTATTGTAACACCAAAATGTTCAATGTTTTCTTTACAACTTCGGTAGACATTTTTTTTTATGTTGTATTTATTTGTATATGTATTAAAAAAAAAACTTAATGTTGTTACAAAACGAAACGTGTTTTTCTTTATATTACGAAGTCGGTCTATTACCCGGGACTTTCAATTTTCTGGGAAAGTCTCGAAACCGGGCATCCCGAATAATCGAGTTTCAACAGTAATAATTGAATAATAATTTATTCCCAAAAATATTGCAATCGAATCAATTTTTACAATTAAAAATATATTCGATAAAAATTGTATTTGAAATATTGATTAATAATAATTTTATTCGATTGATTATTAATAATTTTATTCGATTAAAATTTTATTGGAATAGAATTACCGAATTAGAACTTAATTCGAATGAAATTTCAATGGAATAAATGTGGCAAGATTATTTATTCGATTATTATTTCACTGAATTGAAATTTTATTCGAATCTGTTTTAATCGATTATTCGAATTAATTATTCATTTCATTTTTTATTCGACAAAAATTTACGCAAATCTGTCAAGATCTGCACCCAATACAGAGGTAATAGACCAATCATAATATAAAAAAAAAAACTTCAGAGGATACCTAGGATGGAAAATCCAGTTTATAGAAAAATGCTACAAAAGCAATAACCAATGACGTCGTGATGTTGTCAACAGCGCAAAAATTGTAGATAGTTTTTTTTAGGGAATTTATTTTACACCTTAAGTAAGTAATTTAATTGGGTATAAAAAATGAACTGGATAGACCATAGCACAATGATCTTTCATTGCCACAGTTGAATAGTTTTTATGAGGTGAAACGTTCTTGATCCGTTAATGAGCCATCAATGGAAATAATTTAGAAACTCTAAATGGAAAAGTTCATTGTATTTTACGATGGAATTCGAATAAAATTTTCTCACATCTTAAATTTTTTTTTTCCTTTTTTTTTACTTTTATTTTTCATCTTTATCTAATATCTCATTGATACCTGATCAACAGCCATAGGCAAATAAAATTGTTGTTTCACCTACTTCAAAAGTTTTCTCTTTTTTTTTTTACCAATTATTATAAATCGTTTGAAACGGCACAAAACCATTGAGGTAAGATGAATTACATACTTAGCACGCTGCGTTCCTAGCAAGACAAATTGCATTTTTTTTTTTTTT
The DNA here is from genome assembly GCA_963924295.1 of Dioctria rufipes. Lineage (NCBI taxonomy): Eukaryota > Metazoa > Arthropoda > Insecta > Diptera > Asilidae > Dioctria > Dioctria rufipes. Next base: position 191,750,120 of record OZ002743.1, read on the forward strand.
TTCATTTTACTTTTTATTTTATTTTTTAATATAGCTAAGCATCATGACAGGTGATTCCATCAATTATCTACCTTAGATTCTTCTTGGTTGAATGGTCCAGCAGAAGGTGAACTAAAAAAAAGTAGGTATGTATAAACTTCACAAACTTATGTGGTGCCACCTTCTCTTAAATGTATAACTGGTAACTGGCATTGTACATGTATGTAGCTTTACAACCTGAACTGTTGTGCTGTACCTGTTTCAGTATAGTTAGTTTCAGTCATTCAATATTATAGTAACTAGTTACCTAGGTACGGTCTTATTGGTCTACTGGGTCGGCTATTTAGATAAATTCTTTCTCCTTTACAAAACCGACGACTTGTTGAAAGTATGTCAGACGTTCACTTACTCTATGGCGGTCTCTGGACACAACTTACCGGTTTTATTTATTTTTTTGTTTTTTTTTTTTTTTTTATTATGCGAGAGAACAAAAATAAAAAAGAAAAAATAACAAGAAAAATATGTTGAAAGACGGATTTCATTATAAGTCTAGTTAGCTAGAGATTAGTAATGTAACAATATAGTTAGCCGCAGTACAAGGTTAGATTATACTGTAGTCGTCATTATTTTATGATCAAAAAGTTACTTTTATTACCCGCTGAATTTTTATTAATAGATTTAAAAAGCGTGTGCTTCTTTATGAGGTTTCTGGATGCATTAATTTTTCTGGAATTTTAATTTGAGAGAATTTAGCTGATTGGATGAGAAATTTTCTAGAAGGATGTTAAATATGGAAGGGTTCAAACAAAAATCGTAGGCACAATAACCTTCTAATTCTAATACACATCCAACAGGTAGTTAATCATACCAATTCTATGGAGGTTTACAATGATTGAGAAAGAAAAAACAAAAAAGGTTAAGAATTTTACTTCATTAAGAAGAGGAGTTTTTTTTCCGCACTAAATCTGCGATTAATTAAATCGTGGTGATTGAATTAAAACTGAAAGCGTTTTGTACTTCCGTGATAGAAAGATAATTAATTTTACCACATCATACCTACCTAGATAACTGTGCATAAATTAAGTTTGTGGCTTGTGGTAGTAAAGAGGTGAAATTTTGTTGACATTTTCAATAACATTTTTACCTCATTCATTACTACCTACTCCCGGTTTAGTTGAAGTCAAGAAATTTCCGGTTTGATGAAAATCACGTTGCACACACAATTAAAGCCAAAATCTTTTGCACATTTTATCCGCAGATAAAAAATTAGATTCTGGTGTAGTTCTATACACTTTTCCAGTCGATTTCAAAATCGTACTACAAGTTATACGGAATTTTTGGCTTATACAAATTTTCGGTCCTGAATACAATTGTACTAAAATCTGTTACGAAATGCAGTATTAAATTGCTTCTGAAAATTATACTAAAATCTGTTACAGAAACCAGGTATAAAACTGAAATCTGTAATTCACGCGTTAGTTTTTCAGATGTCTACGAACAAGATTTTATTAACAAAAACAAAAACGGAATGGGAGAGTAGGACTGGTTTGTTGTCGTCGTTGTTGTTGTTGTTATGCGAATAATTTTCTTTAACCAAAACACTTTCTGATGCATGCATACAACATTAAAACTCGATACAAGATTCTGAATCCAAGTCAAGTGAACGGTATAGTGCGGATATAGCATTCTGTCCCAGGAATTCTTATGTTACTTTAAAAAAAAATAGTTTAGAAGATTTTTTATAAGAATCATACGACCTTCAGATGCAACCATGTTTATTTCGATGTTCGATTTAAAAAATAACACGTTTTTGTTTTTTCGAAAATAAATTCGAAATCAAATTTCGAAAATGTCTAAATTAAATTTTTGAGTTATGGGACTTAAATAAATGGTAAATTTGTCAGGAGAAATCCGTGTTTTTTTAATATCGGCATATACAGTCAGAGATCGGGAATAGAAGGGAAAATATAGCTCCACCTTCCTTCGCTGTTATACTCTAGATGAAATCTCATTGTGTATAATAAGTTTGTCATTCATAATGCTGACAGAGCAAAATGAATTTCACACCCACGCATAATATGTATTAAAAGTTATTTTGATTTTTGCATGTTCGTCTGTTTATCTGTCTGTCTATCTATCTGTCATTGTGATAACTCCATTGAATAAATAACTAATAAGGAAGCGGGGTTTCGTGCGAATACAGTGTACGTGAGTAGGCAATTCAATGACAGTTAAATCCAAGGAGCGGGGGAGAAACGACAAGAGGGCTGGTCACTTATTTGAAAGTTCACTTAAATTATCATAGGCAACGCCAAGGAATATTATCTGAAGATAAGGGGGCGCCAAAAATTTATTTTTTTTACATAGCAATTTGGATTATAAAAAATCTCCCCCTTCAAAATTTTACGGTTTCACTACTGCCATGACGAAACGAATGCAAACACAGCACACTAACACATTTCGCCAAGTGGCTTAGGTTTTCACCCGATATGCCATTTCCTTATTAGTTATTTATTCAATGGATAACTCAAGAAGGCGTTCACTTAGAGAGCTGAAATTTTTGCACACCGCCTTTTATAAAAAAAAAAAAAAAAAAATAAACCAGATATAAGTTCGAAAATGGGACAAATGGGGTAACTCTTTCGTAGGATTGTCATACAAACATTTCATTTTTCACTACATATTTACACATTGCCTGAGAACGTAGACGTAGAAAGCTGAAATTTGGTATACGACGTTTTCATGAAAATTGTAAATAAAATTTCAAAAATGGACTACTTCGGGCAAGCCCTCCACTTGGTGTTGCCATACAAAATTTTGTTGTATCACTATATAGTTGAATACTGATAGAAAACGCGTTAACAATTTAGAAAGCTGAAATTTTATATACAATATTTTCGAAAAATAGTAAATACAATTTCAAAAGTAGACTGATTTGGACAATTGGTGTTGCCATACAGAAATTGAAGTGTTTTACGGATACTATGAAGGCGTTTTTATTATAATACTGAAAAATTCTTCCGAATATAAAATCATATAAAGTTGGTTATAATCATTTTTGTTGTCCAACGAACCATTCTAAAAATATGTAGAAGCGAAAAACCACTTCAGCAATCAAAATTGCACAGAGGTTGACTATATACGTACTTGAATACGAGCATTCATCTCACCCTAGATGAATGCGTTAGACTAATCCAAGCTTTTTTCCATGTTCTATTCTAGTTTTTAGTAAGTCGAAATATATGGGGATGGAACGTCCTTGTTCTTTCAAACGCACCCAAGTACATGGAAATCAGATGACACATTTCTAAGTTTTACATGCATTTTAATGACTGTATGTCTGGTACTTATGTCGTAAAAACATAATGGAACAATGAGGAAATATCAAATTTTGTGTTAAACTCGAACAAAATTTTACTGGAACCTACGAACTGTTACAAAAAGTTTATGTAAATGATTGTATGAGTCGTACACAAGTTTATATGGAGTTTAAACGATTTAAAGATGTTAGTGAAAATTTAATGGATCATCCAAAACATGGACGTCCAGAAGCTGCAAATCGTGCCGAACTAGTTGAAAAAGTCCGTGAAATCATTGCTATCGATGGAAATTTTATTGTAAGAATGTTGTCAGAAGAATTAATTAAATTCTATTTAGGTTTTTTTTTTTTTTTTTATGGTCGAGAATTGTCCGAGTTAGGCCCGAATATCCAGCTGGAAAACAGTTGTTTTTATTGCATGATAATGCACCACTACACAAGACCTTAAATGTTCGTGAATTCTTAAATAAAAAACAAATTTGTGTCATCGACCACCCACCGTATTCGCCTGATCTATCACCTTGTGACTATTTTCTATTACCTAAACTGAAAATTCCATTGAAAGGAGCGTCTTATTAATATGTTCCATTTCTGTAAGCAGGCGTGATACATGTACTGCAGAGCATTCCGGAAACTGAGTTAAAAAATTTATGTTTGCATCAGTTGATTGTTCTAAACGCTGTATTCAATCAAATGGAACCTATTTTAAATAAATATTAACTTTCAAACATAATATAATGTGTGCTTTGTTTTATATCACAAAGCTTTGTGAATTAAATTTTAGTTCTTGTAATTATTGGATAGGTGGATTCGGGGTATGATGAATTTCCGATTTTTATATTAAATCAAATGTATCAACACCAATTTCATTATAGGTATTCCTAAAGCATAGCAGTTATCAATTTTTTTTTATATTGACAGATAAAATTCATTTAGAATTAGAAGAAAAATCTCTAACCAAAAGTCATCAATAACAGATATCAGAACTATGGACGCTTTTAAGCTAAGCTTGTACGCATCTATTATTACCCCAGAAGTCGAAACAGTAGCACCCCACTTTAAATAAAACTCACTAAAATCCAGCAACTAATCATCGGCAACAACAACATAAACAAAATTCAAAGACACACTTCTCTTGATATCTTGATTAGAAAAGAAAACTCATTTCACTTAATCCTAATTCTATTCGTACAGAAAATCTAAATATGTTCAAACTCCAGCTAATTGATTTGTCATCAAACTATACTCAATAAAATTATTGATGTCCCAAAAATGTTTGTAGTAAGGCAAAAATATTATTCGTTGTAAAAAAAGTTGTAAAATTACAATAGTTATTACAATAATTAATACTTATATAGAAGTAAGATCCTGCTCCAGTTTCCCATTAAACTGCATACAAAATATCGTGAGAGAAATACTTGTATAATTTCATTACCCTGACGTAATCTACTTATAATAAGAAATCTATATACAAAAGACGACGACGACGACGCACAGTGTGAGAATTTGCCAATCTAGAGGGACAAAATTATAAACAATATCGAATGAGTTCATATGCCGATGGTTTGACAAATTATGTATTTGGAATGATTAAGGATTAGAATAAACTGATTAACACGTCGGTTTCCAATAAAAAAATAAATCCATATTAGGTAATAAAAAATGTACAGCAATTCCATACCATAACGATTAGAATTATCAATTTTCAGACCCGATCCCCTCCGAATTCGTGAAACTTTCAGAATTAGTTAAGCATTAAAAAATATTTAGACCATATTTTCTTGTTTATCCTGGCGACCTGAGGTCTTGGATACAGGGTGACTCAAATTTTAATGTTTTCACTGTGGATGTGTTTTTTAATTTGCTGATTATTTGAGATCGGGTTAACCAATTCTTTTGTACGATATTTCAAATTAATGTTATTAAATAGGACTTTTCAAATAAATTAACAAAAAAGTAAATTAAATAAAAAACATATTAAAAAAACACACTATTTTTATTATTTTGGGTTTTTGACCACATCCGGAAAAGAAACACCCCCTTAAAAAATATTATTGTTAAAATGCTCTAACATTAATACATATTAATACAATTTTTTTTATTAGCGTCTCTGCAAAATTTCATATGAAAATTTTAGAATTTACTCCAAACAAATTTTTTCTATTGTTTTTAGATACTTAATGAAATATGTGTTGAAAAAATATTATAATAATAGTTATGTTTTATTATTTGAAATTTTATAATTTCATTTTTAGATCAAAACGAGTGTTCGTTAACGCTAATGCTATTGCCATTTACAGGTATAAAACTGTGGAACTTTTGAGTGCTATTTCTATTATATCTATTTTTCATTTTTAAATCGGACAGGAAAAATGATTATAAATTATTTCATAGGACTTTGTATTCTGAAGAACTAAACTGAAGAACGTCTAAAACTGACCATTTTCACAATATACGTAAAATGCTTTAATTTTTGTATTTCAATACCAAGAAAGGGTTGCCCGATTTAGTTAATTTTCGAAACTGTATTTACTATTTTTATAAAAACACTGTGTAGCCAATTTTAGCTCTCTACATCTCAGATAGTGGAATATATAGTGAAAAACGAAATTTTTGTATGGCAATCCTACGAAGGAGTTACCTGAATTGTCGAATTTTCGAACTAGACTCTACATTTTTTTTTAAAAAGGCCATGTCCAAAATCTCAGTTCAGGTAAATGCATTAAAAATGGAGACTTCATACAGGGCATAATGAGTAAACATGTTACAAGTATGGCATAAAAGCACAATATAGTAGAAAAAGCGAAGTTATCTAATTGGACACAAATATGGTAATTTTATAGTACTTTGAGACGTACTTTTATATAGCATAATATTCTAATAATAATAAGAATAGTAACACGTGTGGCATAAAAGCACGATATAGTAGAAAAAGCGAATATAGGAAATATAGAAAAAACTTAGTTATCTAATTAGGCATAAACGTAATAATTTTAAATGGGCAGTTGATTTAAGAAATTCTTATTTTACTTCAATCAATATCGCTGTCATTAAGCGTCTCTTGTTCCAGAAGAGGTTCAGATAACAACGAAAGTACTTCTTCGTTTGGGAACATGTCGTAAACTGGCAATGAACGGGTCTGATGATATCAACAATAAAAAGGTCTGTATTTACCTTGACTCGCGAAGTTTTCATTGTGAAAAACTCTCTGTACCTTCTAATATCTTTATTTCTTGCCTCCTGCGCTTCTTCTGACAGCTGTCCTATAGGGAGAATACAAGAGGTAATAATGTCCTTTCCATGGAAAAGCACTTTGTGCACGGTAACCGGCATATTGTACCATGGATATTCCTTTAAATACAAATCTCTTGTATTGGTTGCATATGCTTCAAAGGCGACTTCATTTATAGCATAGCCGCTGCCCAAAGTCACTAAAATTGTATGAAAGCGTTCAATAAGCTCTTGACTGACTCCTGTAATTCCGGCACTCGTCTCTGCTGCCTGGAAAAACCGCCTGGCTGTATTGCCAGCTTGCTGTGTAGGCATATCACTGCGGAATCTTTCTTGGATATTTTTTTTTCTAACCGCTATCTTGGCTTTGTTTTCAGATCCCCGAACTTGCCAGGCTTTTATATCAAGCCTATATGCTATGTGCAGTATACATTCCATAAAACGTATCCATGAATGTAACGGAGACATTCCAAAGGATAATGACCTTTTATCCACGACTTTATTCGAAAATGCTGTTGGATTATTCATTTCGTTTGGTTTTGCTCCACATATAAAGCACGTTTGAGATGACGTAGTCATTGGTGATAGTGTAGTGCAAATTTTGCCATCTATCATAGTTAACATAAAAATAGGTTTAACCGTGAAATGCACGTCATTGTCATTTATAGCTATAGGAGTAAGACCATTGATTTCTTCTTCGATTAAATTCACTTCTTGTGAAATTAAGCGAGAGGTCTCTTTTGCAAAAATAAACTTAATTGGGCGATAATATCGTGTTGAAGATACAGCTGGGTTTTGCCACACAACCTTTTTGCCTTCTCTGGTATTTAAATATAATTGAATGGGAACCATTGATACACTAAAAAGATTTTCGTCCGTTTGGTTCTGTGATGAAAATATCTGCTTGTATCGTTTCTGTTGTGCTCCATCACATCCCCATTTCATTAAAATATTAAGTTGATTTTCACAACTTTTTAGCTCCTCCAGTCCTAGTAAAACATACTTTTGAGCTAAACATAGTCTTTGTATAGTATGGTTAGCCAAAGACTGAAGTTTACACTTAGCAGATACTTCAGTAACTTCTATTTCTGCCGGATAACATTTCTTCTTGTCCTGTTTAATTTGATCGTATGAAGGAAAGAGATTTTTGATTATTTTGTTGGCCTTTTGCCGAATAATATCGTATTGATATGTAGATAAGTTAGCATCAATTATCATGGCCAATGCCTCGTCAGAAGATATACTGGTAGAAGTAGGCTCAGTCTTTAGTCTTTTATACAACTTTTTAATATCAGTACCCGTATTGGATGAAGCTAGAGAGAGTTCCTTGACCAGTTTTGCTGAGTCTCTCTTCCCCGTTTTGTGAAGGTTCATCTGGTTAGCTATACTTATTTGCTCGGGACTTTTCGAAACCAAAAGGCTTTTTACCTTTCGCTTTTTAATTTTTTCACTGCATTCTCCAAAAGGTTTTGATGGTCTTCCTTGTCTTTTCAGTGTTCCTACTGCAGAGCTTGATAAAATTTGTTGTTGTTGTCTCTGTATATAGTCAGGCAAAACGAAATATTTATCTAGCCAGATTGAATTTGCAGATAAAAAGCGATCCCGATGCTTACTATTTTTTTGCCATTTTTCCTCAATTGAAGCAAAAGTTAGTAATTGTAGCCCTCAGTTTTTTCAAAGCAGGGTTAGATAGATCTTGAATATCAAATTTTTGCGCAACTAATTCAAAAATCGCTTCCTTACGTCGGACTTTATCCGATTGCAACCAAATATAAAAAATTTGTCTGTGCGTTAATTTAGAGTTCATTCTGAAAAGCAAAAAAAAATGTATGAGTGCCGCAAAAACGCGCCAGATATTTCTGGTTTTTCTGAAAGCCAACACTCCAAGGTTTAATGTCTGTGTTGTTTTAAACTGGAATTACATGGAATACCTAACTATATCACTAATTAAATAAAAAATATCTTTAAAGTGCTGCCTCTTTTCTACCTCAGACTTTATTTGTATTTCATACAATAATAAATAAATACATTGCAATAAAAATATGTCAAACTTACCTGAAAGAAGTACTTTAAATAAACAAAACAAATAAACAAAACTCAATCACCGTTATTTAAAAATATTCGACCAACGAATTCACACGAGTAATATTACTTGAAACGCAGCCTCTTAACAATTATCACATCGCCTACTTTCAAGATCAATTATTTCTGATAGACGCTCAATAATAACAAATGGCGTCCAGATTACAGTTAACGGTATTGTTAAATGTAAAATAGAGAGCTATCAAGCATTTTATTTGAATTTGGCATTTTTAATTAAATCCCGCTAGATTTTAAATTTCTCATACTGTGCGACGGCTTGAATTTCAAGAAGGCAATGCAACTTTACGCACCGAGAATGTCAAAATATTATACGTGGGTGAGGCATATTTCGAGGTAAGTATAATCTTAAAGATTACATTAACCTTTTAAAATATTCACACTTATAGTAATTTTATATCCCATAATTATTAAAAGTAACGGTTATGAATGAATCAGCGCAGTATCGATGCCTATAAACATACCCTATATAGCTGAATCAAAACTCAAACACGCACACGTAGTAAGTAGTTCAGCCAGTATGAAGCGATCAGATTTAAACGCAAATTGAGCAAGGTCTGGTCACCTAATTTATTCCAATCGAATCTGCTAGCAAAGTCGCACGATTAAAATTTTTTTCGTAAGTTTGAAACTTGTCCATAAATTCAACAACTGGAAAATTGAAATATATTGAAAAGTATGGGGACATAATATTGCTTTTAAAAGGTAATGGCTAATGGATTCATGTGCCACAACATTTGTTGGCCATTCGTAATGTTTTTCTTTTGTAATTTATAAATCTATTAAAAGCAAGAATTGAAAGCATTTTAAATAATATCTCCCTCCTCCCCCCCTGCGATGGTATTTGTAATTAAATACAGCGCGCACCTGTTTGAATGGAGTTCGGCATATTATTTGAATTTATATGACTCCATAATATCACCTTTTCTTTTCTCTTATTTTAATTTATATATTTTTTCAGCTGGCATCATGTGCAAATACTTTTACGATTTGTATATAGAAATTTAATGGACAAATGCAATTGTAATGTGCATCTGAGGCGAGATAAGTTAAACATTTTTTAAATGGTCCTTAGAAAATAATGACATTTGGATAGATTAGATTCGTGAAGGGGTATGTAGGCTCTCTAGCCTGGCATTCACTGCGACCTGAAAGATCTAAATTGTGAATCCCCGTTCAAATTATTCTCTTTCTAGGTTAAGACTATTAAAGTCTAGAACCATTATGTGATTGAGATTCCACACGTACATATATATACATAGTTTGGTGGAGTAAAAGTATATTCGAGGTGGAGTATTCTTCTCCTGGCTAATAATTCCCAATTGCAGAGTAAATGCTCTGAAATTTCATGAGCATCCTGGTAGTAGCGCGGCAGGATAAGGATCAGTCAAGACCATTTCCTTTAGGTGATATCGTAAGGATCAGTGGCCTGAGAAGAGCTCTGTGATTATTTTAAGCTCTGTTCACCTGAGTAGTAGGAATTCTTTTGTTTTTCCCCCGGAAGTATCAATAACCTTTTTTGCCTGACAAAGTCCTCGTAGCCTTTCCCAATAACAAGGGATTTTTATTTATTCTCCCAGCTATTTAGGGTAATTCTGAGATAACATTTAAAAGTATCAAAAAATAAAAATGGCAGTGGTCGGCCGACAAAATAGTTTCCGCTCCTCTTTTGACTAGGCTATCAGCAATTTCATTGCCTTCTCTATCTTCCTCGGTTAATGACTACAGAGGAATTTGTAAAAGTCTGGCACGCATAATGTATTCGCAAATTAATGATTATATTAAACTTTCAAAAACTTGCATTCAAGATTTCAATTTGATTTCCGGACAGGATATAGCTGCAGCAGAGCTCTTGTTAAAATTGTGCATAGAATATTAATAACAATCTGATTCATTTTCTTACTTTACTTGAGTTTTTAAAAGTTGATTTTGGCATCTTAATAACGAAACCTATTCGTAGGTTTGATATTTCCCGCTCTGTGGCTAAACTTGTTTATAGTTTTCTATATGGACAAACGCAAAGAGTGTTTGTTAATAATATCTTATCAGACTGTCCCTTGATATTATCACAGGTTCCACAAGGCTCTGTCCTAGGTCCACTTCTTTTCAGTTGCTTCATAAAACGATTTGCCTGCTGTAGTAACTTACTCTCAGGTACACCTCTATGCCGATAATATCCAGGTCTATCTCGGATCTCCCCTTGGACATTTGCAATATCAGTGATTGAACTGTAAGTAATTCGATTCTCTTAAACCTTTGAAAGTCGAACTGTATTATATTTAATATACAGGTATGAACTTGATACCTCCTATTTTCCAGCCATTCTTCTTGACTCCGTAATGACTGTAGCAAAGTTAGGAATCTAGGTTTGAGTAGATTATATGGTGTTCTACACAAATCACAAGTCAGCTAAGCTTGTTACACTTGAAACTTGACTGCGGCCCGTTAAAACACCTTGTATTACCCTTATTCTTTTTTTCTGATATTATATACTGTTAAGCTAACTCATACTCCAAACACAAACTCAATGTGGCATTTAATTCATGCATACGTTTCGTCTACTCGTTGCGTAGATAAGAATATGTCTCCCCCTACTTGAGTTACTTAGTTGAGTGCGCCTTTTTATGCACTATAAGCTTAGAACAGTTATCTTAATGTTTAAAATCGTTCATTATACAGTTCCCGACTACCTATATCTGACACTAGAATTTAGTTCATCAACCCGTACCAATAACGTTTATATACCAGTTTTTATTATTATCTCTAAACGAAAAACCGAAGCTCAACCTTGGAATTCTCTACTCAATCATATGAAAAGCATCACATCCCTCAATCGTTTCAAGCGAGCAGTTGGAAATTTCCTCAATCCAACAATTTAATTGTTTCAGCATTTTAAAATACTTTTTAGTTAGCTTTTTCTTTAGTTTTATTTAGTTCTTATTATTAAGTCTTCTGCTTAATTAGTTCTTTACTTTTGTTTCATTCTATACGCTCTATATATTCTTATAAATTTATTTGATACCTTTGCGTTGTGCAAACTTAATGGGGCTTTGTCCTAATTGTACAGTATAATTGACAAAATAAATTGAAATTGAAAAACTGCTGAAATTGAAATAGCCCTCATGTACCGATATCCATATGAGGCTCATATCTCGTACGTAGAATCAGGTGGTTAATCTTAAAATTGAATGTATTTTTTCAGACTCTGACTGACCATCAAATGAATTTCTTGCAGTCATTAATAATTATTCCCAGTTAGGAAGGTTTTTCAAATTCATATTTTTATACTTAATCACGCTCATATTCAGCTTATATATTCCAATTTATTTTAATAATAATATGAATTAATATAGAAAATTATTTATCTATTCCTTGATTTGCGTAAGGTTTTTCCCTCTCTTCCCTTTGTCTAATACTTTTCCATACTTCTCTTCTTTTAACATTTCTAAGAAAACATTTTCAATGTCAAACAACCTTTTAAATTATTACCTACGCGAGTTAATTTTATTTTAAAAAGAGCCTAAGTGAATTTGCATTAAAATTCCATTAGTATTCGCTTTTTTATCGTAAAACGAAATATTTTTTTTCATTTATTATCCAAAAATAAGTGTAGGTATGCTCAAGTGAATAAGATAACCTATGTTAGCTGCAAAATAAAATTAATATTCCTTTTCTATTATATTCATAATTTATATTTTTGTCGCTTTTTTATCTATTTTATTTAAATACAAACACAAAATTGATATATACACATATACCAATTTCATTATTACAGCTACTTATAACAGAAGCTTTAATTATTATAAATAGTAAACTACATCTCATACCAGAATAAAAAATTATTAACGACAAAAAAGTGACAATTTATCGAATATGAGATTTCACTTTACATTACACAAATTGACAGTACTGATCGTACTATTTATATATGTATTAATTAATTAATAGTTAATTACTAAAAAAAAAAAACGATAGTTCGAACTTCACGGATATCAAAAAAAATATATGTAAAATCGATTTTTATACCACTTTTATATTAAAAGTAAAAGTTAGTCTAGCTTAAGCCATTTCTTATATCTACTTCAATGAAACAACTCTCAATAACACCCTTCAAAATATTTAGATAGAAAAAGTACAAACAAAAAACAAAAATAATTTATGCAAGCATAGTTTTTACTCATTGATTACTTCCTATATGTAGTCTATATGCTACCGGTCATAATCTAATAGAATTTTTGAAAAAAAAAAACTTATAGAACAACTTACAGACAGCAATGCAACTGGTTGGCATTTTCTTACTCCAATACTAGCACCTACTATACCTTACCTACCTTACCTACCCTACCTCCTCTCTATTTCGAATGAGATTGCAAATCTATAAAGTGAATGCCAACCGCTTTATACTGGTTGATTTGGTACTGCAGAAGGTTCACATTCTACAGAGATATGGCAAAATGTCAGGTTTGTATAGATAGTATAGAAATTGATGTGCATACTACCTTACATATACATACATCGAGTTCAAAGCGTGAGTACACACCTTTTTATTGTTGTTGGACTTGACTGACTATACACACAGTTCGAAGCCCCCTTCTGGGAGGTGAAAATTCCGGCCTTGAATTACATACGGTTCATGCAATGTGACAATTTAGAGAAGGTGTTAAATCGATATAAATCGCATTTTATGTAGATTTTTTCTCTTATTAAATGCTTTCTATAGTTTCGTGGGAGGATTAGTAATCCTCTAGCTAGAGCTAGACCTTCGAACCTTCACTATTAGGCGCTACATGAACAGATAGATAGAAGTGCATGAAGTCTATTTTCTCTATGTCATAGATACAAATTACCATGGAATTTCAAGTAAAAATGCAAATTTATATGCCGGCGCTTGATGGTAGAACACAGTTCAGTAATCAACATCATCATCAAAAAAATCTGCGAGACTCGTCTTGAACTGGAATTAAAACTCTGCTAGATATATGTAGGTATGTGCTGTATGTATATGCATTGCATATTCACCTGCTGAAAATCTCATCAGGTATGCGCATGGTAAATTTAATGAAATTTACATTATTTTAGCCCCCGTATGCATAGTACATATACATCCTATATATACCTGTCGGTTTTACCGGGAGATAAAATTTGGTCTTCTCTTCCTCCATGCAATATCTGATGCTAGCCTGCCCGCAATATCTACAGGTGAGAAACAGACTTTTTTTGTGATGCTGCCCAAAAATCATGATTTTGTATTTTTGGTCAGCCATGAAAAGATTGCTTGGCTTGGCTTAGCTTGGCTTGGCTGACTGGTTGGCTGGCTGTTTGATTTGGCTCCACCACTGACCGGTTGGGTAGGTTTACTTATAGTCACTCAAGGGAACATAAATTTAAACCAGAATATTTCAGATGATGGAGAAAAGAATAAAAAAAAAAAAAAACAACGCACGTATTTACAGTTTCAACGAGCAAGTTTTATAATAATCTCAGACAATCTTGCATACAGCTTTCTGGCTGGCAATGGTAGGCATGGAGTCAATCTGTTGTTGCTTTGCGGGAACTTGGGCTTCTTTTCCGAAGTAATGTTTTACCTGGTTTGTATATTAGTATATATAGTGCTTCTCTCTTTACCCATTTCACCCAGATTTTTTATGACCTCGATATTGCGGTTTTCTTACGTACAGATATATATATATGTATATTTATATTTTCTAACCTATAGCTTAAGAGTGTTTGTAAACACTTACCCAAGCCCAGAAGTTTATCAACGAGTGCTCGCTGAGTTATAGGTCAGTAGTTATGCGGCCAATGACGGCAATTTTTTGTTTATTTATTCTTCTTTTTTTTTTCTTTTTTTTTTTTTTAATTTGTTTTGTTTTAGAACTTCTTCTAGTCACGGGTTTATGTTAATTTTAGATGGTTGTTGTTTTTTCTGCTATGCTAAATTTATTAAAATTTCTAAATATTTAGGCTTTTTAAAATCATTAAGAAGGTATTGGCTTGTATAATATCTCGCATTAATTTATTATTTGGTTGGATTTAAAATAACAAAAAAAAAAAAAAAAAAAAAAAAAAACACTTAATTCCACTAATTTGATTTTGTTAGGAATTCATTTTAAAGCAATCTTCTTCAAATTTGCACTTTTTACAAAAATGTCCACTTAAAAATAATTGGTCTCTTCGTTGTTTCACAGTAGAAATCGGAAGACGACTTGATAGGTAACTGAAAATTTATTGATTGTTTTGAGCAGTTTTGAATTTATAATAAATTCTAGATAGAAAATTTATAATGTACGCCGTATGTGGTATACAGGGTAATCCAATCATGATCACGGTTGAATGTTTCGTTGTTATTTTAAAAATTCGGTCAAGAGCGAATCGAGCTCATGCAATCAGGGTACCGTACCATAACTTTATCAACGAACAGTCGATCATCGAATTTTCCCGTGTTTTAAGCACTATTGTATTATCAAATTTTCAATAATATTCAAACATACAGACGGAAGAGTAATCTTATAAGAATTGGTCTTATTAATAAAAGTTTTCTTGGATGAATTGAAGCGAACTTGGAATACGAACTGGATCCCTTGAACATAGGCTACAACAAGGCCCATTGTTCACCCTCTACATTTATGGGCAATTGCTCATAAGTTCCAACCGGACGCTCTAAAAATATTCAAAATTGGCCCCCTATCCGCATTAGCGGCTTCATGCAGTTCATCCAGGAAGTGTAAGCCAAGGAATCCGTAACGTTTTCCTGTGAGACCCGGACAGTGACAATGAAAATGAGTTACCGCCTCGTATTCCTCTCCGCAACCTCTGCATACCGGATCGTCAACAAGATCAATCCTATGTCCATTCATCCAAGAGTTGTTTTACAAGTTAACACAGGTTTTATTTCAGCAACTAAGAGACTGACGAAAAAACGACTCAATGATAATATCTAAATGTTAGCATTAGAAAACTAGAAGATCAGGTTTGAGGAACGGTATTTTTCGCACATTTTAGGTTATATCTTTACTACCAATTCACTAAAAAAATGTTTTTGGAATCTTTGCAAGTAACCCACACGATACAAAAACAAAATTTTTTTTTAAGGAGACCAACTCGCATCACAAAGATCTAATATTCTCTTACATTTCAAATTCCTACGTTACGTGTCGCTTTCGAGAATAGGCGCAGAGTGATCTTATATGGATTCCCTTTCTTTTTTCTTTTGAGGTACGAAGCCCCAAAAAGTAAGGTATAACAAAATCTACACGTTTGCGCTTGCCCATAAGTAAGATGGTATGAAGAAAAAAGAATGATTCAAAAAAGGGTATCGAAGAATTAGTAAATTGTAGGAATAGTAAGAACTGCAAAATAAATATGAAATACGAAAGGGAAACAAATAAGAAAATCTTGACGGCATATACTAAGTGTGCCAAAAATAATCACAATATTTGTTATAATGTTTTTTTAATTACATTTTTTTTTGTGAAATTGCTCCAGATTATTGTGAATTAACTCAATGCCGCGTAATAGTTTTAAATGTACGCTCGACACAAATATTCAATTATCGCTACTCAACGAGAGCTTCGAAGAAAATTTCCCCCAGCTAAAGGTGCCTACTGCTCAGCGAATTAGACGCTTAGCAGTTCGAATTGAGGACGAAAGAACCACTAGTAATCGTAAGCGTATATGAAAAAACCGAACAGGCGATCCTTAGAAACTATTGAGCATATTAGCGAACGTATACAGGAAGATGTTTCCTTTAATGCGACCATCCGCTCAGTTGAAAATTCCAAAAACATCTCTCCGCAGAGTAATATATTTTAACCTTCACCAGTTTCATGCATCAAGATGCAGTTAGCTCAATCTCTATATCCAACTGATATCCAAATACGTCTTACATACTGTGAAATAATCTTAAACCTAAACAATTAAATTGATGAATTTGATTCATAGTTATTGATGATGGACAGAGCTCACTTTGAGCTAAATAGAACTATTACAAACAAAACTGGTTTTTGGGGAGAAAAATTCATTCCAGAATCTTATTCCCCAAAAAGGTAGCAATTTGAATTCTGAACAAAAATTTCACAACAATTAATTGTTATAGAAAGGTGTTCTAGGAATTTTTGATATCCGAAATGAATAGATTAGGTCTGGAGAACATGTGCTGTTCCAACAAGAACGGAGCTAGCTCGCATAATTTTTTTAAACCGCCTCATATCAAAATATGGAGATTTTAAGTTCACCGGCTTTTAAAATCGAAAGTTTACAATAGCTGTGTTCTTTTGTGTCCGCAGAACAGCGCTGAGCAAAAGATACACAAAAGAACGCCTCATACATTTTCATAGAAGATTTATAAATGAAGCGAACAATACAAATAGTTCGCTTCAATCCACAGAACAATTTGTTCTCTTCAGTATATGGGAGCTCTAGAACAAGGTACACAAAAGAATACAGCTATTAATAAACCAGCTAGATACTCAACAACACTTTAAAAATTATACAAGAAACCTTGGCGAGAGTTATGATAAATGTCCCAGAAAGGGCTCGTATTTGTGAGCACTCTAAATGTGGATACTTATTCGACATAATTTTTCGAAATTAAACACATTTGTCATTTACCTACTATTATTATTTTAATTACTAATTGCAATAAATAAAACAAAAAGAAATGTTGTGATTAATCACACCCAGTACTTATGTATATAAAATTAAAAGCGACTTTTTATCAAGGCAGGATGTATTCTCATATTATCTGCAGGAGTATTACACCAATCCATATATAAGATTGGGAATTAGAATTAACTATTTGCATATTTTTCAAAATTTTGCTTTAGTCTCCAAATACAGTCAAACACCAAGCCAACAGGGCTAGTTAAATAAATTCATCGACATAAATTAATACATAAGATAAATTTAGTGGTTATTTGGAGATTATTCATATAAATGGAAAAAACAGTGGACAAAGTAATGAACCCTGCGGTACACCATAAAAAAGGAACAAAAGTAAAAATTAAAAAAGTAAAATATTTTTTGTCGTTGCCAAATGTTGTTATGAGGAACAATAGAAATAAACGTACCACTGGAGAACTCAAGGCAAATAGGCAGCATTTGCTTCACTGCTATTGAACAGGAAACTGTTAACTTATAAATTAAACCGATATCACCGATAGCAACGTCTTTTTAATACATATCTTCGAAAATAGTGCCAGGGGAATAGTTACCCCAATTTCGCCCAGTGGTCTGGAGCATTGGGGGTAATCAGATTCAGACTGTTCCCATAACAGCCTATCAAAGAATTGAACCAGCAGAATTTCTGGTATGTTGGTGTTGTTCTTGATGACTTATGACAGTCTGTCTGACTGGATTAAACCAGAAAATCGCAGGAATGCTCACGTTCGACTAGGTTGATTGAACCAGTAGTTCATCCCTATGACAGTCTATCTGACCAGATTGAGGTAAGTCAGTCTTCTCAACTATCGCTAAATATAGAGGAAGTAGTCAATATATAGCGGAGTCTTGTTGTCCGCCGTAACGTTCACTAATCTTGGTTATCAGTCCGATTCTAAGCGACCTAAATTTGAGCTTGATCTCTGGAAGAAATAGATATATTATTATGTTAGGCATAAAAAGAAAAACTCCTTTGAAGACGTGACGCTTCTGTCAGTATTCTTCCTTGCTCAAGAGTTTACACTATATACTGATAAACATTGTTTTTTAATGCATTTATAAAATCTCAATGGCATAGCTAAGAGTCTTTCTGTGTTCAGCAAAGTATTTCGAGGGGAGAATTTCGAATTTAATGTTACTATGTAGGTTTATAGAGTAGTTGCTCATCAATTCGGAAATTTGATTTGTGACCTGACACTGAAGACGTGTCGCCACATATTTTCTTTTTTTTTAAAAGAATATCGATGAATTTGTCCCCCGCTTTAAGCCTTTAATTTCGAAATATATGACTTTAAGGTCAATCAAAGTCAGTATCAGACTATATCCTTGGTATATTCTCTAAAGTTCTTTAAATTACTATTGCTTTTTTTTTCCACATCTTTAACTTTTATCTACAAAAGCTCTACTATTCATAAATAACAGATAACGAGGAGTGATATTAAAACCTAACAGAAAGCAATCAACATTACATTTGTATATACTTACATTCAGTCAAAAAATGGCAAGTAGAGGTCCCCAAGAATGACGTGATCGTCATAAAGTAAATAGTTAATGGTATACCAGAATACAATTTATAACATCTACATTGTTTTTTTAGCAAAGTGAAATCATCATCCAAAAAGGTATCAATTTCGATTATGAGAACGCGTAAAGATATATCAAAAAGCACACAAAACTCTGCCATCAACTGGTGTTAATTGAATCAGAATGAAATGGTAGACCAAAACATAGAATTCCGTATTGAAGAATTCGGAATTTTGTAGCAATGTCAAATTTAAGTCAAATCAATAAATATATACGTCTTAACAAGATTCGTAAACTGCCGTATTACCTTAGAGCGAAAAATAAATGTAAAACTCACAGGTTAAGTGTTAATAAGAAGGTAACTGTCCGAAATTAATTTGTATGAATTCAGATTATTTGTCAATTGACATACAAATCTCAATGCGAAATTATGCTGATTAAATTTGGTTTTCTTTCTTTTTCAAGCCTACACCTGAGTACATTTTTCAATGAGAACTTGCTCTCTAACAAAATAAGCATCACACCGCATACCAAAGACAAAAAGTGCTCCTAATATTCTTGAAATCTTGCAAATTTAGTACAATTGTGTTCGATCAAATACAAAATATCAGCTATCCCAGCAAACAATTTCTCGGATTTTCGTATTTGTGAGATGTTCTCGATGATCACCAATCCGAGGATTTATCGGTTTTATGAATTTCTCTCGACATATGGCTTTCAGGTTCAGAGAAATTAAAGTATAATCCGAGAATATTCAATTGGATATAGTTTTCGCAAAACGTAGTTTATTCGTTTATCCAATTTGAAATCAAGTAGTTTTTAGGAAGAAATCTCGAATACATATGATCCAGCTAACAATTTGGCGAACGTTCGCAACAACGAAAATTAAACGACAATAAAGCTGCACAATACCAAACATGAGAGTAAATGCGACAGAGCTAAAAATTATTTATGTTATTGAAGCGATATAAAAGCGAAACGAACGCGAATATAAATTCTGTTCTTTTTTATTTATCTTATATAAACACGGGCATGTGCGCTTTTTTGTGCCCGAACTTCTGAGAATTTTACAGTTTCAAGATTTTCGGTTCTGTTTTCGATTCTGAGTTTGCATTTCAGCATCAACAGATCAGAAATTTGTTATGTTTGTGGGGGGGGGGGGGGGGGGGGGGGGCATATAACCCGTTTAGGATTTACAGGGTGATTAAGACAAAAAGCTAGTTTTTTTACAAATCACCCTGTATATTGAAAAGTACAGGGCGTACGGTCACAGTTAAGAGCTCATTGTATGCAGAACCACATTACCTTTCCAACGACTTCTCAACCAGCCCCGTACCCTCTCCCCTTAAGAATTATGGTTGTCTAAACTAAAAATTTCGGATTTTCTTACCTTTTTTTTTTAAGTTTAACCTCTATTATTTTTGCAAAACGGTTGTTAACACAACATTTTTTAATAAAAACTGTAAACTGTAGACTCTCCTCTTTAATGTGACCTATTACACCCAATGTGCTATCTGAAGCCCTTTAAGATTTATTAGCTCTAATCCTATTCTCAAACCTATTCTCAACGATATAAGGGAATCGTCTAATTTTGGTGTGACCTGAATAGGTTATGAGTTAATAACTGTTTAACGGCTACAGTTAACACATAGGGTGTAATAAGTCAACTTAAAGAGAAGAGTCTACAGTTTACAGTTTTTATAAAAAAAAATATGTTAACGACCTTTTTGCAAAAATAATAAGAGGTTAAATTAAAAAAATTAAAAAAAAAAGGTAAGAAAATCCAAAATTTAGTTTAGACAACCATAATGCTTGAGAGGCGAGGGGTCTGGGGCTGGTTGAGAAGTCGTTGGAAAGGCCATGAAGTTCTGCATACAATCAGCTGTGACCGTACGCCCTGTACTTTTCAAGATACTGGGTGATTTGTGAAAAACTAGATTTTTTTCTTAATCACCCTGTAACTCCGAAACGGTTGAACCCTCCCCCCCCCCTGCCATACAATTTTTTTTTTATCTAGGTGAGTACTATCAACTCCTGCTCTATTGACCTCCTAGTGGGAAACACCCTGTGTATACATCATTATCATCACCCAGAGACATTCCAAAGAAAACCTTTATAATTTTTCCCATTAAAACTTTAATAGCCATTTTTATAAACAAAACTAATGAGTAAATGAAGAAATATCAATTAAGTAAATGGCACAATCATTCGTGAATGGTCAAAATAAAATACCCACATCTTTCTAAAGAAGAACCCGTTGACTTGGTTGACGACTATAATTATTCACCTATTCAAAAAATAATGTGGTTAAAAATTTTGCAAAATTAAATTTAAAAAAGAATTTTCAATCATCATCAAATGATAATAATTAAATATGTATGCCCCATTGAGAGTTCTCACACAGAGAAACTTTTGATATCGCATTGACAGCCAGACCCAGATTAGACTGAATTGCAAAAAAAAAAAAAACAAAAAACAAAATAACAAAATTCCAGAACCTTCAGAGAAAAAAACTAGCACCTGTAGCTGTACCACCAAGAAAGATATTTGTATGACAGGCATAACCGTAAATCCCTATTGACCTGTATTTTTCTGATAGATTTTTTTTCTTCTCATCTTTCCTTTCAAACGCCGCCGCTCCGCGCCGCCAAAGCATGACACAATATATTTTTATGTGATTAAATAATTATCGTACAAAGCTCATTAATGAATATTATTTCCTTCCTGTTACATGTACATAGATACAACAATGTATGAATGCATGCGCATGCGCAAATCACTTAACTTTAAAAATATTTTTGACTGCATGTTTTTAATAATAATTATGTACCTACATACCTTTCACTATAGACTTTATCTTGTTGGTGGTGTTGTAAGTTAATTTATCAATAATTCCACAATTTTGTTTGATATCCGGTACCGATGCGATGTGGTACGTTAATCCAATTGGCTAAGATTAATGATTGTGCGCGCGGTGTTATTTTGAAAACTATTTTCGGTGCACACACTCACAAACACTTCCGTATTTATTTGATTAATATTGTGATTTTTCATTCACTTTTTTTTTTAACTTGTTGTTTACTTTTCGTTACAAATTGATTGATTTTTCTCGTGTTTTTTCCACGTTGTTGTTGTTATTATTATTATATAACTTTATATCCTTTGAAAAATGAGTGACAAAAATTTTTGATATATCGCAATCTTTGTTGTATAATTTTATTTTGCCGAAATATTCACACTCTCTCTCTTTTGATTTGATGTAAACATGATTTGAATATTAAGTTAAGTTGTAAAGAGAAGTTTTGCATAATCTTGATATCGTATGAATTTTGAAGAAGATTTATAATTAAAAGCTTTTAAGGTGAATGAAAATGAAGTTATTATCTCTAGTTTTGTAGGTCTACTGGTAAGCAAAAATTTGAGAGTATTATTGATGGATCGAAAAAAAAACTTAAACTGTATATGTAGTTATTTCGAAATTTAGAGTTATGTATAATGGATACATAATATGGTTACATGATAGAGCAACAACATTAACTGGATTAAAAATCAGGTGGTTATCTTAGATATATCTCTTAATGATAATGGAACCTTTATGTACTACAGAGTTTTCTCCGTTGATAGAAGATAAATGGTCTCATTTTGGAATGTCCTTTATCCATAGTATAGGGCTAAATTGTTTGGGATCAGTTTAAATTTCAGGCCTCTTGCTGGACTTTTAGCTGATGCAACATTTGAATTATGTTGTTCACGCCTTGGTGTCGAGAGAAGGGAAGAGGGAGAGGATACTAGAATACAGATATCATTAATGACATGAGTAAAAATTGTACATTTCGACCAATTTCCGTAATTCTATCATTATAATTCAAAGAGCCTTAAATAAGGCAAATTTTACATTACCAAACCAAAGGGACTCTTTGATTTATATATGAGCGTTAGCTATTCTCTCGGCTTTTAAAAGAAATAAGCTAGAATTTCGAGAAGCTCTGCCATCTGATTCTTAAGAAAATTTTCTGGCTCGATATACTTAAATATGGTAAATGTAGTAGTTTTGGACGATAGAAGAACCTGGTGGCCGAAAATGATACAAATTTGTCTTTATATAAGTTTAATACGAAAAACCAAAAATGTTTGTATATAATTTCAAAATCGCGCTTTGTCCTTTCGGTATAAATTTTCCACGAATATAGAAAATGAAAATATCATTTTTTTTTAATATAAGAATTATTACTTTAGTGAAAATCACAAGATGATCTTTAAAATAAAAACAAGATAAAAAAGCAGCAGGTACCTACAATTTCCAATAGTGGCGTCACCGTAGCCAAAAAATTTTCTTTATCGTGATGGAGAGTTTTTTGATATTCCATCCAAATAAATTACGTCAATAAAAAAAAAATCGACTAAGAGCGAGTCGGGCTCACGCAATCAGAGTTCCATATACCAGAACAGGTTAAAAGCGAATCGGGCTCGCGTAATCACAATTCGATACCAAAACTTTATCAACTAATAGTCGATCGACCGAATCTAAGTACTATATTCAAATCTAATCAAAATTTGCTTAACAGAATAATATTTAAACAGACGGGCACAAGAGTAATTTTATAAGAGTTGGTCCTAAAAAGTTAACACGAAAAACATTTTTATCCAGCAACTATGAGACTGACTAAAAAGCTGCAGTTTTCCTGTTATCTATAACTCAATGCCTACTAACCCTGATAATATCAAAATTTTAGTTTTGGAAACCTAAAAGATCAGGAGGGAATGGTATTTTTGTCACACATTTTGGGTTACATTTATCTTTATATCCAATCCTTGAAAGTAGCCCTTTCAAAGGATACCCAACAAGAAGAACTGTTTTTTAGAAGGCCCAACCCACTCCCTTTTTAGATTAAAAAAAAATTTAATAATCTTTGACTGTCGAAATATGTACGCATCACAAAGATCATGCCAAAATTCAAATTCCTACGTCATGTCGGTTTCGAGAAATAACGTCTGTGACAGACAAACGGACAAACGAACGAACAATTTTATAACTTGTTCTTTTTGTTGTACGGAACCCTAAAATCAGCATGCAAGCATGGATATATGTACAAATGTATAAGTAGATTATGTGAGCTCTGTGTAGATCGTGAAAAAAAAAAACAAAAAACTTTAATATCAGAAAAATATTCGTTGCTGCATGTATAAGACTTGAAGAAATTTCAGACAAAAAATATACGTCTTTTTCTGAAATTATTCAACTCAATGACGCATGACTAAATTTAAAAAGATCTCGATATTTTCCCGAAAATGTGTTTTGTTGTGAAATCTGTTTACGGAAGTTGAAAGTTCTAAGCACGTGCTTATTGTGCATAATACTTAATTCAACTCTAGTGAAGAGGCCTGGTTGTCGTATTCTAACTATCGTCAAAAAGAATAAAAATTTGGGTGACCTAGGAGGGTAGAGAGAAGCCAAGGCTCTCCTGATGAAGTTCATTTTTATCCCAATATAATTTTAAAGTTTTAAAGAGAATTAACTTTTATTTGATTTTCAAAAACAATGTGAAATTTGCGCTTGTTTACTAGTGGAACAATATAAAATTTGAAAGAAAGTCATAGTTATTTCCCTCCCCAAAAATTGTACGTGATGTAATCTCTACAAGAACCAAAAATTTGTAGTGCATGTGGTGAGAGAATGCATTTCTCAACATATTTTACCTTTTCTGAATATTAAGGCAAACGTTAACACACGCATCATAAAATTAAAGATTTTTGTATTTAAGAATGTTGAAGGGAAATATTTCCGATTATCGTTAGCGTCTAAGTTTCACTGGAAATATGTATTACCAATTTTAGACTGGGGTCGAATTCTGAAATACGGAAGTTGGGGAGTTCGGGAGTTTAAAATTTTCGTATTCCACGATTTAAAATTCCTAAACTCTCCATTCTCAATTATCTAAGATATAAGCTTTACGGTGCATATTTAACTTAAATTTTTATAGAATCTCTTCTGTATTGGAAGACGACCAAATTGACCATTTTTCGCGTTATATAAAATTTTCTCTGTAAGTATTCTACGGATTTCCAAAAAAAAAAAAAAAAAAATTTAATATAGACAGGGTATGTGGCGAATCCGAAAATTCCTAAGTACCTAGGTACCTTCACAAAACACAATAAAAACAGATAATACTCTCAGTTGAGAGCTGAGTTTTGTGAGTGGAATATAGAATTTGGTAATTCTCAATACAAATTCCCCGAGTTACAGAATTTCCAGTGAAAATTTAAATTTCAAAGGAACTTTCATCTGCCCAACTCCACCACAAATCTCCGTGTTACAGAAACTAGCCCCTGGTGTGTGAAAATATTAATCCTTTCCGGATGAACTGAGCAAAATTCATCAGATTAGTTTAGTACCAGAATGAAGCCAAACAAACTTTATATGTAAACTAAATGGTGGAAACTTGCACTCTGCAGGGATTAAAAAAGTCTTAGAAGCACTTTAAGAACTATGCATTAGCATCCTACAGCATTAATATCTCCCAGAGATACAGTCCCGTGTGTGAATTTGGCCTGGTGATTCCTCTCATCGAGTCAGATGCAACTGTAACACTGTCAGTTACAGGGTGATTAACAATTATTTATAATTTTATGGAAATCACTACAACATCTACGCCTATCGTTGACACGTTGTTGAATGGAATCCCTTGTTATTCATCCCGGCTTCCAGTCTCCCCAACTCCAAAGTGAGCTTATACAATTTTGGTAATTTATGTTCATTTAAGGAAATTTGTCTTGAAAAAAAAAACAGAAAGGGAAAAAGACAGAGTCTATACCAAATAATACTTTTACATTAAAACGACTAGACAATGACTAGACAGCAATATAATCTTTGGTCAATATTATTTCTCATTATAATAATTTCTCATCCCTAGCCTCGAAGGTCGAAAGAAGCAGAAGAATACAGTACGACCTCAGCCAGTACCCCCAGGTTTGGATTATATAGTAACATCAATTAATAGAAATTCAGATTTGATATTTCAATGTGAATGAAGGAGAAATTCTGTTTGCCAGCATTGAATTGAAAAAGCCAAGAAATTGTTGTTGCTTTCAATTCAATAATACATCAGTTTTGTAGAGGCACCAAAAACTCTGTGAAATTTAAAGTCCAAATTAATATCAATTTCGCCTTCGAATTATACGTATTCCATGAAGTGATTGCAATCTTAATAAGCAACCCGCAATCTATCAAGTTTTGATTTTCTATTGATTCTTCATGGCCTTCCGTATACAACTCCTTCTTCAGTATTGCGATGTGATTCGTCCATCGATATACCAGAATAATAAAATTGCAAAACAAATACAATTTTAAAACAGTTTTTGGGGTATTTATAACAAACAATGATATTATGATAGTGTATTTTATTCAAATAAAGGAAACCGTACTAAATTGAAAGTCATCACTTTTTGTTTTTCTACTGAATATACTGATAAGACCTTTCTCCGTATAATTTAGCTCGCATCCGAACCAGTGTGATATAAAAGAGCAATATCATTGTCAAAGTAAGCCTGCTTTCTAATAAAAATAAATTTTAACAGTAAAATAAAATAAATTATGAAAAGAAGGAGGCCGAATTCGGAGCTCTGTGGAACACCACTTATCTTCTATATACCTACAAATAAATTGGTGTCATTTTGAGGTAGTTATAAAATCAATTTAGTATATTTCCATGAAAACTGATTTTAGTTTAGCTTCTTCAGCATTGGCATAAATGCGTTAATTACATCAGATCTGCATGTACATATGTATATAATGAATATAGCGAAGTACAAATAGTAGGTGTAATTGTATATAGCTGAAGTGAAAATAATATTAGAGCTTCCAATTTATGTAGGTACTACGCCATCCCTCGGGAACCAAATTTGTGCATAAGAATTGACAATGAATTCGAGCATACCGTGAATGGAAAATTATTGCACCACCTATTTAATTATTTATTTATACACCTAACAATGACACCATAAACATTACGGCCCTGTAAACACGTAAAAGATGAACATATGGTAGAAAATTGAGAATCATAAATATATTCATGAAACAAACTCAATAAAAAATATAACAAACTTATAAAAGAAAGTTTCTTTACAAACTGAAAAACAGAAATAATAATCATGACATACCGCAATTATTACAAAATCAATTATATTTTTGTAAGTTACGAGATAATATGAGCAAAAAAAAAAAAACAAAAATAAGTAAAATAACTTTTATCACGATAACTTTCACGCCTCAGAATTAATTTACCAAGTAAACAAATGAGATAATTTTTCAGTCCATTAAACGATTTCTTCTTCGTTTTCTGAATCGTGTTTCTATTTTTTTTTTTTTTATTTTTCACCCCCCCCCCCCCCCCTTATTTGCAAATTATCTAAAAAATGACAAAATATTTGACACGTTTTGACATGGGATGACTCAAGATCAAGCCACTTAGGAGAATGCTTTAAGAGAAAAATATTCAACAAAAATCGATAAAAACTCGTTTAAGATTGAAGTAATTTTTTTTTCATCAGCAGACATATTCCTCAATTTACATAGATATTAAGGTATTTCTTAAAATTTATGTGTTGTTCATTCAATTCTTGAAACAAGTGTTTTTTTTTCTTTTTTTTTTTTGCATTTATGATATTTTTCCAAATGCCGGGGGTGCATGGGGGAGGGTGGAGGTTTATATATATTTATATAATAATTTCTTAATACTACCTAATATCCACAAGCATGTTTGAATCTGTTTTAATATCTTAAAATCGCGTAAACAGGTCGCAATATAACTTGCGCAATAAAACCAACAAAACTGGTTTAGGACTAAAACGATAGAAAGTGTGAACATTTATATATATATGTACTAGCCACTGGAAGTTAAGCCTAAAAATAATATTATTTTCTATACTACAAAATAACCACAGGGTGTGCACTTTAATTGAATAAAAAAAACCAAAACATACATTTCACTGCAAACACACACAAAATTACTGAGCGAATTAACGAATTTACAATTGGCAATCGCTTAAGTATCCACCAAATCGAATATATATGTATATTTATCCTTAATACACTTTGATGAACTAACTATATATAGCTAGACGGAACGCTGATCTCAGTACTAAATTAACTACCGGAGAAGATATTTTTCACTATCAAAAAAACCAAAACACCAGAGACCGGAATTGGAATGAGGGAAAACAAAAGATTTCGGACACTCCGTCAAAAAAACAAAAAATTAAAACAAACTTTAGAACGAAAATAGCCGATGACATCAAAAGAACAACAACTGCAGATTGGAATCGATGTGATAATAAAACAACCCGGACCGATCACTTCAAGATCTTGACACTCTCTATACAATATAGTAGAGGCGAAGTTACAAGACACACTTTAAATTTCACCAAAAATAGTTAAGATATACAAAAATCTCAAACTCGATAGATATTTGAAGAATTCAATTCACATTTATATTTGTTGATTTTATTTTTGTTCCTTTTTTCTTTCTCAACTTTTAACGAAAAATTTCTGCGATCTTTGAAAATAACAAAAAAAAAAATATATTACAAACAATCACAGTTTTTCAATATTCCTTACAAGTGATCGCGCTAACGTTCCTCTCGTAATCTGACTATAAAAGCTAACTACGCTACACTAAACAAGAAGCAAAATCTGCTCAGCCAGCGCAACGGCTCAGAAATGCTATGTTGGCTAAGAAGACCGGTATTATTATTATTATAGTAGGTAGGTATGTAGTAGAGGAGAAACAGTCAAGCAGACAGGCGCAGAATGATGCCATCTCTACTCTATACTAAAAGTATATCGTTCGCTGAGCGCAGTGCGCAACCGTAATCTTAAAAGAAAAAGATACTTGGTATGGCAGCACGGGGTTCTGTTGTTGCTGCTGCTGCTGCTGCTGCTACTTTTATGTGCTCCGTGTGTGAGAAATTCCACAAGTTTGATGCAGGTATGACTTGAATTTAAGTCTTTCGTTTTCTGTTTTCATTGCAGCCAGGCACTATCAGCAGGCAGAAACAGCAACACAGTTCACCCAGGCTCAGCATTCGTAACAACAATCTTCGGTTGCAATCAATTTACTTGACCACAATGCTGCTTTATGAAGACCAACCGGTCGATATCACAGTCGCTAACAATATTCTACGGAGAGATAGAAAAGAATTTTTTTTTTTTATGAATGTTTTAATAATTTTGTTCAAACTTTCAATATTTATTTAAAATAATTTTTCTTTTTGTTTCTACATTTAAACAAAGAAAGTTAAGAATTTTCAGTCTTGACTAAAAATATGTGCAATCCACACACGTCTAGACAAGGTACGTACGGATTTTGAATATTTAATACAAGTAGGTATGTTGAGAAAGTTTAATCAAGTGGTGCAGATGAGAATGAAATGTTAAATCGCGTTGAAATGAAATTATAGGTACTTACTATTTTATGACAGTATAAGTGTTACAATCGAACTGAAAAAAGTTGCATAATTCTTCAAAACATATTATAAGAAAAAAACAATGAAAGTAGACATAAATAGTACATGAGAGTGGTTTAATAAAAGAATCCAGAGAAGGGATATACATATTTGTGCAATGTGCAGACTAGAGCGGAACCTTATACACGCATGTCACTGTTATTACGTATAACAACCATAAAGCTCGAACTTGAGATGCAATAAGATTTTTAAAGTGAAAGTACTACTTACTCCATAAAATAGTTAGGGCTTTTTAATTATTGTCATCAAATAGACTATTATGTACTAAATTTTATATGTCTTAAGTAAAGAAAGACTAAATTTAGTGCAAAGATTTAAGATAGCTTTCCGTTTGCACCCGAACGGCGCTTTTCAGGCGCCATCCTATTGTTTACTTCAACTCGAACGGTGGTTGAGGGGCGCCATCATTAATTATGGTCCTATATATCTTATGCATGTGCAATGCATTACTAATTTTCATTTCCCTTGTACAAATATTAATGTAAAATTGTTTATCGGTATTTGGTTTCCAAAACAAGTCATTTTATTGTGGAAATTCTTCATAAATAAGTAAAATAATAAAATATTATTGAATATTAGTATTGTTGTTGCGTGAATTTCTCAAAGCAAAGGGATGCAAGCCGGTATTTCATACATTTAAAATATAAATACCATGAGAAAAATGTTACAACAAAGCACTAATGGCTTTAAAAGAGAGAACGGTTTATATATGCGAAAAGTAGCAACTGGGGTGTATGTGACCCAATTGCATTAAAATGGGTTTTTCGGTGGGCAAAACGTCTCGAGAAAATTTTCTGAATCGGAGAGAAAAAGTATATCAGTGGATAGTAGTCAGCGAGATCTTTAATTTGAGATGCAACATGTCGTATTAGCGCCATCTCCCGCCGGAGGTTTCTAACCGCCACTCTAAAAGTACCCCCAGTAAAAAAATTTTCTTCTACGAATTGTATCTAGTAATTAGCTTAGAAGAATAGCGAAAGCGAATAGGAAAAGGGAAGTACTAAAAAAGTGAGTATGGGGATCGAAAGATCTACGAAAATAAAGAACACTTACTTTTTTAAAAAATTAGAGCAATTTACTGCGTCCCCGCGATGGGGTCGAAGTTTGATCTAGTACATTTTGAAAAATCTAGTCCAGAATCGAATAGCTCAGATCCTGAAAATAAACTTAAGTATCCATACTCCTATGCCTCGAGGTCAAATGGCTGAGTTATAATTGAAATTGAGAGGTAGAGGGACCCCTTATTTTTGCAAATGTATGATAAATTTAGAGCCGTTTTTTCAAACTGCCCCCCTCTAGTTTTCTTATTTTTAAACTAATGTCGGGTAGCTGATTACCCCATACTAAAAGAAGGTTCGGATGCAAATGGTTAATACTGTATTTCGACAAGATATAAGAGAATCATTAAGTGGCCAGCGCATGTACTTAATTGTTCGAGCATAAAAATATTTTTTTTTTTAAATATGCCAAAAAAAAAACAGAAGCCATTCTCATTTGAGCTGTATTCTTTTGAGTCCGCAGAACATGACAGAACAAAAGATACACAAAAGAACGCCTCATACATTTTCATAGAAGATTTATAAATGAAGAGAACAGTACAAATAGTTCGCTTGAATCGACAAAACAATTTGTTCTCTCTGGTATGTGGGAGTTCGAGAACAAGGTACATGAAAGAACACAGCTTTTGGCAACAATTTTTCCTTATGTCAAAACTTACTTTCATGAAGGAAAATTAAGAATTTTGTTAGGTCTGTTCTTTTAATGAATTATTATTCCTGAATTTTTCCTAATTTATATGATACAGATGTATTATTGTCAAAGTTATTCGAATACCACTTGTTTTATAAATAACTGCGAAAAAAAAATAAAATGAAAAGTTTTGGGATTGGGAGTGGCAGAGTCTTGTTGACATACATATGCCGGAACGAAATTTTGAAAACCAGTTTCGGCACTGGCGTTCTGTCAATCATCTTCTCCATCACATCGAATAATTTTTTTCTTGCTTGAACAGCATTTTACCTCTTCGATAGTAAAAAAATAAAATATGCCCAAAATGCTGCTTTCGACTATCCATATATCTAATGCCCGATTTCAAGACAGTTTCGACCCGATATTTGTCCTGTGAAGACTGAATCTCTGTTGAGGAGGAACAAGAATGATGTGCGTAATCTTACTGCAAGAACAGGTTGAGTGCATTCAGTACCTGCTGTGTGAATGCCCTAACCTTGCTAGGCATAGGTGGAATATGTTTTGTAGCTACTTTTTCTGCGAACTGAGGGAATTAACAGACAAAGAGTTGGGGAACCTGATAAGGTTCATCAACTCTTGTGGGCGGTCATCACATCCCCTAGCTCTTAGGTATTTTTTCCATAGAGGGTCCCAATAAAATGGCATCACAATGGAACAAAGATGATCTAATTGTACGATGGCTGCCACTCTAACCTAACCTAGCATTCCATATTTCATAAAAACTATTGCCTAGAATCAAACTTTCAAACTTGTTCACAACCAAGCCTTGCTATATCAACTGTCGAATATATAATGACAATGTGGCTTAAGTGCGAAAAAATACAATTAAGTCATCTGTTGGGAAAAAAACGAATTACATTCCGAACAACCCATAGAAAACCATTTAAAATTCTACCCCATTAAATACAATTAGTTTTTTGCTCTTTACCTTCTTATATCATCCTGTGTAAAATAGCGACGATAATCTGTGTATATAATAATATACGCAACTTCGATCAGGATTCACAGTATGTTCGTTCTATTTTTATTATAAATTTGAAACTTACTTAAATTATCCAGCGATTGTAGGCTCTAACATTGGCCAAACTTATCCAATTTCGTCGGTCGTATTAAGTATAAAATCAGTTGAGTTTTTCTAGATCAACGACAAATAAAACTAGCGCGCCAGTTCTCCGTCTGTTCCATTATAAAAAGTGTAACTTATTACCAGATAAATTAAGTTAGCTGATCGAGTCAAATATGTGTATTTACATTCAAAGCTTCATTTCTAATTTGTTTAAATTCGTGGTGAATAACTGTTTAAATTTTATTTTTGATTTTATAATGTTATTTCTATACTGAGTGATAAGGGGCAAAAAGGCAAACCATGCATCAATATCTGTCTAAGGTATCGTCTTTCCATTGATTGTACATAGTATCACAGGCTAAACAAGTCAAGGGATATAATATAGTATTTGAAAAAAAAACTAAACTACCCAATTATGTTCTCAGCCCCATCATACGGAATTATTAACTGGGAAGCTACAAATTAA
Organism: Dioctria rufipes; assembly: GCA_963924295.1. Classification (NCBI taxonomy): domain Eukaryota; kingdom Metazoa; phylum Arthropoda; class Insecta; order Diptera; family Asilidae; genus Dioctria; species Dioctria rufipes. The sequence continues at coordinate 191,782,733 of OZ002743.1, forward strand.
AACGACTTAAGTGATGGAAATGACAAAGTAGAAAAATATCAAATAAAATATTTTACCGTTTCAACAAATTAAATCAGTTTCTTTCTAAATACCACCTGAATCAGTTTTTCACCCCAAAATTACCTCCTAAATGAAGTTCTCAAAGTTATTAATTGACTTATTGGTGTAATATTACACTTTGAATGAAACATTTTGTGTGTAAATTTACACAATTATATATACATAAAATTCAACCGTATATGATTAATTCTAAACGCGTTGTTTCACAGCTGAAAGAAGAGCGAAAACCTGATGTCAGCGCGTAAGTCAATTGTTGCTTGTTGTTTATAAATTAGTTTCTACAGAGCCTTCGATAAAAACAAATAATACTTGTAGTTCGGAAGGGTGGTGATTCTGAAGCACAAGCTTTTGTTTGGTATAGGTAAAACTGTTGCTGCTTTCCACGCTTTGCGAAAAGTAGATGACATCTGAAAAACGTATTTACACTATGAAACAAAACTTTATCAATTAGCGGTAGCAACAGTTAAATAAAGCGAGGTGTGTAGCTGTCATGGCCAATTGCTTCTGACCTGATAGAAAAGATTGCGGAAATCAGTTCATCAATTCAAATCCAACGAAAAGAAAGAATTGTTGTTGTATGATGGTAAATATTGGAATCACGAGCAGATAAGTGTTGGAATGAAAATAATGACAGCCTGTTTGAGAACTGAGAGAGAAATGAGGAATCACATAGTACACCGCTATAGGTACTTTATTACAAGTCACTCTGTATATAAATAATATTTTAAAAATTAGAGAGTTTTGCTATGAAATACATTCATATCGAATTTAGTCAATTTTAAGATTGACCGAGTTTGTTGCCAAGTCCCCATCTCGAGAATTGAGTGGAAAAAAAACTGTTTACAAACGAAAAATCTTTGAAAATTGTTTTGCAAAAAGGGGGTATTTCGTATCAGCAGGAACCATATACTCATCAGTACGGCTTGGTTCCTACCTACCGAATACGCCAAAGTAACAGCCAAGCTGACCTCATATATGCACTTAAAATATAATTTTTAAGTGTAAATTATATTTGAGGCTAGATACTAAGTATTTACTTGAACGCCTAACAAAATTAGCCCTATGCGTGACTAGAACTTCATAGAGAGTTTTTGCTATGAAATAAATTCATATCAAATTTAGTCAATATGAAAATTAACCGAGTTTGCTACCAAATTTCAAAAATTATTTAATTCATTGTCTTCAATTTTATAACCTACTGTAAATAAAAAAATGCATAAACATGCAAATCGTGATAATCATGAACATATCCCCTATATACCTATCTACAATAATAATATACCTATACTATATCTACCTATCTGATTAGCTATATTTAATAGGAATCTTAAGATATTTGATACATACATATACTATGAATAAGGTAAACAAGATGCTAAAACTTGGTCGTTTTACTACATAGGTTATAATACGAAGTATTTTTGTGGTCTTTTTATTTTTACCTGGTAGGCAGATTTCATCCGTTACTTGTATACACAAACATTTATAGCGACGACTTTCATTGCAAAAACTGCCGACCCTGTTAACTCGCATACCTTAGGCATATATCCGAGAGAGCTTTCAACTTGTTTTCCACCACAGATCAAATTAAGATTGAACAGAAATTTTTTAAATTTGATTAGATAAAGATACAGAAAAAACCCGCCGGAAAAGTAATAAACTGATGCGATTTAATGATAGCGCAATAAAACCTCGTAATTTAAGGAAAAATTTCAAATTTATATGGCGGGAGGAAACTAGAATTAGCGGTAAAAGAGTGCAACTGAGTCGTATATCGTATAAGATATCGTTGTACAATTTAATTTCGAACACAGGTGTGCCCTGCTAAGGAAAGTATGTAATTCAATGGAAAAGGAATTTTGAGCTAAGTATAATAATTTGCGAAGTTAAAGTTTATGTTTAAATTAATTTTTTGTTTTATTTTATCCTTTTAAGTGAACAATCCAATTATTGTAGACATAGACTTGATTCATAGAATTAAGATGATCTCAGTTTTGTATAGTGAATCTCTGTTAGAGCATCGATTCTATTTAAATGATGACCTACTGAGAAAGTTAAGTTGAAATATTTTTTTTTTTTATAAGAACAGAACTTGTTCTTCGTGCTGATGTAACTTGATTTGCACAATGCGATCAAATGAATAATTTGAATTTTCTATTAATTTTTTGACGATACTGAGAAACAAATCTAGTTATAACGATTGTTTTGCAAATAATAATTTCTTCATAATAACTACAAGGACGCTCCTGATAGTGCTGATATAATATGTTACTTAGAAGTGAACCTCAGAGAATCAACTGAATTCACTGTTTCGGGAGATTATTTGGCCGGGAAACTTCTCATGTAGGAGAGCCATTTTGGAGTGGGCTATTTGCATGTGGCGCCATCTTGTTGAAACCCCATATCATCGATGTCATAATCTTCCAATATTGGCCACGAAAAGTTATTTAACATTGCGTGGTAGCGCTCGCCATTCCTTGTGACCCAATCCCTAGCATAATTTTCCAGAAAAAAAATGCTTCAATGATTCCTCCAGCAAAGAATGTAACACTACACAGTGACTTTTTGTTGATGCATTGGTGTTTCGAAAATTGCCCTTGGATTTTCATTAGCCCATTCTGCTTGTTGACGTAGCCCTTGAGATGGAAATGGGCTTCGTCGCTGAAGATGATTTTTGTGGAAAATTGGTTATTCGCTTTAAATGATCCGTCGGCTTAAGTTCTTCCGTTAAATGAATTTTCTACGCGTGCAACGACAGATCTTTCATCAATATCCGATGCAAAGTGGCTGCGGACAAGTTCAATTCCTGTACTCGATATCGCATAGAGGTGCTTGAGCTCTCGGCCACAGTCTCCCTCACGATAGCAATGTTTTCGGGTAAGCGTCCTGCACGATAATGTACTGGGCACTGGCCTCTTAACATCTGCCACAGGCCCGGTTTCTTGGAATTTCTTTACAATTTTGCCAATAGCACTCTCGATTGGTCGATTTTTCGGGTCGAAAAAATCACGAAGAGTACGAAATGCACTTTTGATTGAACGTCCATTTTCGTAATAAGTTTTCAATAGCTATAACACATTGGTCAATGCTCAACTTTTGCCATGATTCAATTTGTAAATGACTGAAGATGTCAAAAGGAAAAAGTAACTTCAAAAAACAATTGTAATACCTTTTATGTATACTATATATGTTTAGGAACATTTATATTTTGAGATCCCTTTATAAGTGATATAATTTACAAATAATACATATATTTTAGAAAGGGTTATTTTAATTAATGTTAAGTTTGTTTCAAATGAAGTAAAGTTTTCTTTAATTGGCAAAAAGTTGAATGTCTTTGGTTTAAAGTTGAACTTTTTATGCTTAAAGTTTAGTTTATTTGAGGCAAAGTTTTATTCACTTGGTTTAAGGGGGGTTACCACCAAAAAAAAGCTCACGATTTGTGTTCCCAAAAGCTTAGTGAACATAAACGCATAAAAGTATGCAATCTTAAAATTGAAACAAATCACTATATGTACATGGAAAGCTATATGATGGTGTGATATTCGTCTGTATTGTACTCCAAAGCATGTCGGGCATCTGCACAGCAGTAGGGTAGAATCGCTGACTTATGAGTCAATGTCAGTGGGTAGAATTGAATAGGCATGGCGAGATTTTAAATTTGGCTGTCGGATTTTTCTTAGAATTTTGTTGAGGACCAGGCAAGGAGCGAACGAAATGTATGCTCTCTGTGCTGTTGATCAGACACTTTTCCGTGTAATTTGTCTGGCACTATTTATTGCTTGGGCAATTTTATTTGACTGAAGCCGGTCATCAAATAAAACTCTTCCAAGAATTCTGAGTTGTAATATACCTACCATATAATTTTTGCAATGCTCACACGTTGTCAGATTACCATTTTATTAACTAGATATCCAAAGAACTACTTTAGAGAATTAGATATGAATTTACCAACAACACAATTTTCAGGTTGAGCTATGTCTGGTAGATTTTCTAATCTAGTTTTAGTATAAAGGTACATATATACAATTTTATCTCTATCTAATTCCTCAATTTTGTTCGCATAAAATTTTTCATGTTTTAAGAAACGCAATCCAACCAGATTAGCCTAGTCGGAGTTACTGTAACTGGGAAAGATTAGCAATATAGCAAATAGTGAATTCTTTTCTGGGACTCGATGTTAACACTGCCATCAAATCTGCCATTCTCTAATGTAAAGCAGTATTTCCAAGTGACCGCAGAGGTAACTGCCACCACTCGTTTTTTTTTTTAGAGGGGTGTCGCCTGTAGCTCTAATCCCCTTATATACTAAATACTATGACTTACTTACATACATTTCGGTACATCCAATCAGAAAATAATGAAAATCTGTTATATTTATGAGTAGTTAGCAGGGATTTTCTCTTATTTCCATATTCCGTGGATATCTAGGATCAGCGATTTCTACAAGAAGATGTTTAGTATAAAATGATTTAAGTTTTTCCACATTATCATCCCAGAATTGGTCATGTCTATGTATGGTTGCCACTTTCATATCTTTGTCATTGCCAGTCCATACAGCAAATATACAATATTTTCTTAGGGTGATATGTAGTTGGCCATGTATTTGATAGTAATATGCATGGTTTCTATTAATTTTAGTGATATCCTTTGCATTTTTATCCATCTTCCAGAAGGTGATTTTTCTTTTACGGATAGCATCATCAACTTCCATTCCTCTTGCTGAAAAGGGACACTTTATTTCAGCAATTCCATCGTCGTTAATCAGGCCGTCTGGAGTGGCTCCCAAATGTTCGTAATCTGCGTCAATGAATATTCCGCAATCTTTAATTTTGACACCACATTGAGTCTCTAATTTCTGCAAGGCATTGGATTCATTATCTTTTCCATATATAATTGCCGAGATGTAAGATATGTCAGTGTAAAGTATGGATTTGATGAAATTCCCAACTTTTGCAGTACGTCGCCTGCAAATTATGCCAAAATTCGAACTAAGAAGATTTCTTCTTATTTGTAACCACTTGTTACTATTACTTTGATCCCGTGTCTGTTCCTCGATGCTTCGCCGGTTTTTCTGATTTTCGGAAAATTTTAGTAGTAACCTTGTCTTTGCTCCTTGTAATTCATTATCTGTCATATCTGGTTTTTGGCAACTATCGGAACGCTTATAATAATTTTCGTGCAATGAGCTCAATTAAAACATTTATAAGAAAGAAGTTCCTTTTACCGAAATATATATTAAATCGCGTAAATATTCGTCAGCAGATTCCCGATTCCCTCTTAGATAAAAAAGAATTAAAAAAATAATTTCAAAAGAAAGATGTCATTGGTACAAAGCCGATACTTTTATTGGTCGACACAATTTCTTTGTAATTTGTAAAAATGCTTCTTCTTCGAAAATCGCATTTTGAAAGCAATTCATACATAAATTAATAGTACTTAGCAGTAATTATAGTCGCTAGAAAGATAATCGATTGTAGTCAAAAAATTGGTACACACTGTATATAATCGTGACAACTCACTACACCTCATCAATTTTCGTTCAGTTTTCTAAATTACATACATATATTCGAAAAACAACTCTTCAAAACTTTAAAAAGTTCCATTTTGTCCTTTCTACAGCTTCACTAAAACGCGGTCATAAATGGAACGCCACAAAAAATAGCTATTTATAATTTAGCCAACCTTCCTGAAAAATTTCATCAAAATCCTTTACATGTCACAAATTCAAATTCACATTTCACAAATTTGTACATTTATATATACACAGATTTACATACCTAACAATATTCAGTTTTATCTTCTTTATTCCATAATTATTGGCCCGAATTTTACTAATACGTCCCATGATTAAATAATAGTTACTCACAATTCGTTACCTATAACCATAATAGAATTGGCAAAAAATTTCTCGCCTCAAAAGCAAAATTGAACAAATTACCAATGATAAAAATTCAAATATTCCGGGAAATCTAACACATACGTATACCTAATGCAGAAAATTACGACACACACTCTCCAAGCATACAACTACAGCCCGCTGAGCTTTCAAAACAAATGAAAGCCTTCCAAAAGCACATTACTCCATCTGACGATGATAGAATGAATTGAAAACGCCAAATTGTATGCAAAATATAATAAAACAAGAAATTTTTGCCGTTACCATCATTAACATTATTGACTTTATTTCCTTTATCATTGCACTAAAAAACTTGAGTTTTTCAAAATAAACAGAAAAAGGTTCGATCTTTGTTACAAATTGAACTTTCATTGAAATAATATCATAATTTTGGTAGTTATTTGTCTCGGAAAATAGCAACTTTCAAACGGAAATATATTAGTAACCAAAATTTTTTGTGTGGTTTTCTTTCCGTCACTGCCTCTTCCAGCCCAAGATCTTCCCTACTCAAGTACAAATTTATCTATCTAATGTACCATTATTACGTTTTGATGTACTAAACTTTGCAAATTTCATGAATTCCAGAGTTTTCTAAAGCTAATTAAATACATATAAAACCCCGAAATCTTTATTTTTAATACGTCATTACCTAAGTTTATGCATTTTCTCTAACTATGTACAATTTTTATCATGATAGTACACACAGATTTGCAGTAAATTTGTATTAACTTTTCGTGTTTTTTAAGATTTCAGTGGTAACCCCCCTTAAGGTTGAAATAAAAAAAAAGTATAGAACCAACCATCAGTGATTATAATGATATTACTAACATATTCAAAACCTTTTACAGTTATGAGAGGGAGTCAACATTCCAAATAAATAATTTAAAATTTATTAACTCACGCAAAAACCACTGAAAAATGTTTAGCAAAAAAATCTAAATCTCTTCAAACATCCGATCTCATTCTTCCCTCATCTTCTTTAAAATCTCTCAATAAACAATCGGAAATGGCAATTTTATTCAACATTTCTAACGGATTTTACAATAATTTAAAAGCAAATTAATTCGAATTTGTATCATACGAGTATACGTCTTTGCCAATAATAATTTTATGAAGAAGTCTAAAAATTACTGGTAATTTATTCTAGCGCCTATATTAATACTGTAAAACTGAAGTACTAACCAATAGATTGTAGCATAAAACTGTAATTAAAAAAAAAAAAAAAAAAAACACTCACACAATTTACGTCTATTTTGGTCTATTCATTAAACTCCACCAGATCTAGAATCCATCAGTACTGAGGAGCCCAGCTCAATGGTGCTGATATCATCGATATTATTATAGACTAGGCGTTCTCTGATATGAACCTACAGCAGTTACTACAAGATCTAAGAATCGATAAAAATCTAAAATTTAAATCACCGATCTACGCTAGTAAAATCACTCTACGCTTTACCTAAATAACGGTCATCGTAAATTCAATGATATAGCTTTAGTAGGGTTTCAAATGAGAGGAGGCAAAATCAACTTTTATACTTCCGTCCATCATTCATCTTATTATTAGATCGCATCTATGTATGCATGTATGTATATCGAGCATCATATTCATTCCAAGATCAGAAGATCTTGTAATGATACAGGTGACAAGCATAGAACTATGTCATGCGATCGTGCAAATTTTTTTTTTCTTATCATCTTTACCGGCGCATAGACAATAATTATTAAGAGCATTCCTTTCCTTATTGCGAGAGAATTTTTCTCCATCAAATCGAATACGTGGCTAATAATAATATACGCGGTTACAGAATACATAGATAATTTTCCATCATGAGAATATAGATCTACAAACATACAAAGAAAGTGGAACTCATCATATTATACAGAGAGAGAGAGATTCTGATAAACTTAAATAGCTATTCAGGTAGACACTGTGGGGTCTTCTATGATAGCGAATGAGAGCTAAAGAATGCCATCTAATCGAAATAATGAGGTATAAACAGTTTTTGAGGTCACTAGCAGCAAAGTTAGATAGTCAATTTTTAAAGTAACTGTTTTAAAGTACGAAGACGGTGATAATTTGTAGTTTCGTTTCGGGTCTCTAAAATTATCACGATTGCTGCCCGGTTTCCGCTCGTATACTATATTTATTAGCCATCAGATTGTATCTAACTGATGAGATCTGATTTTTAAGATGCTTTGTCATGCTAAGCATTATCTACTTGTTTGCACCTGTGAAAAAACTGTTTTTGTTTTTTCCTGTTTTTTTTTTTTTGTTTTTTTTTTCTATGAACTACTGAAGAAAGGCCAAGATCTGATCTGCATATTTTCTTTATGGGTGTTATTGTAATGATTTATTAGGGAAGAAGAAAATTGTGGGAATTGAGTACAGTAGAATTTTATGTTGAAGTTGATAAGAGAACTATAAAATTCATAAAGGCATGGGAAATGTTATAAAAATGTTAAATGTAATTAAATTTTCTACTTTCAAATGAAATGTTGTTTGTCATTTTATATAGGTTGGTACTACTTATCAGAGAAATGCATCTGTACCAAAAAAAAAAATTTGAAACAAATTTCTTTGACAGCTTAATTTGTTCCAACAGATGCAACTAGGTACTTCATGTCTAAATTTGATTCAAAATTACTTTCTCAAAAAGGGTTATTTGGATTTAATTTCATGGAGAAAATTAGTTCAAATATTTGGAACTTTTACTTTACGACTTAATTTCAGTACACATCGTTTAGATTAGACAAGGTAGGTATTTGGGTTTTAGTTTTTGTGGTGTTATTAATGAAAAAAAAAAAACATACCTGACTTGAAAAAGTATTGAGAATTTTTTTTATCTAGACACATAATCCATAATCACTTAATTTTTAATTAAATAGAGTCAAATGTTCAGTGTGTTATACGAATGAGGTTCATCAAGCAGGCTTTTGTAAGATTTTAGTGCAATTTAAAATCGAGTATTATTGAAATTGTAGTAAGTGCCACCTACTGTCATTAATATTAACTAAATTCCGCTTCATACAATTCATGTAAGAGGTGTAAGTCAAGGAATCTGCAAGGTCTACTAGAGATAGTCTCATAAAAATTCAGGGATACGCGATCCATGGGGCCCCTAGTCACCACCAAAGTATACCAACTAATGACCAATTTTACATCAAGTAAAACAGCCTATTGACTGTTAGTTTAACTGTTAGATTTTGTCTCCTGAATATAGACCATGAGATTTATTCGAAATTCTATACATGGCAACAGATTTTCATACAAAGTAGCATATAAAAAAAACGTCATACAGTGCATACGTGCATTTTCTAAGATACTTTTAGTAGCCAAACTCTATTTAGTAATCGCAGAAAATAATTATACTGTTGGGTCATGTTAACATAACATTGACAGCTTCCGCCTCGAACGAACAAGACTTTGACTTTACTTTCATACGACATTCGTACGGGGACTCCCCTTAGCACCAATTTACGATATCTTCCCTCTCGGGACTATGAACTTGCAATCTATGTGTTTCTCGTGTTGTGTTTGCTATTGTATTTTACGTTATTATGCCTGTTGATAGACCAAACTATGTTGTTTAAAAAATAATTTCTGTTAAAGTGCCATCATATCCAAAAATGCCCAGGATCCCCAAGTGGCTTATGGCGGCCAAGACGCTCCACGTCCTCTGCATAGATGTTGTCAACAAGTTCCACTCCCATCCTGTGTAGTTGACACCTGAAAAACGTGTAAGAATTCACATGAGGGTTCTGAGGAAGTTGGCTTGTTGTCCAAGTAACTTTTTAGTTAAATTTTGAGTTAGGTTTACCCCACAGTTCCGAGGGGGTCATCTAACCAAAGACAATTATGTTGCCAGTCGGTCCAAGCCGAAATATTAGAATTAAAGTGTTTTGGTGCATAATGATTGTGGAGGAGGAAGTCTCCAAGACTACACCAAGACAAACTTACAAAGAAAATACTAAATTAACAAAAATTATTAAAAATTAAATTTCAGTGGATTTCTAAGATTTCCATATAAAAGCCCAAAATAATGCAGAACGAGCTGAACATTAGTACATTCGTTTAGTATTTTCTTCCTTCTTCGCTCCCCATGGGAGCATAGGGCATTCACATATCCTCTCTCCAATCTATATTTTATTTTCTTAAATTAAATCATTTGTGCTCACTATGCAGGTAATAAGCAGCCACCAGTAAATATCCAATTATATAGTACATATTGCGCTTGTGCTGGAATAGAAGGTGCGAGATAATATGGGTGAGGAGAAGCAATAAAAGTTGACCCTAGTCAACTAAGTATGAGGAAAAGCACAGGAACAGGTGGGATTCGAACCCACGACCCGTAAGACGGTAGTCAGTGCGTTAATTAACAGCTCAGTTCCATAGCCAAACATATATTGTACATCAGATGCTTGATCTGGTACATACCTAATATTTTGAGACACATATTTAGTATATTATGTAAATACATATCATGGTATCAATATTGTATGGATTTCTTCATAAATTATTATCGCATAATACAGACAAAAATCTTTACGACAACAACAACATTTACACATCACAAGAAAACACAAAATCCAACTTAAAAACTAGATGAATATCTATCCATATTTTCATGATAATAACAACTTAAGTGATAAGAAAACATTAGCATAGATAATTTATGCAAAACGCACCTCTAGATATTAACGTAATCATAATACCTCAGATTATCACATTAAAGCGAAGGTATACACCTAACCTACCTATTTCGTAATATCTAATACAAAAATTTCTCTGGGAATCTTCTTCGATGATATAAAAAAAAAAAGTGCTCTGATGAACCTTTTGTGTGAGCGTGCTCTAATCTTCTTATAAATCACTACCATGGCGGTGATGTTATGAAAAGGAAAAATAAGAAACAGATAAAATGGAAAAATTAAGTAATATGAACCTCTTTTTGTTTCAATGCCAATCTAGAGATAATATATGTGCATTTAATAAAATCTCTATGCAACAAATACAAATATGTAAAGAGTGGAAGAAATTTTCATTGTTATGAATAAGGAGAATTTATATTAAATTTGTATCAATGATCGTTTAAGAAGTTTTATTGTGGTGATTGTTGAATGATGACCTAATTTGAACTGAATCTAATTCAATAAATAAGACACTGATCTGCTTAATTATCACAATAAACAAATCGGCAAACATTTCATCCTATTTGGGTAGAATGTCTGTGTCTTTTGTTGATTAAATGTGAAACGTTTAAGATTCATTAAGACAGCTCCCACGCATAGTTATGTAATATGTAGTTATAACTAGCGACTCAAATTTTTTAAATATTTCTTAATATCTCTAACCATCCGATTATATTTTCTCCAGTGGAGTCGTCTTTTTTTTACCTATTTTAGATGCTAGTTCTATAAGGGATTATTACTTAGTTCATACTAAAAAAACACAAATTTTAGGGGAGAACAGTTTGATGCTAGTCTTCCAGCTTAGAAATTAATGAAAGCGGCAGTGTACATGTATGGGAATGAGAGATCTGAGTGTACTATAGTGTTGTAAAGTCTCATTTCTTTTTACTCACCTAGCATCATATCCTTATGCATAATTATTGCTATTACAACAATTCTCATTATTATTATATTTCAATTGGACTTGCAATTCTTCGAATATGCCCTCACATGTTCCATACCTTATGGCCTTTTCTTAATAACACGCGCTACCTGGTTTATAATTTACTTTTTTATGTGATGTTGCCAAAGCTCATACCTTAGGATTCTGTAGAACAGCCTTTGCAGAAAAGGAAAAATGAGTGATGGGGCAAAATCAGTCATTTTGGTGACTCAGGTAATACAAGTCATTTGGTATAAGTGACTCATATAAAAGATTTTGTCATTTCAATTATTTGAGTCAATTGGGAATAATCATCTAATACGCTAAAAGTCCACTTAGTTTATCTAAAATTGTGCCTTTATTACTGCACACCTACTGAACTATGGCATGATAACCCGGTTAGCCTTAAAGGAAGGCCAATTTAGTAAATAAAAAAAACTTCTGCCTCATGAGTAAATCAATTTGCAGTGATGTAGAGATTTATACTTGTTTCCAGTTATTTTATTCGTTACTCATAGCACACTCCAAATTATACTTGACTTTAAGTATGTGTGTATGTGTTTCAAAAGATCTAGCTGCATTCATATCCCTATAAATAAATAAGTTTTTGGCTTTAACAAATCAGCTAAGAAAAGCTCAATGAATCAATTTCCTGGATGAACGTTTGACCGATCGAAACGGTGACTCAGATCTTTCGAGTCAGTGTACTGACCCGTTCAACACGAACAAATCGTTCGCGGCCGACCCATTACTAAGGGATAGAGAAATGAGGATAATTGGGTTGAATTAAGAAGATAATGGTGTGTATTTCGCTTGAATGTTTGCGGCTCATATCGCTGATCGAGGTAGGGGGCAATGACGGTAAACTGTTCCATATTCGCACTATTGTGCTTATAAAACATTCGCTGATTTTCACGATACGGTCGAATTGGGTTATAGGTCATGTGGTACGCATAATGACAATTCTACAAAGGATCAGGCAAGAGTATTTGTTGGAAAATAGCCATAGAATGGTTGTTGTTATTATGCCAGCGATTCTAATAAACCGGACCAACTAAGATTGTTGGATATTTCAATGGCAAAGAAGTTTAGTGATGGTGAGTTCGAGATATCCAATCCATCGACGGAGATGCATTGAGCAATTGTTGGGGTGCGTTTGAGTGATAACAGATAACAGTACGTTTTGAAAATGTTAAAGAAGAACCGATTCACTCTGCCCCAAACGATTATTGTTCTAAGATCATTGTTTAGTTAACTAAGCATGTGGCTATACTTGTCAACTATAACATTCCCGTGGAATTCAATTATAGAGTTAAACGAGTACACGAATCAAGTGTGCTGTCCTCTTCAAAACTATGAATAGGATTGAAAGTGACAGCATGCAGATTATTAATAAAAACAATAAAGAGAGTAGGAGAGAGGAGAGAACCTTGCGGTACATCAGCATTGATTATAAAACGGTCAAACGTAACTCCACTGAACGTTGCGAGAGAAAACTTTGAATTCATTTTAAGACATGAGGGTCTAGACATAATGGCTGATGTTTAGGCAAAAGAGCAGGGACCAGATTCTATTAAAGGCCTTCGATTAACATATAAATCATTTGCTACGAGCTTGAACATAATTCATTAAGGGGAACTTCATAAAGAGAGATTTTAAAGATAAGTGCACCAAGGGTTTATGGTCGGTTTCGACTGTGACTGTGTGGCTATATGTAGACATACTGATGAATGTTTTACAAACGTACAAAATTCCTAAAAGTTCTTTCTGAGTTTGAGCGTACCTATTCTGTAGCTCCTTCAAAATGGCAATTGGTTTTCCGTTGTGTGATATTACTGACTGCATCCTTAAAGGCATCTGTAATTAGAGTAAGTGACTTGTTAAGATCAAAGTATGTGAATGTGCGACTATTCATTTGGGGTTTGTTTGAGATTATAAAATTCCATATCATGATGAGACTCATGACAATGCCACAATACATTTTTTCTTAATTCTAATAAATGATACAAATGTATATTGCTTCAAATTTCGTTGGATCCGCACTACATCTTTATTAAAAAACATGTCCTAGATATGGAATTTTAATTAGACTAAAGTTAGATTTTAAATTGAGAAAGTTAAGGTCAACTCTCCTAGCTCTTTGAAGTACCTGTAGAGTCATGGTCACTGCACAGGTAATTAGAATTGAGAGTTAACAATGTCAAGACACGGTCATCTGCAGTCACCACGTCTGTTCGCCTTTATTAATTATCTTTATAATTATACATTTTTTTTAAATCAATTGGTACAAAGGTATTTGTGTGTTTCCTAACAAATCATATCCCTACAATACAACCTGACAATTACAAATTTGAATAAGTCAGTACTTTGGCACAAAATGCCATTAACATGATCAAGTCATAAGCGCTGGTATCTGACATGACCATGGGCTATTTCTCCAGTGTTGCACATTCTTTATCCAATTCGCAATTTCCTAAAATTGTGAGTGTTTCTATAGTGTTACATTTTGCTTAGCATGCATCTGCAAATGACAGGCCCAATCGATCTCCAGTCAATTAGTATGTGTTGTTTTCTGTTAAGCATATGTATATCAAAAGATTTTAATTCATTTGGAATCAAATATGATTTTCCAATAGCAGCAAGAATTTATGGTAGCTCTTCCGAAACAACTAACATCTAAGATAAAATGGCGACAAATAACATTTAACAGTAAGCCTAATACTAATATAACACCACAGGTCTTGTCATATTTACTTCATCCGGGCTTATATAAAAATATTAACTTTTCAAAAGCCGGGAGCTGTAATAAAACAGCTACATACATACATACATCTACATTTAAATAACAAGTAATAAAAATATGATTTGCTTAAAATAGCAAGATTCAGCTAACGCTTCATGATTTGCTTGGTTGCTTGCTTTGAGTCTGAATTTAAGTCTTCTGTTTTAAGTTTCCTATACTTGCACCAGCGATCTATAATAGCAAGATCACGACTAACAGTCTACTTCACACTTCTTCATACATACCTACATACATACATACATATATAAATATATATTTAATGAAAATCCACTAAAATTACTTCATTATTCCGATTACATTGCAGATAATTTCAAAAAAGTTGCATAACTTTTTCCGTAGCCAGAGATTATGGGACGAAAGAGTGAAATGAAAAATTCGATGTAAAATTGGCGAGCTCGATTTTGATGAATGCTGCGTAATAGATATTTGGTAAAATTTTGGAATATTTTAAATAAATCCATTGGCACAGTACTGAAAAAGAGTGCCGTGATTTTTATACGTTCATCAGTAAATGCTTGTTTATTCAGAAAAATGAAAAAAATCACTAGAATTGCAAGTTAGTGCAAACTGACTACGTTCGAATAAATTAAGAAAATTAAGAAGACTTAAAGTGAACATGAAATTTTTATTGGCATGCAACACACGGCAATACTGCCTGAATCGTGAATTATGCAATTTGGGTCTCTACTATGTAATGTGTGTTTAAGAATAACAAAAAGCTCCTGGAGCAGACAGTACTTCTATAGCAAAATAATTAATAAAGATGTACGGATTTCTTTATGAATATTGAAACTAGATATACACAAATGTACCCCCATATGGGATTATATATGGTAATTCGTGTTGATTAAGAAATCTGTTATAGTTTCTAAGGACAAAACGCTGGACAAAAATATAAGTATTTATACAAAAGTCTATCCCCTATAATTTCTGGATACCGTAGTAAATCACTAACGGAAGACTGTTTTTATGATGGGGTATCTTAACTTTGTTCAGCTTTCTGCCGTCCGCCAACTTAAGTGAGATTTCTAAAAACCATAATAATAAACTCCATCACTTACGTAAACGAATTCAAATATATTTACTAGGAAGTACTGTTCCGGCCGACATGGGAGCACCCTAGAGATCTTTGACAATTCATTCAAGCCACATTCCATAAACAAAGTAATACCAAAAATAATATAACATATAGATATCGCACACCCTATGCTACGCCTATGTTAAAGTTGGACGAAGAAAATTGTGTTAGGGTTTTATTAGTAGATCCCAGATTCCCCTATTTTAAAAAATACCAACGCCAATGAACACTTTGCTCTCAGCTTTTCCAGCTCTCTGGAATTGTTTTCCTGTCTCATCTCTTTACAAGTCCTTATATCTATATATATGCATGCGCACACAGCTTTTAGCATACAGATAAGTGTAGGTGCAAGAGCCATATATGCATATGAAAAGCAGAATGCAGATGGGTGGTGTGGTGATTAGTATGTGTATGTATACTTTCGTCTTTCGCACGAATGGGGGAAAAGAACTTGACTATGCATTATTATAGTGTGACTGACACAACGTGTTAAAAACAAAAATCGAGAGAACGTAAGATTACCCGAACGACATTGAATCCCTCAAAATCCTTTCAAGCTATTCATAATAATGTACATTAGGTGACACTACCTCCCATTTTTAAGAAAAAGATAATGTTCGCTTTGGCCCCAGATGCTGAAAGGAGATGTAAAATTCCTCTGAAATGAAATTCTCATTTTTCCCGAAAATATCAGAAAATGTAGCAAGAATTTCTCCCACTTAATCTCTTCACAGCAAAACGAATGTAAACAGAAGCACGTGCTGTTCAAATTGTATAGAAAATATACTAACAAACATTGGTTATGCTACAAAAAATATTGAATAATTCTCACAATATTTCAGCAAGAACCGCTTTGCACAAAATCGCGGGAACATTTTTTGAAAGATGAGATTGTTAAGTTAACTTTGCTTTCACGCCACAACGAAAATGGATCAAAGTTTCGAGGGGCAAATTTATAATGATGTGGTTTCTCTTCGACGTTACTTTAAATTCTACAAAGATTTAATTTTCCGAAAAAAAAAATGTTTTTATGAAAATACTTCAATATAAATATTTGTATCTACATAGCTCTATAAATTTGTAATATTATATTATACATATTTATAACAGTATATTTCCCGCACGGGGAAAGCATAAGAGAAAAATGGGACCAAATGCAGTTTGGATCATTGCAGAAATTCGAGGAGGGAACCTGAAAATTTAAAAATATTCAAATTTCCTTCACATTCCTTAAATTTTAATATTTGAGTTAAAAGACGTAATCTAAGCTGTGAAGATTTTTTTCTTTTATCACCTCGTCGTAATCAAATCGGCAAATAATTTATATTTCCATAAAAAAAAATTAAAATCAGAAATACTCGACTAAAAAAATTAAAATTAAAAATAATTATTATTTTTTATCTGAAATTCGAAAATTAACAATTAATAAGTTTGCCCTGATACGTTCTATTGACTCATTAGGACAGTCATAATTAGTCATGAATTCTGCTATAAATTTTTTTACCCTAAATCGCGTGATTCATGGTCTTATTCAAATCTTGATTATGCATATTGTCTACCTAATCCAATAATTTTAATTTCCGAAAATTTTTCTCTTGTACCAATAATGTTCATTTGAAATATAAATACATGCATGTGTATGCTATATATACCTACTTCATTCACCTATACTTCATACATATTATATCAGCCACGAAAATCTTATCTGACGTAAACAATGCATGGCTTTGTCGGTGCCTTCGGCGACTTCATGGCTTACATATATTATATTCCGGGGGTTGCAATTGCATTTGCAACACAATACAAATTATGTCTTTTTTCTTATTTCAGGATATTGTAAAGAGAATAAAATAAAATTCTCAGAGAAATTGAAACCCGAGAGCGATATGTGCAGTGGCATTGTTAATGTCTGAGAAGGGGTCACACGGGTTCTGCTAACAAATGCCAGGGCGCAATTTTCCGAGTACAACCGAAGCATGGTCATGCGACATCTTTATGTTATATTATTTTTGGTAATACGTTAGGGACATAGTCTTGCATAAATTTAATAATGTTTTGGCTGTAGTCCAAAAAGAATGATCATGTGTTTCTTAGTTGTGATTAATTTGAAATTTCTCCATCACTATTATTGTATCCAAAATTCCGTTAGGTGTGCTGAAGGGGTTATAAGGATAACGATAATTGAAATGAAATGTATCGAAACCTAACTGATCTGAGATCTGAAAGCTTGTCGGACACGATTTCGGCAATAGAAAGTAAGAACAAAATTTGAATGAAGTCCTCAGAGAAATTAACTTTATAGAACCAGAATACTTGTTTATCAATGTATTTAATTCGAGGGATTTCAAATAATCTTTTGAGAGATTACTTTAAAAACCCCCTCAGCTTCCTGACAAAAGCACATTTTTCATTTCGTTTTTCTCTAAGGTGATTCGATCTTACTTTTCTGTTATTAAGCGTTTAAAAAACAAGCAAAAAGGTTAAGATCAATTCTTAAGATACTCTAGATGAATGTCCGTCTGTAATTTCTTATGGTCACCCATCTGTGCAAGTTTGATTTTTAAAGTGGTTTTTCGCATATATTTCTAGAACGGCACGTGCGTCGGACAGAAAAAATGATTATAACCAATTTCATAGGTTTTCATATTCTGAAGAGATTCAGTACAATAAAAAAGTCTAGGACTGTTCGTTTTTACAGTATTCGTAAAAAACCTTAATTATAATAATAAACCGATTGCCGGTTGCCCGATTGAAAACACCACGTACTAAATTTCAGCTTTCTCAGGCAGTGCCTAAATGTATAGTGAAAAATGATTGGTCCCATTTTTGAAATTAAATGCTTTTTTTTTAAACCAGTGTAAAAAATTTAAGCTTTCTAAATGAACGCGTTCCCGCGTTATTGTGAAGACGAACTGATGGACATGCAAAGATCAAAATAACTTTCAATATTATACATAGGTGTCCAACCCATTTTTGTCTAGGATACAATTAGGGTAATCCTAAAAGATCATCCACTTGGACATCAAAATCAATTAAATAGTGAGAAACTTGGAAACTCATCAACATTACAAGAACTAGAAGAGAACAACTAGTCCTCATAACGGCCCTGCTTGAAGTTTGGATATCATCTTAAGCAGATGTCATGGCGAAACTGATGCTGTAGAGACGATGCTCTGTGATTATGAACCGCTTGTCCGCATAAGCCATTCCCATCACCAAAGGATGTTACAAGGATAACCCTATCAAGAATTTTTTTTGTTTTTTCAAAATCTTGATATCAAGTGAGCGCCCTTATAACAAAAACATCAAAGAGATCGCAGTGACTATATGTAAATGTATTAATGCAAGTTCAATCTATAATAAAAAGACGGAAAGGCGGGATTGAACCATAGATACGTATGCTTATTTATTTATGGCGCAATTTACCAATATTTTCCCCTATCTACCACCCTACGGGCCCAATGTATGAATATTTTCAAATAAACTAAGAAATTTAAAAAAACTATTAATTCTTTTAAGTTAATCTATTATTTAAATAATTTAAAAATTATTATGACAAAGAATTTTATAACTGTCAAAAACTCACCATATTTGCTGTAAAACGATGATCCGAGAGGGCAAATTTTTCATTTATATTATAAAACTGGTGTTTATTCATTCTTTATTTCTTTACTACTCTCTAGGAAAGATTCACTTATGTCCTTTAATTACAATATCTATAACAATTCTAATAAATTTCATGAATAATTACGATTATTTCAACATGCAGTGCAGATGTAATTCATCGAACTTTTAAGCCTAGTATCGAGTTCGAGTAAAATATGACATTTCCATACAAATTTTAGCGCTGGTAAAATCGCAGGCAAAAATTTTACTGATGATTTCACTAGTGCAGTACTATTTTAAGATAGATGGAGCCATGTATGTATTTTACCGAAAACATTTTAATGCACGGAGATTGTTTTTTTTTTTAATTTATTGAATTATTTTATTTAATTGAAAATTTTTACATTGTTTTGTAAATTTATTGGAGGACTTAATTTCTCTTAACAATTTTCAGATTAATTAAGTCCACCTTTAATTGTTAATTGTAAAAACGTTTATCTAAAGTTTATAAACGATTTGAAGTTTCTCAGCGATTAATCTTTAAACATCTGTCACTTTGTTTCCTCCAAATTAATTAACGTCAAAATTTTACTAGTGATTTTAATGTGAAAAATTTGGAGACCGCGTTAAATTTTACTTTGCCCGATCTCGATACTGGGCTTTATTGAAAAACTAAACAGACTGAACACAATATTCCTGTAAACGTAGATGTCAGATTTTCAGCGCATCTATGCGGCAGTCCACTATAACTTCACCACACTTCAAATAAAATTCACCATTTCTTATTATAAAAAAATCTAAACACGAGCATCGTGTTGTATGGTGGTTTCATAGTTCCGGACGGCAAATTCAATTCAATTTCGTTACACGGCGGCGAATTGACTTGACATATTCAGTTCAATACTGAAGTGCGTCAAATTGAAGTTTAAAAAGTTAATTTTGCTCGTGCTGTTGTTTTTAGAATATTTAAAATTATTTTTGTTTTTTTTTGTTTAGATTTTATTTCATATATTCAGTTAGATATAAAAAAAAAAATTTAAGTAAAATGCACGATAATACTCCACCACACAAGCCAGTCTACAGTCTTGAGGAAGAAATTGAAGAGGCCGAAGACGGTGAACTGATCAATTTTGATGATGATCTGATTATAGACGATGATAGCGATGGACTTGAAGAAATTACCGATTGTAAATAGAGAGAGAGAGAGAGAAAACAAAAAGGATATTTAATTTTATGTTGAAATGTGCATTTTTTTCCGCCACAGATGATGACTTTATGAAAAATGATGACGATGAAGAACGGGTTCCTGAGAGAGATGATGCATTCGTGACATTCCGAAAACATACAGCTCCAGTGTTTTGCTGTTCAATACATCCTTCACAGGACTTAGCTGCAACAGGCGGTGAAGATGATTGTGCCTATGTTTGGAATAGTAAAACAGGCGAAGTTGTACATGAAATAAAAGGACACAAAGATACAGTTATAGCTGCATTCTTTAGTCATGATGGACATTACTTGGCTACTGGAGACTTGGCTGGTGATATTCAAGTAGAAGATAACAATTTGCCTTTTTTTTCTTTAAGTAGCTAAAAAGTAATTCTTTTTTTAGGTCTTTAAAATACAAGAAAGTCTTAAGAAAGTTTGGTATTTTACTATTGGCGATATGAGCTGGCTAAAGTGGCACAATGCTGCTAATGTGATATTGGCTGGAAGTGATTCCGGTGAAATATATGTTTGGCGAATGCCATCAGGAGATTGCAAAATAATGCCTGGAAGTGGAGATAAATGTGAAACTGCTGAGGTAAGTTTGTTATTTATTATCTATCTAGAAGAGTGAAAGACACTGTTGGTCTCATTTTGTGTCATGAGTTTTATCCAAATCAGGAGGGCACTGTTTCTAGCTTCTTCCTCATTTTGATAGAAATGTGTCTATAGTCTGTGTTATCACCTATTGCTCATTTTTTGCAAATATTTCTATTTTTGATTGACACAAATGTAACAAACATAAACAATTATTTATTTGAGTATCCGTGCCAAAGGCACGCACAGCGCTGGGCACATCTTAGAGAGTCGCATAGTGGATTTACATTGTAGCAGAACAAATTCATTCAAGTCCGAAGTTTTGGCCTTCCTGATGACAGCTATATGAGGGCCTTCCGCCTTGCTATCCTGTACATTTTTAACATCCTCTACATGTGTACATTTCTCGCACCAGTTGCATTACAGCTGTTATGGGATTGGATATGTTTTCTGTTATCCATCATTCAGAAGCTTTGGTTATCTATATAGAGCTTTTTATTTTTAGTTTAACTATATACACTCAACCCCATACTAATCTAATTCTAAACTCGTTGTACTGCATTTTTGATCTTACTGTTAACTCTGACTATCATATTCTCTTCTAATTCTAAGGACTCTATATTTTGCTTTTAAACCTAACTGGTGCACTGTTCACTTGATTATGCTATATTACGCAGCGAATTGGGTAGAGTTTAATAAAATGCAGAAACTCTTCCTAATTTTGTTCAAATAATTACAATTACGGTTTTTTCCCTAAAAGTAAACATCTTGTCCTATAAATAGGCGTTAGAATTATCGTCACCAGAAGCGTTGTTTATTTTACATACATTTTTAAACATGTAACCAGTTTGTTTTTCCATAATGCGCAATGCTAAAACCTTTCAAACAGCACGTTTCTCATACATATGCAAGTAAGGAAAAGTTTTAGCGCCACGGCCTGTAATAAAGAAGGCAATGGCCCAGCGCTATGCGTGCCTTTGGCACGGGTACTCAAATAAATTTAAGTTTGTTAAAAATAAAAGAATGAGAATAACATTAGGCTTAATATATAGTACCGTATAAAATATAATATAATGAAGTAGTGGTTTAAGATACAGCACAGTCTAGTGCATCTACAGGGTTTTGGTTTTTGCTGCCGGAAAGTGACACCTGGGTCATTCGGGGGCATGTAAAAAAGTTGTTAGCTCCGAAGTTCCAGGTTCATGTTTTTGCGGAAAGGAAGCAACAAATATTAAAATTACCAATCAATTACAACCTTTTTCCTAACCTTCTTCTTCTTTCTTTGACGTTTCAAAACAAGAACCGCGGTGCTCCCAGTCAAGAGCAGGTGCAGCTAGGTTTAACCAGGGGTTAATCCAACTAGCAAACAAAAACAGAAAGTGACAGCTTCGGGTGTCACGAGTACCATGACTGGCTAATCGAACACAAAATGGACTTGAGGGTTAACACCGCAGCAAAAACAAAAACACCCTAGCAAATAGATGCACATACATGTATAGAAAATCCTTAGAATTAGTGAATGATAGCTTAGAATAATAAAATTCATTTTATTATTCTAAGATGATAGTCAGAGTTGACAGCAAGTTTAGCAATATATAGTAATATAGTACATCGAGCTTTAGTATTAGATTAATTTGAATATGGGGTTATGTGCAAATACATAGTTTAAAATAAAATAAGTATAGATAGTTGAAGCTTCTGAATGATGGATATATCAGGTAACATATCCAAGCCCGGGACCGGAGGTTGTGAGGCAACTGAAGTATAAATTAAGGAATACCGGACACAATATTGACACAAAGATCATTGATAGGATAGAAGGCGGAAGGCCATTAGATAGCTGCTGTCAGGAAGTTCAGAGCTTCACTCTTAAATGAATTTAGTGAAGCACTGCGTCCTCATCTGACATACGGCCCCGCTCAGGAACACAGTTTTCCCAAAGAACCCTGGTGTTGTTTCTGAGACGAATTGAATATACGATGGCCTGAGTCTTGGAGGGATTGAGGGACAGACTATTTTAGCAAACCACTTCGCAATCCCGGCAAGAGTTGTATTAATAGTTTCCGCAGCCTCACTAATATTGTCCCCAGGGGCACCAGAGTATATCTGGAAATCGTCTGCATATATGTGGTAACGCACTCTGCTCAGAACTGTACTGACAGCATCTGACAGCATATGAAGAGCGAGAACAAGAGTGGGGCCAACACCGCTCCTTGTGGCACTTCATCAGATCCCAGTCTCATCGAGCAGATAACATTTGATCAATGCACAGGCAGATAATGAGAACACAATAAATGAGTCATGACGGAAGAGATTCTACTCAACCTTTATTAACAAGCATGTCTTCTCCAGCGTATCATACAATCTACCTGAAACCTATTGATAAGATAAGATAAGATTTTAGTTCATGTAACTATAAAGCATACTAAAAATATGATTATTTAACAAATTCACAGTTCTACGTCATTAATTACATACATAATATTAAAATTTGCTATATTTAAATTTCAAGGAACATTTTCTAAAATATATTGAACTAGTTTTCTCTTAAAACAACTTAGCAGTCTTTCATTTTTAACTTTATCAGGCAAACCATTAAACATTTTTAAACCCTTGTACAATAAAGAATTCTGCGTACTAACTCTATTCCATTTCTGCAACCTGAAACAGTGATTTCCTCGCAGGTTGTATGGCTGAACGTCCCCAACATATACAATATTTCTGTATAAATAATCAGGCACTTCATTATTCTTCATCTTAAACACAAGAATCATGCATTATACGTTAAACGTTGATTAATATTCATCCACTGGAGAATCTCTAGCATGTATCGCGTGGGTGTATCCCATTTATACCTCAGTATACTCCGCATTGCTCTGTTTTGTAGAAGTTGAAGCCTGTGTTTCATTCCTGCAGTACCAGCGAATAACAGCGAAGAAAAATAATTAAAATGAGAATTGAATAACATAATAGTAGTGTCCACACTTAAATATCGCCTAATTCTTCTTAAGAAACCAATTTTCTTTGCGATTTTTCCACATATGTGTTATCCACTATTACACCAAGTTATTTAAATTTTGTTACATATTCAATTTTTTCATTGCCAAGGTACATATCTTCTGGATCAATGACATTGAAGCACATTGCCTTAATTTTTTCAACATTTAATTTAAGTTTATTCATTTTAAGCCAGTTGTCAATGCTCTTAAGATCTGCTTGTTCTCAACAGATATATATTAAGGTGTCATCTGCAAATAACGCCAATTGACTTGTTTATTACTGATTTTATATCATTTATGTACAGAAGAAACAATGTGACGCCCAGTACTGAACCTTTAGTAAAATATCCCTATCTATAGTTTCAAACACTCGTTTGAAGTCTAGGAAAACTGCCATTATTTTCTTACCAGCATCCAGTTCCTTTTTCCATTCAATTGACTAGGATTCCATTTCATTAAGTGAAAGTTTTCCCTTTTTTTTATATAACATTCTAGTAAATGTAGAAAGTATGACAACTGCATCTACCTATTCATGGATTTCAAGCAGATTGACGATAGCTTCGACAGATTTATATTATAAGCTACACTGAGAAGTATTTGAAAACTATTTTTGGTAATGATCCGCATATAAATAGCACATCACAGAAATTTGCCTAAGAGGTCTTAGGCAGATGTCGTAAAGTATTTATATACAACAAATCGAAGCAAATACTGATGAATACGGATTTGGACATCTTCTGCACAAGTCTAACTGATATAGAAATGGAATTCTAAAACAACAAAGCAAAGTCTAGACTGGATGCTTTCAACTATACACATTTAGCTATGGACAATCTTACAGTGATACTTTCAAATATCTCGGAAGACGTCTTGTTTCCATATATTGTAACCGCTTCCTTTCGCAATTAATAAGAGCTGATATGACTAACATTTAGTTTAGAGGTATTGATCCTTCCGTTGGGCATTTCTGAGTATAGAGCAAACGAGATTTTTAATATTTGCGAACAATGAACGGCTATGAATTAGAGTTTGATTCTAATTGCAAGAACACAATAAGTTAAAACCAGGGAAGTTGATTTATACTTCTTCACTCATTTTATGAAGATAGCGTGCCAGCCCCAGAGGTTTTTCACGGTAGTCTATTTACTTTCTTATGGCTCTCTTTCACGTGGCTCTTCTTGACTTTTCCGCTGTATAAGAGAGTCCTAATCTAATGCATGTCATGTCATATCATGTCTCACTTCCTTAAGGGTAGGATTGATTTCACATCCAGCAGTTAAACCTTTTCGCAAGATGAGGATAACTCCAAAATCCCCATAGTTCTGCTAGCAATTATACTTGTGAGACAGTCAAATATCAGTACCTAGTCTAAGTCCTCTGGGTGATATTGTATATATTCTTTCTATAAAATTCCGTCAGAGTAGCGATAAGCTATTTATCATTTTTGATTGTGAGGCAATTACTCAGGCTCCACCTTTGGGAAGATTTTGAACTAATTATTAGGTTTAGAATATTCGAATTCAAGAAATAAATAAATGCTATGGAAAATTATAAATATCCAATTAAATCTTATCAAATTTTCTTATCTATTTTAGTTAGCACCTGATGGCAAAAAACTTTTTGCTGGTTACGCGAATGGTTCTGTAAAACTTTGGGATTTAAAAAACAACAAAACAATCATTGAAATCCATCCAGATAATCCGATGGGACATAAAGAGAGTGTGGCTAGTGTATCTTGTGATCCAGAAAAATCTCTATACATGTCAGGTGGTGAAGATGGTAAAGCATTTTTAGGTCTAGATAATCCTGACAAACACTTTTTTTTAAAGTTTCTTTTCTTCTTCATATGTATATTTTTTCTAGGTAAAATTCTCTTAATAAGTGAATCAGGTATTGTCGGAACATTATCACCATCTGCTGGCCCTATTGAAACAGTCGCATTTTGTCAAGATACAGATTTGAAAATTGCTGCCAGTGGAACTTTACATGGTCAAATAGCAATCTGGGATATGACGAAACAATCAATTCGAACTTTATGCGAACATACCGAAATCGATGATGGAATAACGACGTAAGTGAAGATCATTTTTATTTACTTACTACTAATCTGGACTAATTTCAGAATGCGTTGGCTTCCGGAACAAACATTGATTTGTGGAACTATTCAAGGAAATATTTTGGCTTATGATGGACGAAGTGGATCACGAAAATTCGATTTACAAGGACATGTAGGAGAAGTTTACGACATGTGCTATGATAAACGGGAAGGAATCCTGTTAACAGCATCTGAAGATTCAACTGCAAAATTATTCAAAGTAAACTTGTAGAGAGAACGTGTTTCAATGCGTTTTGTTTACTTTTTCTTTCTTTTTGTACATTGTTAATAGAATAAACTGTAAATTTTCTGTAAATATTTAGAAGATTACGTTTAGAAATTTCTTTCTTAATGGCAACGTGTTCCTCTTGTGTAAGTTTCATGTATGGAAGTTTTTTTTTGTAACATTTATTCATTCAATTTGAATTTTTTGTTTTGAAATGAAAAATTGTTGCTTTTGATTTGAAATAAAAGTATATAATTTGGTGCGAATATTTTTCCTTTTTGCAGGGAGGGTTTCTTTTGTCGTTGTCTTTTTTTATCTGATAAAAATATTTCACTGTAGAATTAGACGAAAGAGTATTTTTATACCCTGGCCTAGATGAAATCATAGGGTATACTAAGTTTGTCATTCCGTTTGTAACGCACAGAAACAATTATGGTAGAGCAAAATGTGTTGGGCACCCACGCATAATATAAAAAATTATTTTGATTTTTACATGCACAACGTGCACTTAGAAAGCTGAAATTTTGCACACCGGTTCTATTAAAAAAACTGAATTTAAGTTCGAGAATGAGACAAATTGTGTAACTCCTACGTGGGATTGACACGCAAAAATTTCGTTTTTCACAATACACTGCTTGAAAACGCGTCGACGTAGAGAGTTAAAGTGCACGACGTTTTCATAAACATAGTAAACATAACTTCAAAAATGGGCTAAATCGGGCAATCCCTTCTTTTAAAATATATATAAAAATTTAGGTTTTTTACGTATGCTATGAAAATGATCAGTCCTAGATGTTTTTATTGTACTGGAAAGATCTTCAGAATATGAAATCCTATAAAATAGAATATAACAGTTTTACTGTCCGACGAACCATTCTAGAAATAAATGCAAAAAGCCAATAAAACTTGCACAGAGAGGTTACCATACAAAATTACCTACGGCCATTCATCTAGAATGGTATCGTAAGAATTAGATGAAGGTAAGAAGATAGGCAGTTTGGATCTATTTTTTTTTCTTCGTAAATGCACAGCAGTTTGATTAATGCTTATCACAATTTATTTGCGGCGAGCTGTTCCAAATCTGATTAGTAAGCACAGTAACGGGGATAGTATATAGTATTTTGGGGACACACGCTTTAGAAATCGTGGTTGTTACGGT
This sequence comes from Dioctria rufipes, assembly GCA_963924295.1. Taxonomy (NCBI): domain Eukaryota; kingdom Metazoa; phylum Arthropoda; class Insecta; order Diptera; family Asilidae; genus Dioctria; species Dioctria rufipes. The sequence continues at coordinate 191,810,069 of OZ002743.1, forward strand.
AGCGTTTTGTCTATTTTGGAGGTAATTATCTCTGAATAAATTAAATTTATCCAATTGCACGTCTTGTTGTCAGCAATTCCTCCCTTTTAAAATGGATGAGCTGGTACAAGTTTTTGTTAATATTTCCTCTATAGTAGTCAGAACTCACCAAAAGCAATCTCTTTGGAGAGTTTTTTTTATTTTCGATACGAAAGCCTGAGATAGGCATTTTATTTATCTAACTCTAGTAGGCATAATCTTCTCCTTATTTTTTTTTTTTTTTGACCATACGCAGAATCATTCTATTTATTTCTAGCGATTTGTAAAGCCAAAATGTGTTAACAGCACATTCGATTCTGTTTGAAGTTCACATTATTTAGCAATACTCCCAGTTTTCTTAGTACCATCCGGGATTTCGGGGGGCACTTGGTGTACTGTTTTAAACGTCTTGTGCATATTATTTATCTAGTCCCCCTGTAGATTAATTCCTGCGCGTATTATTAGCACTGAAAACCGCGCTCATCTCTTCAAGATACTTTCGGTCGTACAGTAAATTTGTGTGATGCTTTTTTTATCATGAACTGTGTGGATGTGGAACAGTCTATTATTTGTCTTCTTCCAGCTTACAATCTGCGAAGATTCAAGAGTGACATACATACATCAGCACCTCCACTACATTGCTCATATCTTCCAATCCTTATCTCCTTCATACCATAATACTTTAGCATTGCATTATAGGGTAATAGATCTTCCAAAATTATCTTTTAACTTATCTTTTTGCTATACCTCATTAGAAAAAAAGAATCAAATTCTTTTTTAACATCCCAAGCGCATGTGGTCTTTAGCCGACTAAAGAGTTTCCTTGCATTGGCAATTAACTTAGTGAGCATTGTTGTTCCACCTTCATTTTGGCAGTTTTTCTGTCTCTGAGTTCAGTATTAGGATTAGCAGCGTTAAAAGACATATGAAAGAAAATGTTAGATCGGCTACTATTGTCTTCTCGTAGTGTAGAAACACCTTTGGCTATATACGGATTATGAAACCAAAATTGGTTGACTGGATGTGCACATCACGAATAGTAAAACCCATTCTTAGTCACACCTCTAGCCTATGATGGAAGAGGTAGTGATTTCAATCTAAAGGTAGCTAGCTTGCCTAGGTATCATAGGTTATGGTCCGTTTTTAGATTCTACTCAATCTGTTGCCTCTTTATCTGGGTATTCAAGTGCATGACACGTGCTATTTATAAGTTTGGACTTAAGGGAACGTTGTAAATAAATTTGTAGTTCTTTCGGCCACAAATCCTAAATGTTTAGGATAGAGCAGAGCAATCCTTTAACCCGCACCCTATGATACGCTATGATAATAATACTCCATTTAGGCCACCGAATCTCCTCTAGAGCCTCGTTGTATGGACAAATTTCCGAATGGACTCTGAACATATCGGTAGGGGACTGGTGGTGTTTCTGTCTTGAATCTAGCAATCTAGCAGTGATATAGAATGCATACCACCGTCTTTCAGGCTAATATTTACGTTATTATTTCTGCTTTTGCTGCCCTAACTCTTACAATTTATGACGCCAACAATAATTTAATTTTTCTCATCATCATTGCACATAAAATCGAAAACGGTCCGTAGGTATACTCATTATCACTCATCCGAAATCCGCATAATATTCTGTATTGGATAGCAGCTTCATATGTAAATCTCACTCAACGAACTTAAGTAGATGGTCAAGTGTTTCCCCCGAAGTACTAGAGTAGAAGAATAATATGTTTTGAATATGGATGAACCTCAATAACAGCAATCTCCTTCTATGTGTTCCCCCTTTTTAGTGACCACATGGTGCGCAAAATCTCCGCGAAATATGAGAAATAATAAATAAAGGCATTGATGAGGCGTCGTAGATCTAGGTATTCCACTCTACTCGTTGTACTTATTTTGAATTGAAAAATTTCTCTTTACACTTAACGATGATGGTGGTGTGCTTTTGAACGTTATGATGACTATATTTACTATGGAAAGATTGAAGACGGAAAGCTCTTTGTATATACGGAGCGGACTCTATTCTGTTGTAGATGGAACAAGCCTAAAGAATCTCAGTCATTTCGCATTCGAGTACTTGAAAAGGGGTCAAAACGACAGCGTTGTCGTTATTCTCACGCCAGTCGCTATACAATTTTTCCGTGAGTGATTTTATTTTCTTTCATTTCCGGTTTTAAGTGTTATGTTTTTTGTCCTAATGAACTTAAATACGACTGAGGAAAATTTTAAATATGTAGTGTGTTCACGCAATATTCATCCCCGGCATATGTGGTGTTTCATTTTATTCTATTTAAGATTTCGTGCTAATTTTTAATTTCACTTCTTATAAGAAGAAGCCAAAACATTGACATTGTGCTACTTTGAATGCAGTTGTCTGGGGACTGACTGATCGGATCTTTTTTTTTTGTGTTAAGTGTAGATTCGAAGTGTAAGAAAATAATCTTAGGAGTATGTTTGCAAAGTGCCAATTATCTGCACTTCCTTCTTTACATCAATTCAGAGTGATTTTTTTTTGTTTTGTATTTATTTTGCAAGTGCTTTATGTGTGTAAGAAAAATCGCATTTGAATATTATACCTAAGTCGGTGAGAGTGTATTGATAGTAAATTTTCATATTGAATAACTCTCTATCTTTTCGCATTAGTCTGATCCTTACATTTTTCGAGCTTTAGCTATGACCAACCCTATTATTCTGATGATCATCATCATATATAACGCCTATTTAAATCAATTCACCTCTATTGAATGATCTAATAAAGCTTAGCCATTTGTACGAGGAGTATATAAAAAATTTTGACCTTCTAAGCCTTCCTTATGGACAATTCAAAGATTCAATGGCTTTATGACCACCGGTCTTTATCAAACTACTTACTACATTGTGGTTCAGGCTTTGTATTTAAATTTAACAAAGTGGTAAAAAGGCATGAAAGAAAAAATTTGTAATTTTTTTTTTATGTAGCTCTACGGTAGCCGGTAATTTGAAATGTAAGCGATTTCCCTCTATTTAGTAAATAAGAGGTATTGTTCCTCTGTGAATGTGTTGATAGTAGATATTTTTTTATTATCTTTGAATTTAAAAAAATACCTGCAAGAGCAAACAAAAAAGCTGTGAATAAATTAGGCCTATATATGGGGCAAGCCATCTATTGTAATCTAGAAATTACAAGACATAGTAATCTCATGGTTAGTAGCACTATTTAAAACTAGTATAATCCTAAACCAAGTCTTCTAGACTTGGAAATGGGTTAAGGACGTTTTTATACCAAAGATCAGCAAAAAACGAACGGAAGAATTTTTGACATTCATTTTGCTAAATATTCTAGATTGTTCAGTAGAGATATATACATCATTGATAAAATCTAGAAAAGACTTTGGTGCTCAAATTAAAGCCCATCCCTATCTTGAAAATTTATTTGTAAATAAGTTGAAACGATGGCGACATTTGACAACTACGTAATACGTTCCAGAGAATAAGGAGATTGCTATATGCTTGGACAGCCGCAAGCAGCTGTCAAGGTCTTGTCAAAACCCTTTACAACCTCAAAACTGGCATTGGAGTGTAAAACCACCTTGAATTCTCTCGCTCGTAGTAATAAACATGCTACTCATCCTCTGGATGACAGGTAACAGCGATTATAAGGAGAATGAAAAGGCGGACTGGCCTGTCTTGGTGCATCCTCTAGAATAGAGATTGCACCAAAACACCTTGCCTCTAATATTTCGACTTGAGCAGACTGCCGACACAGTCGCTTTTGGTAAGATGGCCCATCGGGTAGAACTGCAAAGGAACTGTGAGGTAAACCAAACCCAAACCTGACGAAAAAGCTTTTTGAACTAAAGAAGCCAACCCTGACAACTCTAATATCAATTCTTACTGGACACTCTTTCATCAGACGTCACCTGTACAGGGACTTGTAGATGTTTCGGTATGCAGAGGATACGGAGAGGAGTCCGACACAGTGACTCACTTTCTCTTTCGCTCTCTCAGGAAAGCGTTACAGATTTCTTAGCTCACACCTCCTGGACGAACTGCATGTAGCTGCTGATAGGAGGTCCGGTTGGGACCTATAAGCAAATGGCTCATAAGTATGGAGGGTGAACAATGATCCTTTTGTGGCTTACGTTCCAGGGTTACCAATCCGGGACCTCAACCTCTCCTCAAACTATCCAATACGTACCGTGGAAAATAAATTATCTGAGCTGAAAGAATGTCCACGCACTAAATCTATCCAAAATTCGCTTACCGATCCCTAGTTCCATTGTTCTATTTGGAAGCGGTCTTATTTTTTGGGGATAATATTACAAAAACAAGGACATATCAACTCAATCCAAGCAAAAACTGCGCGGTGGTATATGTCTGGCGTAGGAACACCTCGAGCTGCTGTGGCTAATAACTTAGATGGCACAAAAATAAGATGTGGCATGCAATACCAGAGCAGAGAATACAAGTTTTATATGGCTTATTGGACATTCCGGAGTAGACAACAACATTTGAAATGAGATTAATATTTTCTTGCATCTGCCATGCTGAGGCGATTGTTAAAATGTATATAGAACTGTTTTTTTAATGCAACATTGCTCAAAGAGTATACTGGAATTGAATAAATTATAATTGTGTCTCCTCTATGCTATTTCAACTGAGGTATTGAGTCTTGTGAATTTGTCGATCATTTCCATGTTGCCCATTTAGAAGGGAGATCGAAAGATCTCTGGTTCTTCTCAAGGTGTTCCTACTTATAATTATACATCAGCTGCTGATACTCTTTTTCACTGTGGTCAGATTATATATGTATGTCTGGCAACTGCTCGCGACCTTGGAGCTCTCGAGTTCTAATTGACATTTTTTAACCAATTGAGCTATTTATATGGTCATTCTAATTCTCTTTCAATTAAAATGGTCCTCTAAGTTGTATCTCCAACTTTGTGAAATAAAGTTTTAACTGCTATATTTTGTTCGTATAGTACCATGGGGCACAAAACGTCGATCAAGTCATGCAGAAACGACTATGTGGCAAGATCAAATACACGTGTATCCAAATTTGGGCGTCTCGCTGTTTTATGGTGGAAGTCTTTGAAGTTCAGGAGTCTTATGTTTTGAATTGTGAACTTGCTAGTATAACTGGCATATACTTTGAGCAATTATAATCATACATTATTTTAAACAATTGACCAGAAGTAGGGGATTAAAATTACGAAGATGTTGTACTTGGAGTAACTCTATTCGAAAATACTTCAGATCTTCCAGCTGCAAGTAATGGATACCGCTCATTGTTTCATCGGTAGGCAATAAAAACGACCCAGAGTAAAATAACAGGAGGGCTTCAACAATACCTTATTTGACACCATCAAAAGTGTAATCGGAGATAGAAGTATGAATTGGAATTATGCTGAAAAAACACTGTATAATATCTACCTCAAACGGCGAATCCACAATAATCAGGCTGTCCACAAGGCGGAGCTTTAATTGTACTACTATGGTTATTGGTTGTGGATGAGATATTAAACCTAGTCCAAGAGCCGGTTTAAAGGCCCAGGAATACGCCAATGACATTATCATTTGTGTTAATGAGAAATTTGAATCAGCTATTATCCGAGCATATGCCAACAGCCTTTATCATAGTCGTTAGATGGTGCCAGAATTAATAAACGAAGAAACTATCAATAAACACAGGTAAGACTGTGATAGGATCTTTCACTAGGAAAAAGGTGCCTCCGTGACTTTTACTAGAATATTACAAAAAGCCAAATATTTAGGAATAATCCTGAATAGCAAGCTTACCTGGAATCTCCACCTTAAAATATAACCAACAAAGTTTTGTTAGACATTTGGATCATTGATAAAGCTGTGGGAAATTATTTTATGTGACTTAAAAATTTAAGTAATGGTTCTAGCTGATTTAAAACAATTGCTCTACATATTACATCGAATGGCTTTCAACTTACTCGAACGAAAATGTATAGTAAAGTCAATTTCATATGGCACACTAAATTTATACGTAGTATGAATGGAAATTATGAATTAGAACACAAGTTATAAAGAAAAAAAAACTTTAACGCCGATTTTCTTAAATTGATGACAGTTAGAGCCTGTTGTAGTATCACGTGCGTTTTTAATATATTACACAGTTTTTGTAAGAAAAATGTCTTTCCACGCACGCTCCTCAAATATACTCGTATTAAAAATAAGCGCAAAAACTTTATTTCTAAAGTATTATTACGCTAAAAATGTCTTTCTAGACAGAGAATTTAAATAAAGAGAAATACTATTATACATAACAATAAAATTAAGGTTAGGAGGAATATCGAATTTCGAATTCGAACAACTCAAACCCAAAAGTAACTCAGAACAAATTTCTTGCTTCGAAATGTTGAGATACATAGAAAAAGGACGTCCGTAATATATTTTCTGATTAAATAACCTAAAAATATCCGAATTTTTTGGGTTTTTCGAAAAAGAAAATTTCGAAATTTTTGAAAGTTTTCAAAATGCATTTTCTTCATGTTTTTCAAATGTAAATCACATTTCTTTCTTTCTTTTATGTATTTTATACTAATCGATAGGAAAAAACTACAGGTGACAGTTCTCCTTGGTCATTTCGTACATAACAAGCTCTCCAATTTTATTTATGCCTTTATTTATATTTTATTTTAATAATAATAATCTGAAAAAACAAATAAATAAAAATGGAAGACGTACAGCATCATTATTTCACTCTTTGCTATACGAATAACTATTTTATGCCGTGGTCATTCGCCACTTGGCGGGTATTGTTTGTTGGCCAACAAAGCGCAAATTAAATTCAATTCGCGAGATGTATAAATGTTACATACATACATACATACATATCTGGGGGCATAGCTTAGATTTGGAGAACAAGTGTGAACGGTGTAGGTTAAATCACAGCTTCTATATGTACTACATGAAATTCTGAGGGATAATATGTATATATGATAACAGTACTGTGGATGTACGGGTGTAAATGAATAGGTGGCGAACGATACTGATTTTGTCCAAAAGTTCAAGCCGGAAATTATTACTAAAAAAAAAAAAAAAAACTTTGATATGTTTGATACATGAAATGGCAGCGAGATTACATATGCAAATTATTACTATTAAGAGAGATACACAGGCGCAAGACGTCTTTGAAAATCTTTTATAGGTGAAGTGTTTGTTTATTGTTATTTGTCGCCTAGAGACGTGGTGTGACATATTATTTTTATGGGTTGAAGAGACTAGAGAATTGATAAATTAATTTTGAAGTCTTCTTGTTATGTGGGAGGAATGTATAGAATAATTTTTAATTTTCTGTTTACAGTTCCTTTTTTTTTTTAATTCAGGTTTCTTTTTTTTTTTATCAAATGGTAGCATGCACCCATGCAAGAATTTTATTATTTATAATTATAAATCTCTTATAATCCTTCAAACGACATAGGGCAGGAATAGTAGCTATACATGCATACCGGTTTTGTGCAATAGCTTTCCACATCTAGGTGCTGATTCTTAATTTTTATCGTAATTTTTGTGGGTATATTTTTGTGACAGTTTTTGACATATCCTACAATTTTGTCGTATTTCGGTTGCCACTATATACTTAGTTTTTTTCGTGTATAAAATAAATTAAAATGAATTTGCAGTAAATAAAATCAGAATATATGACAAAAAGTACGACAAATTGCTCCCGAGGTGTTGTGACAAAAGTTTTGATCTATGGCTGGGTGATTATCCTCTCTCTTGTGTAAACGTCAAAATATTCGACAAAATTGGATGAATTTTTTTTCGGCTTGTGTTTTTTTTTTAAATGTTTTTTAATCAGCACAGAAAATCTGGCATGACGTATGCATGAAATGAACTGAAAATTACCTACACCTTAAATTTCAAATGAAAAATAATATTTTATGTTTGAGCACCTGCGATTCTTTATAAGGGTGTTGAATTTACCATAGTTCAAAAGTTTTGTCACAATATAAAAAATCACAAATTTGTCATACTTTATTATCGTATATTCTAATCTGACTTTTAATCACCGAAAATTCATTTTAGTTCATTCTGTATGTAAACGAAATGATATAACAAAATGAAAATCTTGCCTGCAATTTTTAAGATGCGATGCAAATAATGATTTACAAAAGTTTGGCAGAAGGTCGTATATGCATTTATTAGGTAACCGCGTTGACATCTATAGGTATTATATAATAGTTAATCGAAGTTTTATTTATTTATATATTTTATCGGTTATATGAAACATAAATACATAAATGCTTACATAAATCCACCTCGACGCACTCGGTAACTTAGACCATATGGCGCCTTAACTCTGTAATATCGTAGCCTTAATCTAGGTACAGTTTGTCTTATACTATGTGAACTGTTGTATTTTGGTTGAGCGACTATCGGATAGTGTTGGTGGAGGAAGGTGCTTTCACGGTCCCACGAGGCTTGCATTAATTTTTCCAGCACCTTGTTTCTCATTAATAAATAAGTTAGCATCTGTCAGGGTACTGGTGTCGTCTTGGCGGTTTCTGAGTGCTAATTTTCCTTGCTGGTCAGCTTTTCCATTACCTATAATACCAACGTGTCCGGAAATCTACATTATTGTGGTGTTGGTGTATTTCACGGTGTTTTGTACCACTTGAATAAGGAGAGTATCGTTGACATTTTTAATACGTTTTCCGGATTAGCCGCGGTATAAATAAATTATTTAATGAGTGCTGAAACAAGTACTCACCCCGAACGTTTCGCTTCAAGTTACATTGAGCGTGGTCACCGGGTAACTGCCTGAAATGTTACATACGATTGGAGCTACGCAAATTGTACCGGTGCGTATGCTGTTGCTGTTGCTGATGCATTTGTAGTTGCTGTTGTGCAGAGTTTTGCGAACAAACATAACTCACTACGTCACTTTTTAAGCCAAGCATCGTTTTCTAGAGATTACCCATTAGAGGAAAGAAAAAAGAAAAAAAAAATAAAGAACCGGCCAAGTACGAGACGGACTCGCACACGAAGGACTCCGAACCATCGTACAAGATTTAACACTATGTACTTTTTAGATCGAGCAAAAACAAAAGTTTATTGTATGGGGACCCCCTTAAATTTTTAACTTTATTTTATTTTCATTATTTATTGTTATTACAGCAATAGAAATACACACTCTTTGAAAATTTCAACTGTCTACCTATTAGGGTTCATGAGATATAGCCAGCTGACAGACAGACGGACAGACGGACAACGGAGGATTAGTAATAGGGTCCCATTGGCACCCTTTGGGTACGGAACCCTAAAAATGAATGCATATTTTAAAAGGAAGAATTGCACGTAGCATTTAAGGAAATTGAGCATGTGTGTGACAAAGAGAAATATACTTGTCTTTTTCTGAAAGAGAAATTTTTACAATTTTCAATAACCAAGAACTTTGTTTAAACACACTGGCGCAAATAAGGGTGCATTGGACCGCTGTTCAAGAGATTTCTCTTGATAGTATACGCTCGCTGGCCTTGAGGTCGCTGCATATAGTGATTGTTCACCTCTGACATTTTGCAATTTTTGTAGCCTCTAGAATTACAATGAGTTCCTCTGGTTGCGCTGGGGTATCAGGATGTAATGTGGCTGAAAAATGTTGTTGCTATATTCCCTCGCGTTCTATGACAATAGCTAATCGAAGTTTTGCTTAAATTTCACTAGACTTCCATTTTTGGGTCATCTGAGAAAAATCACACTCTTTTATTGATTTATTCAGAAATTGACATCGTAAGTTTCACAGCGTATAATCAGTTAAAATTTATTTTTCCAAATAACCTTAAAAGTATTTCTGGTAATAATAAGAATTTCTTATCTCACGAACAAATCGACAGCATGTGACTGTTTTCACTACAGCTATAATGCTTAAAATTCGACTCATTTAGTGCTGCAATATGCTACAGATCAACTGCGTTAATATTTCCCTCCTAAATCTCAAGAACTTGCATCTTTTTATGAATTTAATTAATTAATTTAATTCAGGATAAAATAGCCCTAAAATGTAGATACCGATCAATCACATCACTCGATCACTCACCTTACGCGATCACATTTCAAACACAAAAAATAGTCAATTCTCTAAATTTTATATTGACGCGGCAACCTTCTAACCTAACCTTACCTAACATAACCTACATGAGCTGCGATTCCCCCAAGTTATTATGTTTTTCTAACACGTGGAATTAAATTTTCTAATCATAAATTCATTCAAATATAAGTAGTAGTGAAGTACCTACCTACAAAAGAATGTCCCATTCCCTCTATATACACAAATGATAATCCCATAATAATATCGCGTAACAAATTAACTTACTTAATCTAATCTCAAATAGAATGTGTGTCTACAAACATTATTCATTCACCTTTTCTGCACGAACAAAACAAAAAAAAAAAAACAAAAATTATTCACGTCGAAGGCGGCGTGGCGGTGCATAAAATAAGCCAACTTAAATCGGGTCCCATTGAACCGGCTAGAGTAGAAAAAAAATCTGATCAAAGATTCACCTTTAATTTCGTCAGATCTTCTAAGAGAATCTAAAAGTTTGGCGGGAAAATGTATGGCACATTGCAAATTCTCTTAAATTCAAGTTGGATGAGAATTGTAAAGGATCATTTACACTCATTTAAGCCCCTGCTGATCTCTAGATTCTAGATTCTTGACTCTCCAGACCAGACCCCATCATGAAAAGCATGGATCACACAGCAAGTATACCTACTACTACTTCACTCTCCCGGCTTTATGACCACTTGCTGAGTTTACTCAACTAAAAATTTACAACAGTACACGAAGCTCGCATAGTTGTTGATCACGATCAGTTCAGCTTTGCCTTTAAAGTAGATCGGCTGTGATGTGTGAAAAGATTCAATGACCACCATATAAGAGCATGAGTAAAAACTAAGCCACGCGGTTTCATGGATTATAATAAATTGAAAGTGTGATAACGCGCTTAGAAAACAAACGTATGTAAATGTTTCCTGTTGCATATCATATGTTGCTACTACTACCACAATCAACTAGGATCCAACAGTAATTGCGGAAAGGTGACAAAATTGTGTTGAACTTAGATTGAAAATGTGTGTCAATTGCAGTTTAAATATTTACATCTGACCAGACTTTTGTAGTGATATTTAGTGTAAATTTGAATTATACAAAAAAAAAAAAATTAAGGCAAAAAGTGATTCAAATCAAATTTGTAAACGAAAAATTTTTATAATTTTTTTTTTTTTTTTTTTTTTTTTAATAATAACGAGATAATATGGCGCGAGTTTCAGCTAGTGACGATATTGTTCCAAAAGTGATGTTTGAATCGAAAACAGACACTGGAGAAGGACCATCGTCATCTTCATCTGCTTCATCATCTTCAGAAGGTGTTAAATTAAAAAAAGAAATAAGTTTACTAGATGGAGTTGCAATCATTGTTGGTGTTATTATTGGTGCTGGAATATTTGTCAGTCCAAAAGGTGTTCTCCTCTATTCCGGATCAATTGGACAAGCATTGATAGTATGGATTATGTCAGGTGTATTAAGTATGGTCGGTGCACTATGCTATGCAGAACTTGGTAAGTGATACAAGTGATAATTAATTTTTTTTTTTTTTTAGTTACTACTTAAGTAGGTACTTGGGTACCTTGTTGCTTTTCTATAAAAAAATAATTGATTAGCATTTCTCTGTGAATGGCATGTAAGTAGTAATTGATTAATTCACATCCGTTTGAGTTAACAAGACGATTTCCCGGTGAACGCATAGTTTGAGCTAATAAGACGATTTCCCGTTGAATCCATAGATCATAATTATTGTGCCAAGGCACGTAAATACTGTGCGCAAGTACATTGCATACCATCACAGCAACAACCAACAGAAAAAGGAAACCAGAATAATTATAAATACTTTACTAGCATAATTTTAAGCACGTATGGTAGTCTGTAATTAATTTATATACTACATATGTTGTAGGTTGTACATGCATGCATTCCTGATTTGATAACACACAGTTTATCATAATTTTGTGGTTTTGGTTTTGTTGCTTTTTTGTAACATGCGTGAGAGATATTTCTAAATTTTCGTTTTAAGAAGTTTTTTTTTTGCATTGGCTTCTATGACATTTAATATATAACATGGACTGTGGTGCTTACACTTTAAACTAGATCATAGACTTCGAAGCAGGCGATCGAAGCTTCGAAATCGAATCCTTCGAAGCATGAACGTTTTACCGAAACTTCGAAGCATAAATTTTTCCCTGTGCCTACAGGCGTTTTATAAATCTTTTGGGTTATGGTAAGAATATATAAAATATGTTTCAGTATAAGATTTGAAGCCCAATGCGGCTCAACACTTTTAACATTAATTTCACTCTCTTCTCGTTGAGCTATTTACCAAAAAGTTGGCTCACGAGTTGGACGAAAACAGACTTAAAATTTTATACTTTTAACAAAAAATTCAAAACTGCGAACGAGTTTTATCGTTTTTGGTGGTGGAATGGATAAAAAAAACTTTGAAATAATACCCTACAGATTTAATCACGGTATAATTAATTAATTATAATATATAAATGACATTTTTAAATAACGTTTTAAGTATTTAAAATAAAAATAATTTGTATTCTAAAGCCCAATTTAATTAATTTTAGAATAAATTTATCGGTTCAACCATTAAAAACATTTCTTTGTTTTAATATTTATTAATTCTATTGATCATTGTGCCCTTGAACTGAACGAATTCGGTCGTTAAACTTAAAGCATTCGTACTACGATTATTCAAAAATGTTTAAGCATTCATACAATGTTCATAATTCAAAGAATTCGACTCTAAGCTTCGAATAATTTGAATCTTCGAACTAACTACACAGTAAAAAAAATTTCCCTAATGTCAGTGGTAACAATTTGTGCCACTAAGCTTAGGTATTTTTTGATAAGATTAGGGAAAGCTCTATACCTTGGATAAAAGTGGAATAGGTTTTTATATATAAAATGTAGGTACCTACTTTAAACTGTAAAATAATACCTAATTTATTGAATGTTCTCTTCCTTTTATCCGAGAAAGCTTAACATTTTGGAAATTTAAAATTCTAAAATACTGAGTATAAAATTACCTACGTACCTATATATGAACATTTATTTCACCTGAGACTTAAAATTCGATTTATATACCATTAAAAGTTTTATTATATATCTAGCCTTCTTTGACCCTAATGAAAAAAAAAAAAAAAAAAAAAAAAACGGAAACTATATTTAAAATGAGCTACAGATTCTGAGCCACCCTGTTGCTGTTCTAAGATATTTTAAAATTAATGATTTTTATAGTCAAATATAAAATCAATTGAAAATTTAAAAAAAATATCTTTATTAATAGCTTTATGCTATACAGTCTGAAGAATATTTTGTCTATATATTACTGGCCGTCTGAAAGAGAAAGAAAAGTATTTGTGAGTACAACGACTCAATGAGGATCCAAACTTCCAAGCTATTGCAATCACTCATAATCACAACCAGACGAACGCGGAGATTTTAATCCCTCTCGATATGGATCAAATAAAATAAATTCGCACTACTAACTGTTACGCACTATTCAGTGATTTCCATCTGACACTGAACTGAACATTCAACCAAAGTTAACTTAACAATTAACTTATTAGGTTATCTTTGATTGCACTCAAGGACTGATTCCTATCCAAGCGATGTGGAGTATTGCTCCGATCGTCAGGCAGCACATCCTTGTTCTCTGTCGTCAGTTTTATTATAGAGTTATTAAGCCTTCTTTCAAGAAAAATGTCTGGCTCAAAGGTTTTCTTTAATGCACCGCTCTGTTGCCAATTGCTTAATTACCCTGCTTTATACTATATACAGAAATGTACCTTATTTTTTTTCTTCTATGATGATAGTTTAAAAAAAAAAATAAGAAATTTGAACAGGACTATGCATACATACATAAGTACTGCCCTTTCCACAATTATAGGCCTTCAAAAAATTGTTGATATAGCCTTCTTTAACTCTAATGAAAAATTTGCATTTAAAATTTGTTAAAAATTTCTTACTGAACCACCCTGTTGATCTGAGATATTTTAATATTGAATGATTTCCAAAATAAATTCCAATAATTGCATAAGTACTGCCGTATCCATCCCTCTCCCAGAGTTAAGGTCTCTCGAATTAGAAATTTCAAAATTTGTGTCCTTTTTGAAGAGAAAATGATAAAGCTTAGATTGCAGAATTTACTTCCGACAATGTAAAATAGCTTCATCCAACTTAAGTTTTTAGGGTTCCGAACCCATGGGGTGCAAATGGGACCCTATTACTATACCTCCGCTGTCCGTCTGTCTGGCTGTCAGCGGGTTATATCTAATGAACCGTAATAAGTAGACTGTTGACATTTTCACAGAGTGTATATTTTTATTGCCGCTATAACAAAAAATAACAAAAACAAAATTAAATTAAATATTAAAGGGGGGCTCCCAGTTTTGTTTTTGCTTGATCTAAAAAGTATATAGTGTTAAATCTGTTAAATCCTGTTTTTTACTTAATGATTGTTACTTAATGCTTTAAATTTAACTAGGCTTTTGATTAATATCCACCTTGCCAAAGTTGGTGAGATCACAACATTCATTCGCCACATAGCTTCTGCCTTTATATTCAGAGTATATCATCAGCATAAATATGCATGTATGAAAATTTGTCATAGGTACGTATAGTACTATGCAGAAATGTGAGATATTATTAATTCAAAAAATTCATAACCATAACAACGAATAATTTTATTTATCGTGAAGCATACTCTTATCGTCAATACCATTGAATAAATAACTAATAAGGAAGCTGGGTATCGTGCGAATACAGTGTACGTGTTTAAGCAATTCAATGACAGTACGACCTAGGGTCGGGGGAGAAATGACAAGAGGGCCTAGTGGCTATTTTGTGTCAGTTCAACATTCTGTCATTTCATTATTTTGAAAAGAAGTTATCGGATTTGAATTCGCGATATTCTAATAAATAAATAATTTAACAGGATATTTTCTTAATAGTAGTGTAAAATTAGTGTAAAATATACTTTTGTAAACGATTATTTATGTAATAGAGAACCCCGGAGTCTTAACAAACCGTAATGAAGTGCGCTGTGCTGTGCTGCAGGAACGAATGGAGTTATTGTCGTGGGAAATCATTCTTCAAGTAACTTTAATAATAGCTTTACTTATTAATTATAGTGTTTCTAACAAAATAAAAGTGAACTATTTATTTATTTATTTAATATTTTACCAATGCCGGTTTGTTTGTTTACAATTCAATTGTCATTGGTTTCTAAATTATTCCAGTCATACAAAGGCAACGCCAAGAAATATTATCTGAAAATAAGGGGGAGCTAAAAATTTGTTTATTTTACATAGGAATTTGAATTATAAAAAATGTTCCCCTTCAGAATGTCAGAATTTCATTACTGCCATGACGAAACGAATACAAACAGAGCACACTAATACATTTCGCCGAGTGGCTTACGTTTTCACCCGATATGCCGTTTCCTTATTAGTTATTTATTCAATGGTCAGTACAGGTCAGATCTCGTTTTACTTCCCCCAAGCCTTCGTGACAGATTTTTAAAGTAAAGGGTTTTCCAATAAGAGGTGTTATTTTAATTAGCCCGCTATTTCGGTAGATGTCACTTTTGGAGCTGTCATTTTTTGACATTTGACAAGTAGAAACTACGCCAAAAAAAATGGAACGATACACGATTCAACAACGCATTGAAATTATTAAAATTCACTATAAAAATGGTGAAAATGTGGCAGAGACGGTTCGTAAAACTCGAACATTTTTGGGTCGTCGTGAAGCACCTTGTCGGACCGCAATACAGAAATTGGTAGAAAAATTCGAGCTGTCGGGACAAGTTAGTGATGTGAAGAATAAAACCCGTGCACGTTGCTCAAGAACAGCCGAGAATATTGCTGCTGTAGCCGAAAGTGTTGAAGAAAACCCAGGTTTGTCCATTCCTCGTCGTTCTTTGGATAGGCATTCCACAAACGTCATTACACCGTATTTTGCATAAAGATTTGGGTCTTAAGGCTTATAAAGTTCAGTTAACACAAGAACTCAAGCCGGCCGATCATCAACAACGTCGAGTCTTTGCTGATTGGGTCCTTGAAATGCATGAAAATGATCCGGAATTCCATCAAAAACTCATCTTGAGTGATGAGGCCCATTTCCACCTCGATGGCTTCGTCAACAAGCAAAATTGTCGCATCTGGGGCTCGGAAAACCCAAGAGTTATTGTTGAAAAGCCTCTCTATCCTCAACGTGTGACTGTTTGGTGCAGTTTATGGTCCCGCGGGGTCATTGGACCTTACTTTTTCGAAAATGAGGCTGGAGCAACAGTTACGGTGAATGGATTTGGATTGCGCTATCGACAGATGATTAATGATTTTTTATAGCCGGAATCGGATGGTATTGATCTGGACAACGTTTACTTTCAACAAGACGGCGCTACGTGCTATAGAAGCAACGAAACCATTGATCTTTTACGGGAAAAATTTCCGGACCGTGTTATCTCTTGAAGAGGTGATCACAATTGGCCACCGAGATCTTGTGACTTAACACCTTGCGACTTCTTCCTTTGGGGCCACGTGAAAGAGAAGGTCTACGCCAACAGCCCAGCATCGATTCAAAACCTCAAAGATGGAATTCGTGAGGCTATCGAGAACATAGGGCAGCCACTTTGCGATTTGGTTATGGAAAATTTCATGAAAAGGATATGGTCCTGTAGGCGTGGTCGTGGTGGTCATTTGGCTGATGTTATTTTCCATTATTAACGGCATACCTTCCTCTTTATAACGAAATAAAGATACGATCATTTATCTCAAAAAATGGCATTTTTCTTTGAATATCAAAATAACACCTCTTATTGGAAAACCCTTTATTATAATTACTCCAAATTTACCCAATTTTTCTCATCCAATAAAACGCATTTCTTTTATTTTATGTGTATACTCTTTAAAGGTGTTTCCATCATAATCTGCCCGCATAAAACACATTCCACAAATTGTTCAAACGAAACTGAAGCAATACATATTCAGATCAAATAACACAAAATTGTATTGCCTCTCTGTACGCATTCCTGAAAGCTTGTAACATAAATGTGACTGTTGTTTACTCCTATTGAAACTATAGATTTTCTCATTCGATAATCTTTTACTGTAGATAGAAGACGTCAAAATTTTCTTATCATTTGAACTAGTTATTAATAGGTTAATCGCGCTTCTATTAAAAGAAATTGATAACAAAATTAAAGCGCGATTAAATATAACAAATTGTTTTATGTCATCATCGAAATAGATTCCTTGTTTTCGCACCCTCAACATTAGGCTTACGTAGAAACTCTCCAATTTTCTTTTTCTGTCCCCTATTAAAAGTCTGGATATTGAGTCCCCAGCTCTGCATAGCTCCACAAAGATACATCAAAGCGATATTCTATTTGACTCGTACGCAATATTACCAACAAAAGAGTTTCTACGCATTTTACAGAATCAAACGCATAAAAATCCAAAAATAATTTTTTTAAGTATCTTTGAATAATTATCTTAAAGTCACCACGTTCTTTATTCACTGACTTCAAAACTGATTCAGTTTTATTCTCCCAATTGTAAGGGATGTTGCCTTTCAGTAGATTATTAATTTGTCCCATCCCTCTGGCGATATTTTTATTAAACTCTACTCAAATTATTATTATTATTATTTTTTTAAATAGTCCAAGTCTATATTTATCGTGATATAATTAAAATTGATTTTCTATTAAAATACTCTTATCATGTGCAGTAAAAATGTCCCCACAAAACGTCAGTCATTCATAAATTAATAAGCTTTTATTGAATTATTTTCTTTAAGCGTTTAATCGATGAAGGGAACTGCATGAGAACTTTATTTTTAGCAATATTTTTGCTGTAAATTGAAGGATGCCGTAAAGATGGGGGTCAATGCACAATAAATTTTATCGATTGACTTTTCTTTTGTCTCTTGTCTCTTCTCTCCTTGTTGACTACATGAGCTCAGATTGCATCTCACATAATAATGTCCGCAGCAAACTCCATATGTACGGAATAACTAAATAGATTACATTTATACTTTCATGACAATTGTAATTATAGTTTTCCTCACTATCGAATTTGTCTATGGTCTGAGAACAATGACTAGTTTTACGTTACCTATAACCCACCGTGTAGTTATATCCAATATGAAATGGACATTTTCGAAGGTAAAATTATTTCCGCGATTCTTTATAACTAGGTTAGTAGTTAATAACTAAATACATAAAAAAAATTACATTAATAGAGCACAGTTGGTAAAAATGCAACTCCAAAAGTATCTATCATCGCTGAGACCTGAATTTGATTTCGAACATGGGCCAGAGCAGTTTTAGTAAAAAAAAAAAAAACAAAAACTGTCATTAAAAATACGCAGAGGCGAATCTATTATTTTTCACTTATCCGTATCCATATTTGACAATATCTCCAAAAATATTGATCATTTGCTTTCTGTCTCCCCCTTTTCCGAAATCGTCCTGGCAGGCGATTTTAATGTTCATAATATACCGTGGCTCAGACATTCTTCTACCACAAGTCCTGCGGACCGTTTCGTTGAACTCTTCTGTGAATCATTTAATTTACAACAGCTAGTGGATGCCTCAACGCGAATTCCTGATACAGCTGGAGATAAAGCTAATTTACTCGACTTGTTTCTAACATCTCATCCAGACAAATATTCCATCTCAGTCGGTTCCCATCTCGGAAATTCAGACCATTGTTTAATCACGGCTCAATTTACCACCTCAAACCTGTGCCGCCCAACTTCTCCACCTACAAGTAGGCTTCTTTGGCACTATAAGAATGCTGATTGGGAAAGTCTCAATAAGTATCTTAGAGAAATTGATTGGTCGGTCTGTTTTCCTTCAAGGGATATTGATGAATGCACATTGGAATTTAGTAACATACGAAATCTTGGCATGCGTGAATACGTTCCGTATTCTTACAGCAGATCTCAACAACAGCATTATCGCTTCTGGTAAGTGCAACCAAGCTATAAAAGCGAAAGAGTCTGCTTTTCGTGCCTATCAATTGCATCCATGTCCGGAAATGAAACAAGTCCACAAGACTGCACGGAATACCTGCAAATCCATTATCCAGAGAGAAAGATTTCTTTTTGACCAGTATATTAGACAAAGAATCTTGGCAAGCCGCAAAGGTAGCAAAGGTTTCTGGTCCCTGGTGAAAACTACCAGGAACAGCTTCACCAGTTCCTCTATACCTTCACTACTTAATAATGGTGAAGTGGTTGTTGACTCCCTGGATATTTCAAAGGCCTTTGATAGAGTCTGGCATCCAGCCCTTTTAGCCAAACTTAAAGCACTTGGTCTCTCTCCTCCTCTTCGATTATGGATTGAAAGTTTCCTATCTAGTCGACAAATACGTGTTGTATTAGATGGCGTTACATCTGAACCACATCCCATAAATGCCGGTGTGCCTCAAGGCTCTGTTATCTCTCCAACTCTCTTTTTAATTTTCATTAATGATCTGCTTTCCCTTACTTTCAATTCCATCCATAGTTTCGCAGATGACAGTACTCTTGATTTCGCTTACTCTTTTGACACTCTTGCGGACTCCAGGGGGAACGCCGCATGTGTTAAACGAGATTACATGATTAGATCATTGAATAACGGTCTTAACAATATCCTCGCTTGGGGCAAAGTGAATCGCGTCGAATTCATTGCATCTAAGACCCAAAGCTGTCTCATCTCATTAAAACAAGATCATAACTTAACCACGCCCGTATCTTTTGATGGAGCATTAATTTCTGATTCACCGTCACTAAGCATTCTTGGCATTAATATTTCCAGTAAGTTAAAATGGACAGATCACATCTTTTTTGTTGCCAAAGAAGCATCGAAATGGCTTGGATTTCTGAAAAGGCGGAAGAAATATTTCAGCCCGTCAAATCTAGCGCTCCTCTACAAGTCCTACATTAGACCTAGAATGGAATACAACTCCCATATATGGGCCGGGGCTGATCGCACAGCCTTAGGTTCATTTGATATTGTCCAAAAGAGAGCCTTCAAGCTCATTGGCGATTTGGCAATAACTTGTCATATCGACTCACTCGAGCACCGCCGCAACGTTGGATGCCTTTCGCTCCTTTATGGTCAATGTTCTGATGAAATATCTAGTCTAATCCCTTGTAGAATGATTCCTGCACGCAATACTCGCGCTGCAAACCGCGCACATCCTTTAACCCTTCAAATTACTTTTGGCCGTACAGTAAAATTCCGTGATGCTTTTTTATCCCGAACAGTGCGAATGTGGAACAGCTTACCATCTTCTGTTTTTCCTCCGGCATACAATCTGCGGAAGTTTAAGGGCGACATACATCGGCACCTCCGCCACTCTCCTCATATCCCCTAATCCTTTCCCTACCTCCTTCCTGCCATGCTGTGCTTTACATCATAGGGTATCCCCTGAGCTTGGCTTAATAATATAAAAAAAAAAGTAAGTTAAGTAAAGGCAGGTTAATATGACCGATGATAGATCACCGAACCTACCAACCTTACCTAAACTTTGGACAGTCAGTTGATGGTAAAACAAACTTGAGAGATTTGCTAAAGTCGTCTATTAATGGATGATGCCCTGATGTTGATGGAGGAATATAAAAAAGTTTGTCACGTAAATTAACCCTTATTCTTGCTATATCAGGTCATTTACTTAACAACTACTTATTTCTATCGTCTTCGTGCTTCTATAGAAGTCTTACTAGAAAGACATGTATCCGATAAAATCCATGGTGATGTTCCATATATACTTTCATGTATGTCGAACCAATTTATGCTGAAAATAATAGTCTTTTTGGAATTTGTTTCGAGTCTTGTTTTTTTTATATGGCGCAAGTAGTTAGATTACCCCATCTATGGTTAGCAAACTGAACTAACATCAAATATATTTCTCCTTTAACTGATTACACAGATATTTTCACCTATTTCAGCTTTATCAGGCAAGTGAATCGACTGCCTCAGGTACCAAATTATGTTATTACAACGCAACAGAAAATTACTTTAATTGTCGCCTAACGGTCAATATACATACTTGTATTTTTATGTCACTGTCTTAAGATATGTGAGAAAGGGACAATATTTGGACAGTTGCGTTGATAGCACACAGTACTATCCGACGGTTGGGTTAAAGTCTCACTATATGTTAAGATCATCCGAAAAAATCCCAACTCCGTTACAATTTTGAATCCATCTATAAAAAATGATAGATCTGACCAATAGTAGTGATCCCTCATTTGCCATCCCACTTTTCTATGCCCGAAATTGTAAGATACAAAAAAACCTTTTCAGTAGTTGGTATTTTCTGGCAGGTAGTTTTCCGAATAGGTCGTCTCAGTTTATTGCTGCTGTGACTGTGATTAGAAGTCCTCCAGTAGTTTGACTTTTTGAGTTCTAGATTTTTTACCTTACTATCATTTCTATCATCTAAAGGGTGTTCCAAAATGCATGTAAGATTTGCATTTTACGTCATTTGTACGGTAAAGTGTTGCCAATGAAAAAAAAAAAAAGACAGCATGACAGCGACAGTTCAGGGTTATTAAAAATAGGGTGTTACCTACACGAAAGAACAGCGCATTTTCATTGTTGAGCAATATTTTAAAAATAATGAAGATTTGGCAGTTACAGTCCGTAAAATGGGTTATGATTGAATACATTATGGAACAACGACAATTGGATGATGATTTTTCGAACAAATTACCTTCAGCGATGAGGCTTATTTTCATTTTAATAACTTGGTTAATCGACAATATTGTCGCATTTGGAGTTCGACATATCCACGAGTGAATCAGTGATCCAGTTTTTTGTACCTAAATCGCAAAATATGTAATTGTGGTTTCAACAATACAGCCAGAGAAAAAATTCTTTTACTACGTGAGTCATTTCCTGGTCGTGTAACTTCCAAGTTTGGTGTTCAGAATTGGCCACCCAGCTCATCCAATTTAATGCCGTTGGACTTTTTTTCCTTTTTGGGGTTTTTAAGTCTAAGGTTTATGCCAACACTACGACCACCCGCGCCTTACAGGAGAAAATTGAACACTGTATCAATACATTTACGCAAAACGGTCATGGAAAATTTAAACAAAAGACTGCGTACATGTGCAAGCTAAACTGCGAAGACAATTTTTCTGATATGCTATTCCATACATAAGCCTATACTGTATACTTTATGAATCAATATAAAATTTATAAGTTTTAATTATAAATCTGTGTTTTCTATCAAAATTACTTCTTGAGTGAATTTTGGGAAACCGTTTATATATGACGAACACCCTCGTTACTTCAAACAGCTTATGAAATTCGACTTTCTTATTTGGGTTAAAATTAAATTTTACAGCCAGCCACGATATACAAACTTATACGTTTTTCTGTATGTCCATTATTTTCTAATTAGTGGTATTTTTAGATTTTATGAACAAACAGTAATTTATGTATATATACTTTTACCGGTCACCAATTTCTGCATAAATTTTCTGTTTACAATCTTTAATATATAGCACACATGCCCACACAAATATACTTCTAATCAATCATTTGCGGAGAGAGTTACCATTTATCCTATATATACAAAAATGGATTCCCCTTCCATACTTAAGTATCACATCACAAATTTTATCAAGTGATAAAATTAACTTGACACAAACACGGAAGTCGAAACCTTATCAGAAAAAGATTTAAGGTAAAGATTAAATAAAATAGTAATGTAAAATTAATTAAAGTATCCACTTAAGTACCCACGTGTGTATATGAAAATTTTGAAAATTGTTAATTAATTAATCTATCTTTGCATTTATTTTTACACCCTTAATGTGGAATAGAATGGATTATTAGGCACTTAGGATTAATACAAAAAATATATATACAGTTATATAGCATTACTAAAGGATACTCTATGATCATTCAGACGATCTACAATGACACTCTACGAACCACTTTCTCCGCATGGACGAGAGCTCTGCATGAGGTAATTTTTTGTGCAAAATGTCATACCTCATATCAACAGTAATCACTTTCTTCGAACTATGCTAACGGCTAAAGTGATAAACTATGATCGAATGGGAAAAACACTACTTCAACCTTCGACATGCCTACTTCACCCTTTAAATTCAAATTACATCCTTGGTTCGCTCATCTATTTTGTGTTCAAATTAAGGCTTCCTGTGAAAAATTACTTAGTGATCTTGGTATTCATAGGCAGAAACCACCTGAAATAAATTTTAATCAATACGATCTCAACTAATTACTTTGCTGTTAGCTCTGTCGCTATGAGTATGCCTCTTCCATAAAAACATTTCTCTTGAATTTTTTTTCTTTTCACTGCTTTTTTGTCATGTCTTCCTGCGCACATTTCTTGTCTTATCACTTCGCAATTTCATTCTCAATAATAGTAGTAGACAATATACAAAAATCAAGCAGCAGGCTTTTGATAATGATCATTTAACATTTAAAGTCCTTCTAGTTTTCAATAAGGTCTTCGGTCTTCAATTTTTCAGTTACGTTAAACTTCAACCTGGCTAAAAGTATCACTATTCTTCGTCGGAAATTATTTGGTTTCATATCGCGAACAAATTCTAAACTGATAAAAGTTACATCTTTGTTCCAATTTGTTTATGCGCTGTTGTACCTCAAGGATCGGTCTTAGGCACTCTTCAATTTTCTGTCTTTATACATTGGAAATCGGTTAAGGGGAAATCGTGGAGACCAGCGGAAGGTTTTCGTAATACCCGAATTTCTTATTAAGCGTTGTCTTATATACATTATGCAATAATATTTATATTATTAAAAAATTTTAGTATAGGCATTTCATTCTTTCTTTCTTCATCCTTATCTGAGTTTTTAACTTTAGATGCATACGTTAATGGTCTAATTATTTCCATATTTTTTTGCTCGGTTAATATTGGAGCAGAATCAATATAGTAGTAGTCCAGATTCAAATAATCTTCGAGCATAATATCCGTGGTAAATTCAGAGTTGTAAATACCGCGTAAACTATTGTGTAATTTAACGTCTTCGAAACAAGGAACCCCTAGTGAGGGAGGCATTACCAAAAAAAAAATCCAGTATGATTGAAGCAATTTTTAATTATTATAGTTGTTACACATCGCCAGGGAGTAGGTCTTAGGAGTCCAAAATGTCACTCTATTGGTATCTTCCTTAGATTAAACACTCGCTATTACCTGAACAGGATGGGGAATGCCCACTTTTCATATAAATTTAGGCCCGACATCAACAGACATGAAACATGTCTTAAACGATGCATTATGATACTCTGAACATATTTTATTAACACAATTTATTTCAATTATTATTGAGCGACTCTCTTGGGTGAAAAAGTGAACTTTTCTACTTCTTGTGAATTTCTACGAGAAAAATGCGCAACCCAAGTGCATGAAATGGGCGAGACCTTTAATTTGATATGCAACATGCCGTATTGGAACCACTTCCCGACCACTTCCAGGGTTTTCTACCCCCCCCCCCCCTCCCTTAGCCAGGGGCTCCTGCCACCCCCTAAAAGTATGCAGAGAAAATTTTCTTCCACGAATTGTAGCTGGTAATGAGCTGAGGCGAACAGTGAAACCCGTTTTCCAATCGGATATATCCCTATCGAGTTAGATCCGATCTACATAGTATCTCAGTTCGAATAAAAAAGAGGGAAATACTAAAATAGTGAGTATGGGAATGGTTATTTAAGCCTCTAGGTGGTATAGGGGTGTGGGTACTCAAACTTCTTCTCCAGAACCTAAGGAATTCGATTCTGTACTAGAGTATCACACGCTTAAGATATCTCTCCTGTCTGTTGATATCGGGCCTAAAATGGGCGTTCTCCTTTTCTGTACGAGGCTTTCAAGTTTTTAATAATGCCCTGATCACAATGTTGTAAAATGCTTGTGGTGTTCCATGGTAGAACAACCATTATTTCGTAGTAATAGAAAAATTTTCAGCAAGTTAAGTAAGTAAGAATTTCAAATGCTTTCGTATTAAGCGATATTTCGTGTTATTCATTTTGCAAGATCAAAATAAATTCACAGGAAAATTATTGTACGGAATGTGTACTGAGCGCTTGTTTCGTGTAATGCAATATTACATGTAATCAGTTTTCGTGTTAATTGAACTACTGTATATAAAATGACTTATTTGCATTATGCATGAATTGCACTATTCAATGAATAGTGCTTCTGTACACTTGTATCTCGAGGTTTAGTTGTACTTTAAAATATTCATAAATCAGGTTAAAAACTGGAATCAATGATGATTAATATAACACATACACGAGTGAATAATGGAGCTTGGAAGTTATCTCATAACTGTTTGCCGATATATATAGAGGCGGTAAATTATTATTTACCATGATTAAAAATGTTGATTCAATTAAGTATTTAGAAATTCAATTCAATCCCAAATTTAGTGTTGCAACTACTAATATCAGAACAATGATTTGGAAAATTAGGTCAATCTTCGACAACTAATTAATTTCCTCCAAGTTGTCTATCCATGGAATTTTTGCAGAAAATTCGAAATGACCCCCATTATCTCCGAAAACCTTATTTTTCAGCCAACTAAACTTCGACAAAGAACATTGTTTGTGGATTTAACGTCATCATACCGGATATATCTATTTATAGACTCTTTGCCATGTATTCCTGTCTTGTTCCCACCATGAACTTCTACAGAAACTCATTTGACCTGTTGTCGTACACTTAGGTTTTTCTATAGGTTTTTATCTCCTGCATATAGTTTTTGCACTTAAATAGAGGTCTTCGGCTAGTTATTACAAAATGTTCGTATAGATTCGATGAATGCTGCTTTTTCCAAGCTACACGTAAATGGATGTCATTTATTGAAGATCAATGGCTTGATAAATCCTTTTATCATCATCAAATTGAGAATGGAGCTTAAAATCACCATAAATTTTCCGTCACATCGCAATGAGGTTTTTATTCTTTGGCAAATGAGTCAGGTCACAGTAATATTTTGGGAAATGAAAAGACAAATGAACCTACACAATTTGAAACAAACTTGGAGGGTCATCCATCCGGTAAGGGAATAGTCCTAAGATACTTAACTTTCTTCATAACGGCTTGATCCACCAATCAAAATTTCAACAGATGCTCGATGAATAATCAAAGAATTATAAACGAACCTAACTCAAAATCAATATGGAAGAAAATCTGGTATAACTGAATAAATTCTCCTTAAAAAGCCTAATGCCCATTATCACTAGACAATTATCTCTCAGCGGGCACCTACATAGGATCGGACTAATTGGCAATCAAAAATGGAGGTGAATAGAGAAAGAGGCCGAAATAATGACAAACGTTTATTTGTTTTTTTATTGTTCGGCAATCTGTGTTGAAATATTATAAATGGCTTGGCTCCCATCTCTCATTCAGCTTCATGACATAAACATAGAACAGCCCATTTAAATCATAAGAGAGCCCAGCTGGGATTTAGAAGCTAACATATGAGGGTCAATAGTGGACCAAGTAAATGGTTTACAAAGTTCTGGAATCTCTTGCCGCTAATTAGATTTAATAGTCGTTCGAGCAGTTTTGTGTGTTCAACGCAATGGTAATTGATATTGGCTAGCAAAAACATCGGCACCTAAAAATATTGGGAGCCTTCTGAAATCTATACATGTGGATATTATTTACTTATGCTTATGCCGATAGTTTAAAACTTACGAATAGCGCTATTTTGCTATTTGCATATTTATTTCACAATAAGTCAACTTCTACATACTGTCTGTCTGGCTAGATCGAATGGCATACATACCAAGTTACTGTCTACCAATGCAAATATGACGCAAGGCAAAGCACATGTTTTGAATCCAAATATTCAAATACCTAATTAGCGACGACGGGGTATTAACCCAAGAGGCTAGAAGATGCAAACTAAGCAACGTGGATGGATATTTGGATTGGATTAAAAATAAAAGCACATGGAAAATATGGAGGAGGGGAGAGCAGTTTTTAAATTTACGGAGAACTAAAAAGCTTTTAATTAAGAGAATTTTGCTTAAAGTATAATGAAATATCTGTTTAATTACCATAATGGCACCTTTTCTACCTATTTGGAGTTTTTAATCAGTTTTCGAATAATTTGAGCTTCAAGAATTCCCTGGTAAGCAAACACAATCCTGTCCAAATCTACAGATACACTTATAAAACAATCAGAATAAAATCCGTCATACAAAACTAATGGTTCGTAAAATTATGAATAATGAAAGCACCTATTCATGATTTCAATTAACCTAAATAAGACACATTCAAGATGACTGGTAATAACAACTCTTGCGTGTAACTTTTCTATGTAGTTTGTTTAATTAATTCTTTTGCCACGATATCAAGTTTCTCTTTTTGAAGGTTATCTGCTTGATACCTGCCGCCTTAGTAATGTAACCTAAATGTCGATTTTTTTTCTTTTATAATGCACGTTTTTATTACTTTTCTTGAATTGTGTTGTTTTTTTTTTAATATTCTATTATCTCACAAGCTATAACCATCCACGTAGGATTTATATCTATATCTAGAGCAAATGAGTACCTACATATCAGAAAAGATCTCTTCCTCTCCACATTATCAAAATCCCACCTCCTTTCCTCATATTTAGAACGTTTGGCGGGTTTTCCTGGAATTTTCCGAGTCCCTGGAATATCACTTTGCAAATCTTGCACAGTTGTTCCTTGTTACATTTTTGAAACTTGATCAGGTCATCAACACTTCGTGACAAATATTTGATTGCATTTGATTTTTTTTTTTCAATATGACTCAGACTCTTGTTTTTTACAAATATATAGGTTCTGCAAATATTACTAAGCAGTTTCTGGTTTTTGTTTTTATTTAAAAGTAACCATAGAACCAGGAAATATGTTTTGTACGAAGAAATGTAGGATTACGTAAAGAAGAAAAAGCATTTACAGTTGGCAAAAATCAGAGTAGATCTATTTTCCATGATCACAGCGAAACTGACCAATAACAATAATTTAATTTTGCTACTAACCAATTCTGATCTTCAGAGCGTTTTTAAAGAAAAACTTGTTTTTTTCTGACAGCTGCATCTTTTAATTTAATTTTAATTTAATCTTTCATACGATAAATATATTTCTGTCTAGAAAATTATGCGAGCTTTCTGAAGATTGTGTGTAACGACTACCATACTGATTTAAGGCTGTTTGTATATTAGAATGGACACTGAAAATGACAACGCTCTGTACCAAAAAAAAAAAAAAAACTTTTCTAAGCACATAACTCTAATTCGACTCACCACCTCTACGGATACTGATTACTGACTCATAAATCGCCCGCTCACACCCACACATACACAGATCTTACAATTGCCAAGAATTTCCAGCGCTGTGTATCAATGTCATGTTAGGTCAGTTCGATGAAAACCCCGGGTAAGCCTAGGACACCCTAGGGCTACACTATCTTGTTTTTGGAAAAAAAACTGGAGCTACCCCAAGCTCACACTAAACATTTCTTGGGGTAGGAATCTGACATTTGTCACTTGAGAAATGTCACTTGATATTTGTTGCCGATTGGGGCATATAAATTACTTCTTGAGCAAAAATAAGCAAAAATTAAAAGAAAAGAAATAAAAAAATAACTAGAACACATTTTATTTGTCTACACCCATTTTATAAATAACTTTTCTCATTTAATTATACTCAGGAGAACTGTCAGAGAAACGTCATTGGAGGGGAAAATTTACACGGTGTTTTACACGATGTTTTCATCAAACAAACCTAATATTTTTTCAGTTAAAATGGGTTCCGAAATATTTTTATTCAAACATTAAAAGTTTATCATTTTTCATACAATAGAAAAATAAAATTCAAAATTTCAAAAAATTCCTACAAACAGTAAACAAAAAAAAAAAAAAACAATGATAAAATTTGAAAGAAGAAGGCCAAATAAATTATTCGAGGATTAGTGAGTTAGCATCGGAGCCAGTTTGTAATATTTTCTTATTACAATATCTACTAGTATCCCTTAGGATTCAGTCGTTGTACATTTATAAGTAAATTTGGCAAGAGTCAACATTATCATCTAAGAATATGTAAGTAAGGGCGAACACTGTATATGTATTACATATCTTATCAATTTTCAACTTCTGATTACTTAACTCATTATTTGTAAGTATATTTACCTACAAATTTGTCATGAGGAGAAGAAACGTGTAGACTTTCCGAAGTCATTCAAATTCTTATCAATAAATGAAATTTGTCTCGCCGTCTGGTGCTTATGTGACGGGAAACATGCTAAGATGTTTGAGAAATTTATGGCGCTGATTGATATTTTTCGAAATAATATTTAGACCATGTTTAATTAGAATTTTCCCCCAGAATAATATTTAAGGAATATTTTCGTATTTAAATGCTGAAAATTTTGATAATTTGACTGACTACAAACGGAGATGAGATGGATGGATTTGATTTTAGATCTGTAATTATTAAAAGTTCCCAGATTTTACTCATCTACACACTTGATCATAAGTTTTTCATAAAATTACTGTGTACAAAATTTCAGACACTAGGATGACGGGCTCACAAATGTTTGTGCAGACAAACGAATACAGTTAGAAAACTTAGTAAACCCTTTGAATAAATCCAGAAGCAATAGTATAGATTTCTCTTAAAACAAGGGTAAATAAACGCAAAAATAAACTGAACGTTCAGAGTGCCATTATTACCAATGTATGACAAAAAATTTATGGAAAACAAGTACTAATCAAAAAACTGTTTTTTTTTTGAAAATGAGTAGGGAAAATTTCTATGTATTTTGTGGACGAACAAATATTTTGTTTTTACAAATGGTGTGACTTTTGAAAAGATGAAGTTATACTTCTTATTTACTACCTTTTGAAGATAGATGGCGGTGTTCAGTTTATTATTCTAATGATGAAACCATATTTTTGTCCATATAACGGTTCTATGTATGTAGAGAAAAAAGTTCATTTCGAAATTCCAATTTTGTTTTGAAAATTTACCTCGTCAAAATTCCAGTTGAACGAAACCAAAAATTTCAATGTAAAAAATTATATATGTATTTCTGTAACAATAGCAGTTAAAGTGTCGAAATTGGGCTATCAAAAAAAAAAAAAGAATCAAGTCGATTTAGTTTGTTATATTTTCGGAATTATGAACCCTTTCTTTTTCTGAGGTTATACAAAAAAAAAAAAAAAAAAAAACCATTATTCATTTTATTCGGAAGAATGGGGGATGCAGCAATATTTTGCATACTAAGAAAAAAAAAAAGATTTATGTTCTTGTAGTATTTAATACTAAATAAAATTATCATATTTAATATTAATGAAGTAAATTTAGTTGTCTGATTAACTCTGCAATCAAATTTTGGTTTAAAGAAATTATAAACTGCATCATATTAAATAAATATTATTGAAAACAAGATTTTACTTTTCGTACGTCAATACATTCATCCCAAATGAGGCATGAGGATTTAAGATCCCCAAAGGAAATATTTGCTTCTGGCAGGTGTAATTAGTATCATCTATTCCATTAGATTTAATGTATATACTGTAATATTTGTAAGTTTATAAATTTTACTGATTTTTTCGCTCTCTTATGTTTTGCTATTCTCACCTTTGCTTACATTAAAAACAGCTGCGAAATTCCTGAAGTGTAAGTAAATGAATATCACAAAATCTCAGCATGTAAAAAAGAATATTCTTGGCGAGAGCAAAACAAATAAACATAATAATAAATTTTTATGAATTCCTGAAAGTCGCATGTTTTTCTTAATATTTTACAAACAGCAAAAAGACATTGTTTTGGTATTGAAATAAAATTAATTAAAAAAAAAAATCATAAATTTATTAACACTGTTTGATATTTTTGAGATTATTTTTCTTAATACTTTCTCGTGCACTTAGCTCAAATACCGCAACCCTTAAATTTTATTACATTAAATTTAGAAGTAATCTCTCGATCTTTATAACCAAATGCACTGGCCTGAACTGTTTTAGTTCATTTTATACATAAAATAATAATAACACGCATAATATATTATCATTAGATTTTAGTTTCATATCTCATGTATAGATGTCACTTTTGTTATATTTTCGAGTTTTTTTTTCAAATAATGGGTATAATCAAATCGTAATGAAATAAATTTGAAAAAAAAAGAAAAACAAATTATTTCAGGATGAAATGGCGCTCTTCGTATCTTTCTATAGTGATAATGTGAAGATAACTGATCGATTTTTTTTAGGCGTTAATCTGAATCATTTCAGGTCAGCGAATAAAGAAAACGTATTCAACCAAACACATGTGGACTTCTCCGCACAAAAATATTTCAACAAAATTGTATGTCTTCTTCTTGAATACTGTGACTACTACTGCATACGACCCTATTTCTGCCTAATCGAATCAATTTCCTTCCCTTGATATTCACAACACCGCTTCCCTCCTATTTTATTCGAATAAAACTATAACTGTGGAGGAAAAGTAGAAAATTTTTGGATCAGAAGTAGAATTCCCTTATGGTATCCACCACGGTATTCAAGAAGAAGAGGAACACATTTTTCTTCTACATTATTTCTCTATTTATTTTATACTAAGTGGTTTAATTGAGTTTAGCTCACTCCCCCTCCTCTTACCCCTCTGTCTCCTTCTCTTTATTGCTGCCTCTATATCTCTCTCTCTCTCTCTCCCCCCCCCCCCCCTCTCTCTCTCTCTCTCTCTCTCTCTCTCTCTCTCCCACTCTTTCTCTGGAAGAAAGTGATTCACCGTTTCGGATTCCTCTTAAGAATTGACACTAGAGTTCTCAGGGTTGACTTGTTTAGTCCCAATAGTTTTTACGTTAAGTTTGAGTTAGGCTTACCCCACAGTTTCTTTGTAGTTCTACCTAACCTAAGCCGAAATATTAGAGACAAGATGAATTGGAGCGATCCCAATTATGGAGGAGGATGCCTCCGAGGCTACACCAAAACGTCGCCTCTTCGCGAATATCGGTGTGAACTGGCACCTAAAGAACGAGTACCCTATTAGTCCGAGAGAGGGGATTCACGGTGGTTTTACACTCCAAGGCCAGTTTGGAAGCTGTAAAGGGTTTTGAAAAGTCCTTAACAGCTGCTTGACTGTCCGAGCAGATGGTAATCTCTTTGTTCTCAGTGTCTGAGTTGACGAGATACCTTCCCGGTTCAAGGATGGCCTTGACTTCCGCCTGGAAAACTGTAGCATGGCTTTCAAAGTGTATGGTAATTTGCAGATGAGGGTCCTCGCAGACTGCTCCGATGTTTTCTTCAGATTTGGAGCTGTCTATATAGATAATAGGGTTTGTCAATGGCTGAAGCACAGAGTGTGATTCGCATTCTGTCCTAAATGGCATTTTCGATTTAAGTTTACTTTTCAGCATAGTCTCGAGGAGGTGGTCGGTGCCCTTGTCGATGTCAGGTGCTATATGTAGATTGTAGAATTCAAAGATATATTCGTGTGGCACCCTTGTTCCAGTGTGAATCCAGCTCTGACTGAAATGCAGCCTCAGCGCTGCGTTTGACGTGACGCCCCCTTCTTGATATGCACCAAGTGTATATTGACGATGACTGACCTTAAGAGCGCGACTTGAGACCGCTGAGTTCTAATATTTTGAAAATGCTGCCATTTTCTTCGAACGAAGTCGAAAGTTCTTTTTACGTTCAGAAATCTTTCTACCAGAGAGAGAGAGAGAGAGAGAGTTATGTCAGTGTCAAATTTAAATAGCGTATATCAAGTTGAATGTTGTCTTCATCTTCGCAGTTTCTCTTTCACATTTTCCAACCTTTAACAGATGAAATATAAGTCTGAAATTCTTTAATACCTTTCCGAATTGAATATCTTTGGAATTGTGACTAATATTTGTAATATTGGCAACTTTCCATGATTCTGGATACTAAGATTATTGCTATCGCAGTTATTGAAGACAATAGCCAAGAGCTTGATAACAATTGAAGGAAGATTATTAATAATTTTGTTTGCTGTGTGCTTACTTGTGCGCAAATGAATTGGACTTGTGAAGAGTTGTTGTTTTACAGATTTGAGCAGGTATGGGTTTTCTTTATTGAATCAAGTGAGAAGTAGGTGTTT
The DNA here is from genome assembly GCA_963924295.1 of Dioctria rufipes. Lineage (NCBI taxonomy): Eukaryota > Metazoa > Arthropoda > Insecta > Diptera > Asilidae > Dioctria > Dioctria rufipes. The sequence goes on from OZ002743.1 coordinate 191,843,262, forward strand.
TTTTTTATGAGGTCACCATACTTATTATTGTAAAGTCATTCGATGACCGTGCCACTATAACCTAACCTACTGACCCTGCGTAAAACGGATAACACTCAAAATCGCTATCTATACGAAAACAGAAGGGATATTACAAACATATCCAAACGTATGTAACTATGTATGCATTAAAGTAGTTTTTAAGGTGTGTCTAATGTTAAGTTAAGGTTAAGAGTAGAACAGACTTTGCCATACTAGGATTGCGATCAGAATTGATTTATTGTGTCATGTGTAAGTAACCATTAACTGAACCCATATATGGCATACCTAGACGGTGGCTATTACGTCGATGTATTTTATGATAACTGTGTAGCATAGAATATTCGATAAGTGTTTTAGTACACCGACCGAAAAATTAGACTAAATATTTATTTGATTATTTAAATTTGCATATATCTCCCATGATTGTGTGACAATTGAGGGTCTTTTGAGAGGTTACGTATGTGCGCTACAAATTCATATTAATAAAAAAATAAAAATAAAAAATCCATGTCATCTGTACTACACTACTGCATTACTACAAAGAAATTTACAATTTTTTACGTCGACATCAAAAAGAAAGACGTAAGCATCTTGATGAAAAGTTAAATTGAAAGTCTTCCTCTATATAATAGAATTAATTCGATAATGTTAGCGATAATGTATAGAAATTCTTTGTGGGTATTTTACCGCACCCATAAGAAAAAAACAACAATAATTGAATCAATGACGATATTCTATTGTTAGTCCTCCGACTATATAAGGGGTAAAAATTAACTATACAAATAGAAGAATTATGCTCCATTCTTCTTCATGTCATTTATAGAAATTCAAAGAATATAATACCGAATTGCCGCGAACTTCAGGCTAATTCCGGAGGATCAGATTTAAGTACCTCGAAATGAGCGTTTGACGTCAATTTTTCTATGATAATTTTTTCAAATTAAATTTTGTGTTTATTTCTACATAAACAAATTCATAATATCTGGGCGATTTACTTGGAATTTCATACGAAAACGAGATTATATCTGGAGAGACCTCAACCTTTGGCTCGAATTACAGGACATATAGGACATAACTTTTCTATTTGACTCTGTTTCAGGCTAATATGTAGTTTGGGTCTAGCCAAGTTTTTATTTTATTTTTCGTAAATATTTTTATATATTGTCCTTCTCCGTGCTCTTGTTTTACGTGTAGCATTCAATTCTATTACCTTTGATTGTTATGCGGGTCTTCCAAGTCGGCCTCATCATATTCTTCAAGAACATTCACTTAAAGACTTAGGACAATTCCCTAAATTTAAGACATGTTTTTTCCTAAAAATAAATGTAATTTTTTCTGATATAAAGGGAAAATCAATTTAATTTCCCCAAATCAATGGAACAAACACTGAATGAATTTAGTACGTAAAATTCCCGAAAAGTTAAGTTTTCTCAGATAAAAGGAAGAGAACATTCAATAAATTAGGTATTAAGTACATTTGGAAGTACCTACATTTTAGGGATAAAAATATCACAATGGACCACAAATGGTCTAAGTGAGACTGATCCCAGGAGTTCGCGCGATAGCCACCACTATAAACTAACCTGGGGATAAAAACTTATTTCGCTTTTTCCAAAGTGGAGCTTTCCCTCATCTTATCAAAAAATACCTAAGCGTAGTGGCACAAATTGCTGCCACTCACTTTAGGGAAAATTTCTTTTACTTTGTAGGGTTCAAACATGAGGATTTATCTCACAATGATAAAGGTTATGTTATTTAACCTTACAATTCTTCTCCAACTCTTGGATATTCATTTAATTATATTTTAATGAAGCTAGCCAAAAATGGCTCTGGAATAAAAAGCTCCACAACACTATTATATGTGAGGATCCCGATCGGAGCTTTGAAAGGGTTGATCACCGAGGTCGCATACGAAAAGCCAGTCTGAGACACCTATCGTATGATGGGGCAATTTTGGCTTGCATAGAAAGAAAATAAAAAAAAAACTCCTCAGTAGAAGCAGAATCAACACCAGAAACATATAGTAGGTCTCATAACGGATCATTGGGCCATAGGAAACCATGCTAGTAGACTTCACATAGCAACGAATGATTTCTGCAGGATTTTCAGGGAGCATCAGTTCAGCATGTATATATACCTACTTTGCGAGTAAGTGTTCTATTCTGCTAAAGAAGAGGAGTGAGCTAACTAGTAGATTTATCTGGACTGCAAAATAAGGACTCAGATATATCGTGAGATAAATATGGTGGATCTAAGATTTATTAGCGGGTTAGAAGCCCAAGATTCAGGAGTGCACAATAAACCAGAAGGAGATCTAACTGAAGCAGGCGGAAATCCTATTACTTACCTACCTACCTAAGTCATTTTTATACATATGTAAGGAGGATATGGTACGGGAAAAGGATTTTTCAAACTACACATATCAAGGAAAGAGCCGAAAGGAAGATAGTTGAGAAAAAAAAATACAAGAACCAAGCGAAGTGCGTTTCGAACGCACGACCTCTGCGGTAATAGGTAATAAATACGCTTACCAAGTGGATTGTCAAGATCACGTTTTAAAGATATGCCTTACATTTTTTTTTTCGAAAACGGTTTGACGGACTGTAAAAATTGATTTATTAATTTTTAATTTCGGAATAACTCACCTATTTCCTATTTCAAAACAATTATAAGACTCAAAAAGGAGTTACCCGATTCGATGTGAAAAACCATAGGAGCTCCCCATCGAATATCTTCACTTATTTTATTGAAGCCTATCGGACTTTTAATTCATGTTGTTCACCGTGCAGTCAAAATTCTTGTTTGGTACATTAACACAATTGCAACAATATTTTCTTAACATGATTACATAAAATATTTAAAATTTTGAGTCCTATGAAGGAGCTGCCCGATTGTATTGGTTTTGGTGAACATGAATTAAAACTTTAATTTGAAACGCAATCTCAAGTTTAGGTTAATTTTTAAGTGTATAAATGCGGATCACAGATAGGATCGAACCTACTTAGGATTATAAAAATGTCTCTAAAATCAAGTTTACTATTATTATTATCATTTTTTTTTCAGGTACTATGATTCCAAAATCAGGAGGAGATTATGCATATATTGGAGAAGCTTTTGGTCCATTACCAGCCTTCCTGTATCTTTGGGTAGCCCTGCTAATTCTAGTTCCAACAGGAAATGCAATAACTGCACTAACATTTGCTCAATATTTACTACAACCATTTTGGCCATCATGTGATGCACCATATGAAGCAGTACAGTTATTAGCAGCTGTAATAACTTGTAAGTATTTTTATAAAGGAATTTTACTCTAAATAATAATAATAAAAAATAAAAAAATAAATAAACTATTATAATTTCTCAGGTTTTCTAACACTGATCAACTGCTACAATGTAAAATGGGTAACACGTGTGACAGACATCTTTACAGGGACAAAAATTTTAGCCTTATTAGTTATAGTTGCCGCTGGTATATGGTATTTATGCGCTGGCCACACTGAACATTGGTCTAATCCCATACAAGGTTCTCATATGTCACCAGGATATATTGCTTTGGCATTCTACAATGGACTCTTCTCATATTCGGGATGGAACTATTTAAATTTCGTTACAGAAGAACTAAAGAATCCATACAGGTAGGTTATTTAAATGCTATATATATACTCACACACACACACTTATATATATATATATCCTTGAATATATAATTCAATTAGGAATCTACCACGAGCGATTTGCATATCAATGCCATTGGTAACTATAATTTATGTGGTGACCAATATCGCATATTTCTCTGTTCTCTCAACAGAGGAGATCCTTTCATCTGAAGCTGTTGCTGTAACATTTGGTCTAAGGATGCTGGGTTGTATGGCATGGCTAATGCCATTTTTTGTGGCTTGTTCAACATTTGGTTCTTTAAATGGTGCGATTTTCGCTTCATCTAGACTATTTTTTGTTGGAGCTCGTAATGGACATTTACCAGCTGCAATATCTTTGATAAATATAAATTGCTTAACACCAGTACCATCTCTGATATTTTTGGTAAGTTTTATTTTGTGTGTGTAGGTACATAAATATGTATAATAACATTGCGGATTTTATTCTTTTATGCGGATTTTATTCTTTTTTAGTGCGTTTTGACTCTGGTTTTGCTGTTTATCCGTGATGTTTATGCCTTAATCAATTACGTTAGTTTTGTTGAAGCACTTTTTACATTGATGTCAATATCTGGATTGCTGTGGTTACGTAGAAAACAACCAAAGACTGAACGACCTATAAAGGTAAGAGTTAAAATAACTCGAATCAAGTATTATTTTTTTTTAAAGTCACCATTCTCTCGGCTCTGGGGCGGGTGGGGGCATTGTAGTTTATATAGTTTGCCCTTATAATATAAGCACAGTTATATTTTCGCATACAACAACCTAACGAGGATATACATACATATTGCCAGTTTCTACAATTAAAATTTTGACGGTACTGGATCGGATTATAAACGTCTATTACGACTACGTTGCTAGTCAGAAAAAAAAATTTTTTTTTTCTTTGGTTCCACTCATTTATACTCTGCAGGACTACACAAAGGAAATATATCATAGAAACTTTCATTTCTGAACAGTTATGAGACAGATAAAGCTAATAGCTTATAGCAACACCGACAATTTTTCAAATTTTCTAGTTAAAAATTGACATAAAGCCAATTTTAGAAAAAAATCATGTAAGGAATACAACAAACACAAGAGATATTAGGTTATGAGTTCCTTCTATATTTGATCTACGGGTTCCAGTTCGTCAATTGAACGACAGTCTCTCTACGAACTCTTAAGTACAATGTTAGCCAAGTGAAAGGTTACATACTGCTAAAAATCAACTATCTTTAAAAATGCATAAAATCATTATTGTCATCAAACTTTTTTGAGAAGAAGATACCCGTAATTTACTTTCAACACCCAACCGGAACATCAAAGTGTCAACAAGAAATATAGTTTGGTTGACAAATTTATGAGAATACATATATTAGTGAGGTTAGCTGCAATTAGAGTGGCATTCACCGAAGCAGCTTTTTTCAATCTGCCAACTTAAACCTCAGAATAATCTGTTATAATATATTGCTGCTTACCTGAAAGATTGATTTAAACTGATAGTTGAGAGACTAAAACCAGTCAGAAGAGATAACGAACTTTACCTGTGCTCGTATCACATTTTTGCTAGATCTCCCAATTCATAGAAGAAATAACTTCCTAATAAGTTTCCTTAATGATTTCTTTATCGAAACGGGGATCATATGTGTTTTATACAGTTATCAAAGAGGAGTGGCATAGAAAAACTAAAAACATACAAAAGGCTGAACTACAATAGAAGTAAATAACTTTACGAAATTAAACGAGACTCAGGTTTACTTACGAAAAATTGATATTTTTAGCCTAAATATATATAACATTCCGTAAGAGTAATTATCTTGATATTTAATGTTTTCAATTTTAAAAAGTAGTAAAAGTGAAAAAATTAACAAATTGAAGTTGATTTAATCGAAGATTTGTTCTTTCTATTAATTCGCAGTACCATTTTTATTCCATTATAATTTTTACATTGCACTTTTAAGCATTTAGTAATAAATTAATTGTTTGGACATATCGCGTTCTTACGTAATGAGCGATTCTTAGCGCACTATACTTACGTAAAATTGAATATTTAAACTTAACGAAAGTTCCCCTTACACGAGTTAAAGTTAATTTGTGTACGCCTATTAAATTAAAGGGCGCGTTCGCTTTACGTAAGCAAATTTACTTACGTCCTACTTGTCTTCCTTACATCAGGGGCCGGATTCACTAACTCGGAGAGTTGTGGAGATGAGAGCTCTTTTGCCACTTAACTCTCCACTCGGAATTCTGTAACTCGTGGAATTTGTATTAAGATTTACCAAACTCTCTATTGCACTCGGCAAAACTCTCGGCTGTGTTAGTTGTGGAGAAGTAAGAAAAACATTTCTCAACTAAGAGTATTGTCTGCTTTTATTGTCCTTTGTGAAGGTACCAATGTACCTAGGATTTTCAAATTGAATTGTGGATTCACTGCATATCCTGGCTATGTTTACAAAAACAAATTATGGACATCCTTGCAATACTTCCAGAGAAATAAGGATTTTGGTGTCGCAAGGTAACCGCATAAAAATTGTAATTCACGCGAAAATGGTCAATTTGGTCGTCTTCCAGTATAGAAGAGTAGCTATAAAAATTTAAATATCTACGTTAAAGCTTGTATGTAGGATGAAATCGCATCTACATTTTGTCCCCTTAAGTCCTTCTTAATATGAAAAAATGGGCGTTTTTTGGTACGAAGAACTGGTAAGTCGTGGAAATTCACTTTCCATGATAAAAATGTTCACGACAGAGTACTAATGGATGTGAAACAAAGAACAGCAGAAATATATGCAAAATGTAGGAACTGGGGTGTACAGTATACATATGACCCAAGTGCAAAAAATCCGTCTTTCGGCGGTAAAAAGTCAGTTATGAAGTTAAAACTACACCACTCGATTACCGGGTTCTCCCTCTTTAATTTGATACCAAACATGACGTATTTTGGACAACCCCAATTGGGGGTGGTACGACCCTCCATCCCCAAAAGATCCTCCCCCAGAAAATGTTCACCTATATTTTTGTACTCTAGACCCTAAATCCATAGAAAAAACCCCAATGATCTACGACCCTCCCACACAGAGTTAGCCGGCTTTCAATATTTCGATACTTCTCACGTTTTCTTTAACTCCCCAAGTATGTTAGAGAATCTTGAATGGAGGGTCACAGAGTTTTAACCGGAAAAATGAAGATTCTCATCTCCCAAACTCTCCGAGTTACAGAATCCGGCCCCAGGTGGAGGCATCATTGATTTTATATTGGAGCGAGGCATTACTGTTGGCCTCCAGTAATCCATAAAAATTCTAATGAAAAAATTTCCAGTAAATTTCTAAGAAAAAATTGAGGATTTCCCTACATCAGGTCGAATCATTTCTGGTTTACCCTTTGGTTACGCAAGTGTTTTTTTATTCGAGCTAGGCTTTGCAGATTTATGCCTATTTGCACAGTCTTTGTATGTTATTAATTTTTATATGCTATTACCGTATCGTTGGATTAATCTGATTATATGGTGTTTGAATTCAGTGCTTTGATTTTAGCCTGACTATTCTATCTATGGCACCACAAATAAGTAAATATTTGTAATAATACCCAAACAAAAAACTTTCTTTTTATTTTGGTAGTATTCTTTAGATGAGTCGATATTTCTAGAGTGTTCAAATCACTCCAAAATCATGTATGTGAGGTTAGATCTTGAGTTATATGACCTATTTCCAGTCAACCAATTTGTTGTATGCATAAAAATCAATGGACGACTTTTATTAGACGGTGTTTCAACATAGTCAAGTTTATTTCCATAAATAGAACTCTGCTTCTAGATTCTTCACAGCATCGTAAACTGCCTCTGTTTTAATATTGCTGAATGCACTGTCGATATCATGAAATGTATCTAGTTTTGATTGATTTTTCAATATCCTCTACTACATGAACGTAACGCACAGTTTCAACTAATTTACTGCTTGTATGCATATCCATCCTACGCTTTTGAAATCTCCCTCTCAAACGTTTTCAATAAAATGGAGTAAGCTGATAGATCGGAATTCCTTAGCAGCTCCATGTGATCTGATACCGGGCACGAAGGAAATGAGAGTTGTATGAAAAAGAAAATTTTTTAAATTACCAGAATCCCGGAAAGTTCCAGTTTCCTTTATCTTCCTATGCAATTTAAGTAGTGCCGAGTCGATCTCCTCGTCTATTAAAATGTCTCATGTACATAGATTTAAGAGTTGCAGTTACGAGATAATCGGTACAAATTTTTCATGGAATAGCTGATTAATTGCCTAGAAGGTGGGTATCCATAAATAAATCTCAGTCCACGAACTGTCATTTCTTTTCTAGAATATGGGAACGCTGGAATCCCTCGATAGAAGTGAAGTCCATTTTTTATTATGTATATTATAGAAAAGCTTCTAGAAAATTTTATCCTCTTTAATAAAGAAATTCTTGAAGAACTAATTTTTTCTTCTTCTTTCATTTTAGGTCAACCTAGTTCTTCCATTTATATACCTTTTAACGTGTAGTTTTCTTGTGATCTCATCATTCTATGTATCACCAGTTGAAGTTGGAATTGGATCAGCAATCATCCTATCTGGTATTCCAATGTATTACGCAACGATTCATAAGCCAATTGGTTGGCTAACACGTTTATCACAAGGACTAAATTTATGGTGCTCGAAATTTTTCATGTGCATGCCAAATCAGCAAAAGTTCGACTGACAAGACTTTTTAGATTTTAAGATAATTAATAGTTTTAAGAAAACAAAAGAATGCTTGAATGATGTTAATTATATTTTAGCCAATGGAAAGGAACAGAATTTATTATTCTATTACAACAGTTTTATGTTAAAAAGTTGATCCCACAATATTAAAAAACAGAGATACATATATAGATGGTGATGGAGAGAAGAAGAGCGAGAGAGAGAGAGAGAGAGAGAGCATGTACGAATATATTGTCATTAAATCTTATTCCAAATTTAATAGACTTTCCAAAGGAACATTGTGTATTTAATAAATAATTCCCAAAATATTTTATTTATATTTTATGAGATAGTTATTAGTTAAGAGAGAGATTTTTATATGAAACATTTGTGAAATTGTACAATAACATGAGTGTAGATAACATAACATGACTTTTTCATGCCATTTTATAGAAATTAAGATGAACATTAAGAAAATAAATAAATAATTCCAAGTTGTAAAGATATTATAAAATAAATCTAGATTTTACTGAAAATCATAAATTATTTTTAGCTATTTAATGTTTTAGTTTATTATTTTTATTTGAAATATATCATTTAAGAAAAACGGGGAATACAGAAGTTTTTTATTTAAAGAATAGTTAAATTTTTTTTTTATTTTTAGAAAAATTTACTGCCCTTGCTATGTGCACATTTAAAGTCAAAAACTCAGATTAGCTGAGAATTTGTGGACCGTCGAACTGTATACAAATTTCGCATGATGGTATACCGCAAGGATCAATTATAGGTCCCGTGCTAATTTATCATTTATGTCAACAATATTACATATAATATTAAAAATACACCTTTCTCAATGTGTACACTGATGACATACAACACAACCGTTTGTGTATTAGATGAATACCGTGGAATATTTAATAACTTAATCAATTTATTGTTCAACTTTATTTCAACTTGAAGTAAGTTGATGCGATGAATTGTTATGTTTTTGGGCCTGCTGAAAGCTAAGTTTCCGGTTGAGAGTGAAGTTGAGCAGTTGATGGGTGTCGGAGATCAACTTTCGGTATACATAAACGTATTGATACGTTTGTGGGCATGTTGCTCAACTGTTAGTGTGATTTTATATTATTCGAAAGCTTGGAGGACAAATTGACCTTTGAGATTCATGTACAATTTTAAAAGGTTTTTAAGTTTTTTTTTAAAATTTAATATTAGGCTAGATATAAGTTTATATTTATTTGTACTAGGTTTATAAATCCCAGCAGGTTTCCGAGAGCTTGTGATAAGGTAGTCAGTCGCCCTCAATTTTATATGCTCATAGCTTCTTCCCGTGGCAAAAATACGTAGAATTACTACCTATCTCTCCTCCGCAACAATAGCGTCTTGCATAAAAGTCTCTTGTTTGGTAATTAATGGCTTTACGAGTGTCAGTAAATGATCAAAAGTTTGACTACCCATGAAATCATCGGGCTTAGTTTCTCTCAACTGGTTTAGTAAATTCATTTCAGAATATTTGATATGATTTAATAACCACCATAATAACCCAAGTATTTTTTTTTTTAATTATATTTTAATTCAAAATTCGTTCTCTATTTTGTAATTAATCGCGATGCTATATTTTTTAAGATTCAACAGCAATTGATTTGAGGTCTCTGCGAGGAGTGTGCAGGGATATTGTCAAGTTGATCAACTGTTATGCCAACTTCAGGTTGAACAACAGATTGATAAGTGTGTAGTCTGTGCCAATAACATTGGTCTTATATTAAATCCCAATATTGAGGGTTGGTTGCCAAAGAGGGTAAGCAATGGGGCTTGTAGACGTCTAAGTTGTAGAGAATCCTGAGAGCCTCAACCTCTTTTTAATCCATTCATCCATCCAACTAAATCCCAATAAATTCCAAACTATTGTAATTTATAAAAACATTATTAGAACTACATGTAGGTATGTCTGCCAAATATGATATTGAATTGCTCCCTATACACTTCTCAAACACAGTCAAAATTTATGGTATCATTTATTTTAATAAACAGTAAGCTGACTACATTAACATATTTTCAGTATGACAATCAAAGTCTATGGTATGCTATGTATTTACGTAGATAAGAAAAAAGTTTGTAAAGAAAAAGAAGATATCGACTCCACGTGTACCATGGGCTGATACACACTCGATACAAAAACCGGTTTTACGTGGTGTCTAGTCTCGAGTGTGTATCATCGTGTGTCACGGGACTCGAAATCCTTTGAAAAGAGTTCATAGTAAGTCCAAGAATTTCGAAAATACAGAAGTAATTAAGAAAGGTCAGGTATGCAAATACCTACAACAGGGGCTCAAAACATGACTGGATTATCGTAAGAAGAGAATTCATGGCTTTCTGTGAATATTTAGTTCACTATGGACTCTAGATAAGTTACGAAATTGAAAATTCTAAATAAAGTAGACACTCGGGACCGAGACTGGTATTCGTACCTATTAAGACATCGCTGCTGCCTTTTAGAAAGAAGTCTGCGAGAGGAAATGCTATATTTATTCCAATTTCTAAATACATTGTAAGAAATTCGCTTTCTTAATGAAATACTAGGCTTAATAAGCCTATTCAGGTTGGAGCAAACATAATACGAAATACAAAGGCACACAAGAAATCTAAAAACTAATCCATTATAGACTTTTGTAAAAAACTTAATGAATATAACGAACCAGATCAACAAAAAATGGCCCACCAGCTAATCTTTGGGTGTTGTTGGTTGTATTGACTAAACCACTAGATATCTAATGGAATCGAAAGAAGAAGCTATGCAGGCTTTTGATGCTGACTCTGTTTCCAGCCGGCAGCATGCGCCGGCTTTTGGACGAAGAGTTGAGATTGAATGGCGATTAATCTACTGTTATTGGCGATTTCGGCATAGCTCTGTGAGTTAGCATCTTTTAAGTGAAGAGCCAAAAAAGCGTAGAGTTATGTTCTAGCGGCGGAGAGAATCAGGAAGTTTTACTTCATTCCTATGCCTGGAAAGTCGCCTCATGAAGGAACCCAATCAGTTTTATTTGACATTAGTTTCATTTTACGTTGAGAGGTCTTGAGAGGCTTGTCGATGAACATATAAAGACAAATATTTTTCATAAAATTTTCTCAATACGTATAATACCGGAAGGACGATGGTCAGAGTAAGGGCCATCATGGATATTGAAGAACTTTAGATTACACATAATATGGGATATAAAACTGAGGATAAAGCTCTGCCTCATGTCTACATCGATAAAAAGACCTACGTTTACCTATGCTACGTCTGTTGTAAATGATATTAATAATGCAAAAATGTGGGTGCCGTGGTGTTGAGGTTTTACTTAACCTACAACTCATGCATAAGAACATTCAGAGGTAGGACAAAAATATATTCATGAAAATTGGTAGGGCTTTCTTCTGTATAAAAATAAACTGATCCGCTTCATAGTAAATTTTTGCTGCGAGTTACGGAAAGTTACATTTTTCGTTGTAAAATTACTTTCAATATTGTAAAATAATCCTTACTAGCTAAAGTTTCTCGCTCTTAGAACGGGATTCTCACTTAAGATTATAAAAAAAAATTAATTTATTATCATCGATTGCAAGTTCACAGGCGGGTATATATTCTGATATTCAGTCCCGAGAATAAAATGTGGCGCTAAGAGGAATCTTGGTCCGAATGTCGTATTTAAAGGGAAAGTCCCGAACGTGCGTGTCGTCTTAGTTGTTTTGTAACCCGGGAATACATGCAAGCCTCCCTTCCAACGCGTTTTTAAACTTGACAGCAGAAGGCAATTCGGCTAATGTCTTATCATCTTACATGCAAGTTCATTTAAACAAGTAAAAAAGCTAGAATTGGTCTAAGACCAATTCTTATGATACCCTAGATGAATGCCCGTATTAAATTTCGTATGGTCACCGATCTATTCAAGTATTGATTTTGAAGTTGTTTTTCGCATATATTTCTAGAACAGTTTGTCGCACAGAAAAAATCGTAATAACCAATTTTATAGGATTTCGTATTCTGCAGAAGTTCTTAGTACAATAAAAATGTCTTGGACTGATCGTTTTCAAAGTATACGTAAAAAGCCGAATTTTTTATATGGCAACACCAAGAAGGAGTTGCCCGATTTAGTCCATTTTTGACATTTTATTTGCTAATATAGTAAAAATATCATGTACGAAATTTCAGCTCTCTACGTCGATGCGTTCTCAGGCAGTGTCCAAATATATAGCGGAAAACCAAATTTTTATATGGCAACCCCACGAAGGAGTTGCCCGATTTGTCTCATTTTCGAACTTAATTTTACTTTTTTTTTTTTAAGTCCGTGTACAAAAATTTCAGCTCTTTAAGTATACGCGTTCTCGAGTTATCGTGCGCACAGACGGACGGACGGAAGGACATGCAAAAATCGAAATAACTTTTAATATTATGAATGGGTGTCCAATCCATTTTGCTCTACCATCATTATTTCGAGGTGTTACAAACGGAATGACAAACTTAGTATACCCCTATGATTTCATCTAGGGTATAAAAATGGCATTTAGACGTAAAATCTTGCATATATTGGAAAATTATAGCAAAAAAATAAGTAGCAAAATCGAAGAAAACATTAAGAGGAAGGTATTGGGAAATTACATAATGCAAATGATCTCAGAAAATCTCCCAGTATAAATTTGTCAATTTCTCTCAAGCATTTCTTTCCGCCATCTTGAAAACTGAATAATGTCAAATTACTACAACCTCAGCTGCCATGATTTTTCATCATTCAAGTTCGCTGAAAGCTAAACTGCCTGCATGGCAGTAGCGATTATATGTGAAAGAAATATATACGGCAGTGCGAGTTGTATGCAGCTGTACTATCTCGTGTAACCCCCGGGTAATAAAATGATTTAGGAGAATAACCTTAGCCAAACAGAGTATTATGTTAAAATGGATTAATAGTATAATTTTTTTTCTGATTACCAAATAGAGTTTAGCTAAGGAAAGTATACCATGAACAAATGCGGGAAATTTAAAAAATACTGGGGCTGCAAACACTATCACTATACCATGACAATGACGTTTGTTGCCATGTATTGAATTTCGAATAATTTTCATGGTGTACTTTCTGTAACCATATTCTAATGCTGACACCACAATGCAGAGTGGAGCAAAGTGAGCTTTGAATCCAGAGGAAAGGTGTTCACAATGCAACACAGAGGAAAATTCGAACTTTGAAATTAATATAACAGAACGCCATAACAACGCCAAATCGAGAGACAAGCAATCAACTATCGTTCCAAAATAAGAAATTCGAAAAAGAAGACCCCTGGTTCCACCATCAGATTGTTCGAAGCAAGCTAAAAATTAACATACCTACCATTTTCGGTTTTTAAATGTGATGTTTGCAAAAAATACCTCTTGTTTTATTATTAGCATTCATAAAAAATATTAAATTAGGAAATAACTAAAACGTGTTAGTTATGATAAAAACAGAGTACTCGTGTGAAGCTTTTGCCATTCCATGTACATGTTAGTAGTTCGAAACTCCAGTTTGTAAACTTTCGGAATTGGCATCGTCAAAATAAGAATAGAACCTATTTTCATGAAGATCCACTCTACTTCACTTAAAGCCATACATGGCCATATGCACTAATACGTGTAAAAAAAAAGGATGCCTGTTGCCACTCTACGCAATTCTACTTTACGCTGCATTGTAAATTCGGCATAACAGCTAAACTAATTTGTATAAAATAAGTAAAAATCGAGTTTTCAAACAAAACTGAGGCCAAGTCGCATGAAAAAGTAGAAAATAAACTTTTCTTCACACACAGAGGTGGACTCAGATTTTATTCGCTGACAATCACCGATATATTTCAGTAAGATCAATCAGAGGTAATAAGTGATTTGATTCATGAAGAGAAAGAATATTCAAGAGAAATGTCCCAATAAAAAAATCTGAGTCCACCCCTGACATTTCTCTTGAATATTCTTTCTCTTCAGGAATCAAATCACTTATTACCTCTGATTGATCTTACTGAAATATATCGGTGATTGTCAGCGAATAAAATCTGAGTCCACCTCTGTGTGTGAAGAAAAGTTTATTTTCTAATGTACTTTTTCATGCGACTTGGCCTCAGTTTTGTTTGAAAACTCGTTTTTTACTTATTTTATTTTCTGCCTTTTTCACGTAAACTTAATTGGAAAATTCTGCATTTTTCCTGAAACAGATTTATCACTAATCATATCGATGAAAATTTTTCCGATGATTTTCCCGCTTTTCCGGGTTTTCCATTGAGTTTTCCACAAAAGCATTTTTATGCAGCTCATTTCGCTCTACAACTTTGTCTTAGGTTGGAAAACGCTCAAACGCTTCCTTGGTCGGAAAAACTCCAGAAAAGCGTTTTACATGAATTTTCCTCGATTTTTTCTGCTAGTTTTCACCATTGTCGGAGAGAAAGTAATGATGCCAGTTGATAGGGAACTTGATCCTGCATAATTTAGAAAACTTTTTTATCGGAAAATTTTCCGGAAAAGTCGGAAAATTTTCCGGAAAAGTCGGAAAACTTTCCGGAAAATTCCAGAAAATTTTTCGGAAAAATCGGAAAACTCTGCATTTTTCCTGAAACGGATTTATCACTAATCAAATTTGTACCAAATTTTCGATTGATTTTCCCGATTTTCCAGGGTTTCCATGGAAATTTTAGGTTCAAATTTTGACAGATTCAATTGTCACGCGACATGAACCTGTGTACCAAATTTCAGCTCGCTGTGATGACGAAAAGTGGGTCTACGAGAGAGTCGAAAATAGTAAAGAAATAGACAAATTCGTGTACGAGTTAAAGGGAATGGCTGGCCTCAAAAAGGTTGAAAAATCGGTCATCAGTTAGTCTACTATTACGGGAGCTCCATGGATCGGGGTGACCTTGGCTCAGGCCCCGCCGGTCTATGCATAAAGATGGCACTGGGTGGAAGACGTTAGATTTGAGAATTATGTAATGAATTATCTAATGGTAAATGGTAATTTTACATATGGGCGACCGAAAAGTGATTCAAAACTAATTTTCTGATAATTCGGTCGATCGTGGTAGTTTTGACAGAGTTTAAAAAAAAATTTAAAAAACAGAACAAAAATTGAGTTTTAATGTGAAAATTGGCAAGATGGTAAGTTACATAGCCAAAATTGATAGAAAAATAGATATGTGTCTCCAAGATCAACAATTTTCGTAGTTAATTTTTGCAAATGTAAAAAAAAACATAAAATTGTTAAACGTCAAAACATAAATACATACATATATGGCACCTGCACCTGGTGAACCTTGCAAACTTTTGCAATACACAATAGAAACTTTGACAACTTCTGTATGATAGCAGTTAATCGGGCTGTTGACTTGAAAATTAAAATTATTTTGTAATAATTTACTACAGCAGGACTAACTTTTGACGGTAAAGATGTTTCCCAAATTTTTATTCAAAAAATTTCCCATACACTTTTTCCCGTAAACAATGCTAGCATCAAATGATAAAAGCATTTAGCCGTCAAAGCTGACAAAGTTTCAACAGAGTAGAAAGTAGACCTACTCGAGTTCAACCTCAACCTGGTCAACCTCAACAACTTTGCGATTGGAAGCTAGATAACCTATATGAAATCAGGTGATTCCAGGTGATTTTGTCTTAGGAATTTCAATTATAGGTGTTGAAAAATTGGTGTTTATGTATGTTTTGTGCAAGTGCATATATGTACCTCTGGCATATACTTTTCAGCCATTATTTGTTGTTTTTGTACCCATAAAACAAAAATTGTAAAATTCTAAAAATTTCAAACAATATCCTCAGATATTACCCCGCATATTCTGAAAATAAACTATGACATAATTAAATCCTATCCCACAATACCATGAAGTACAAAGATTCTGCTAGTGATGACTCGTCTGAAATTTGTAATATGTTTGCTTCATTTTTTGACAATGCATTTACCTCTTCGAATTTCCAACCTCGAAATAGCAACTTCAGTCATATGAACGACTCTCATAACGTTTCATTCACTATCCCTTCAATTGCACAAGAGGATTTTACTCATTCATATTAATGGGCTTCTAAATGACTTTACAACGGGTCCGGATGGGATCCCTCCAGCCTTTTTTGTTAAATCTTGCTGCCTTGCCCTTGCAGCTCCGTTGAGAATTATTTTCCAAAATTCGCTCGATAATGGTTGTTTCCCGCAGCTATGGAAAGACTCTTATATCATACTTATCCACAAAAAAGGTAGTAAAAATTAAATTTCAAACTATAAACCTATTGCAAAATTATCTTGCATGCCCAAATTATCCGAATCTATCATTCACTATCAACCTCTCGTAAAAATTTACTCTCTTCAAACCAACATGGATTTATTTCAGGCAGGACTACAACCACTAACTTCTTGGAATTTGTCTCGGATACCATTTGCGGATTTGCAAAAGGCTACCAGTCAGATTGTATTTATAAAGACTTTAGTAAAGCGTTGGACAAGCTATCTCATTCCATGATACTCTTTAAAATGGAAAAGTATGGGTTTCCCCTAACATTTCTTAAAAGGACGGAGTTTTATTTAGATAACAGAACATATCAAATATTATTTCGACATTCCATCTGAAGTGGCTTGAAAGCTACGTCTGGTGTACCTCAATGGAGTCATTTGGGACCATTGTTCTTTATTCTCTCTATTGACGACATTGTCACTATTGTGAGGCACTGTAATGTCTTGATTTATGCTGACGACATTAAACTTTCGCACAAATTAAATCTTTTAACGATTGTGAACAGGTATAGAGTGACCTTCACAGATTTTACGATTGGTGCAAAAGCAATAATTTGGTACTCAATATAGACAAATGTGAGGTTATGACTTTCCACAGAAATCAAAAACTAATTACTTACGATTATAGGTTTTCGGATTCCTCGATTCGCCGTGTGGTTTCTGTGTGTGACTTGGGTGTCAAATGTGACCAATTTCATCTCCCATATAAGTATATATGATATCAAAAAGTAGTTCTATGCTGGGTTTTATAAAACGTTTGTCCGAAGATTTTTCGATTCCCACCATAAAATTTCGTTTGCACACTTGCTTTGTAAGACCACTCCTTGAATACGCTAGCCCGGTCTGGTCTCTATTTTATGGTACTGATGTGTTTACATATCCTGGAATAATTCATAAATTCTTCCACCCTATGGGGATTGCTTGAAGCTTTTAAATATGCACTCGCTTGAGAAACGTCGCATGGTTGCCGATGTAACTTTTCTGCATTAACTCTGAAACGCGAATATTGATTCTCCGTTGTTACTTAACAAAATCTCCTTTCCTGATAGTAGGCACAATTTGAGAAGATTACCCCTGTTGCATGTGAACTCCTCAAAGTCTAACTTTACATTTGACATTTATAAGTATGTTTTAAAAAAACAAAAAATCTATATAAAATTCAATTTTGATGTTATATGTATTTAATTTTGTCTTATTATCTTGTTCTATGGTGCATGTCACTTTATCCTGTGTTCAGTTTTTGTTTATTTAGACATACTAATACTAACACCGACTAAATGATGAAAAGCATGTATTGTTGACCGTTTATCTATTAAACGCGTCACTGCATCCAGCTTGTGTTAAGATGATTTTGATAGTCTGATAGTCTTAAGACGTCCTAGATATACTTGTAGAGAGAATTTAACATTATTGAATACGCATTAACTGTGCCTAAATACCAGGGCCGGATCTATGGGGGGGGGGCACTCGGGTGCACTTGCCCCGGGCGCTAAAATTAAGGGGGCGGCAATACGACGGACTTCTGAACCCATAGCTAAACGAGAAAAAATCTAATTACAAGAATTGGAAAATTTTTTCAGACCATACTTAACACTTCAGTCTTCTTTCCGGAATCTAAAAGCTGCTTTGCTGATATCATACTTTCAATTGTGTTTATACTTATACAGGCAAGCAGCTTACTGTCTATTAAAATTAAGTCTGTAAGCCTACTAAAAATCCCGTTAAATTCTCAAATTGTACCTTTGTCTCATATGAAATTAATTCAAAAATTGTACAAATGTGGTTGGCAACACTTTGTTCCCCATCATCCATCAATCCTACCTCGAATGTAGACAGATTATGAGACAGTAGGCACAAGAACAAAGTTACCAGAAGATTATTATTATGCCAGCCGGAATTAAAGCCTTTGAATCTGAGTAAAAAAAAACGGATAAATCCATTCAACCTGAACGGCAGTTTGCCAGAATTCCTACCCAGAGTTTTTTTGAAACTGTCTCAAATTTTAGTAGTTTTAGCCGAGAAGATTCATATTGAAAAGCGGCAAAAATAAAAAACTAATATCTAACATAATTTAAATTTTTAATTTGTTATCCTTATGGTAATAATAACGGAGACAGACTTGCAATCTCAATATTGTATTTTGCGCTCAACCGCAAGTCTGTCTCTATATACTGAGTAGCAGCTCGGTATACGCTCGGTGTACACTCAGTAGTTAGTACATTGGAGCTCAATATTGAAACTGCAAAAAAAGTACGCGGTATACGAGTTTATTGCAATATGACCCTAGTTATAAACCATAATCATTTAATACACGAACCTTTTAGAACCGAATTTAATACTAATACAACTTTTTCTGACATTTAATATTTGACACTTATAAAATTGAAGTGTCTATTTCGTTTTTATTTTTCAAATAGACAAGTAATTTTACAATATTTGCTCGCGTTTTGTACATGCGCGGAACTTTCTTAAGTCAAATGACATATTTAGTGATAAATCAAATGTAAGCTCTCTAATTAAATTCTTAGTATCGTAAAATGCAAGTGTGTCTCTGAAATTTTATATTGCAATTAACATAATTGCATTATCAATATATAAATATGAAAATTGCAAGTCTGTCTGTGGTATAAAATAAACTGTATTTGTAATGATACGATTTTTTACTTTCCTTTTATTTTAAAACAGTTGGACATTCAAACGACATTTAAGATCTATAATGGATCTTACTTTTCGTTTGAATTTCAAATTCTTTTTATTTAACAATCATTTATTTCAAATTCAAATTGTTTTTAACAATTATGATTCTACATAGGTCTAGGGTATGCAGTATCTATAAATAGGTCATCTATCATATACATATAATGCCTAGTATACCCTGGAGCTGTAATAAAATTTGTCCCAAATAAAGATCGTTGTTAGAGGGGGCGGTAACTAACGTCTTTGCCCCCCTTCAAAAGTTTTCTAGATCCGGCACTGCTAAATACAACCACAGGAAATCCTATCCGAAAGGCACGGAATCTACAAAGGACATTCGTCGCCGCTAGGGATATCCTTCTAAGTTGTCAATTTGTGCTGTGTAATGTAATCTAACCATTTCTGTCACTGCCATGGACATCGCGCTATTGTTTTTTATTTTTATAATTTTAAAATATTGATACCCTCCACGAGATTGATATGGATACATCATTTAGAAGAAGAATTTTTAGAGTTGGGTATAATCTATTTACAAAAAAAAAAAATTAATTCACCCATGGAGACAACACCAAATCCATTATTGCACTCATCTCTCTAATTAAGTATAAGATATTTGTTCATATCTCATCAAGACCAGACAACTTTTAGAACATTTCCCGTCTATGTACTCTAGACAATTATGCCCGGTAGCAGAAATCTAAATAATTATAGCTCCTGAAATATATCAATCTAACTTTATGATTTTTTTTTATTATCTACTACATCAACAGATATGAAACCTTCTCTTCAAAATTTTGTATTTTCAAAGATGCAAAGTTCAGTTAAACAATACTACATATCCGTTCATAGATTTATCTCCTTTTTTTTTTTTTTGTTGATATTTGTTTTTATATATATTATAGTAATGTTGTTATCACAATGGATTATTTCTGTATCCTTTTTGGTATACATATAACATATAACATATACGTGAATATATTTTTTCATTATATTACAGGTCCAATTTAAGCTTCATCATAACAAATTTAAATATTCCCTTAAAAAATCTCAAGAATTTTCCTAAACCTGTTCGTTACTGTTGCCTATTTGCATCAGAGATCTCTTCAAAAATGTATGTCATATTTAAACTTCTATTTCACGCACCGATTATAAGTTATAAGCTTGACATAAGTAAATATGACATGGACGTAGAGCAAAGAGCAGTCGTCAAGAGTATGTGATTCAATCTCAAATCTCTAGTAGAGCTGCGATGCGACGCTTTAAAAACATTTTCATTTATACTGTGGCTACCTACTGTACCGTTGCCATACAGTCGCAGTACGCGCTTCGAGAAGATCATAACCGTTTGCGCAGGTCGTTAAGTAGTAGTAAGAGTGCACAATATACTTAATTCGCGCAAAAGCTAATTGAGTTTAAGAATTATCACTTTTTCTTTTGGTTCGTTTTATCTTTAACAAGTTCATAATCTCTTGAATCTTGTGATTATACGTTTTTTTTTTTTTTGTTTTAGTTAATCGAAATATATTTCTATATATAAAACACTGTGAAAAGGCACTTTTTCGTAGATAAACTACTATTACCTACTCTCTGATCTAATTATAAATAATAATAACTATAATGAAGTCGTCCTGGATTGTTTTTACTGTTGTTTTACTAGGATGTGTACTCGATAATACACCATGTGAAGGATCAAAGAAGTATAATCGATACTTGGCTCACATCTTTAATAAATACGGCAGTGGAGGTACTATGTCATTTGAGGTATGAGTTCGTTGGGTTCAATTTAGTTTATTGAATTAGCTGTGGCATGTGTATACTTATGATATATCTTCAATTTGTCAATTTATGTTTTATTATGTGTATAGCTAGTAAAATTAATTTAAATCATGGATTAAGTTTTTGTGTTGTTTCACCAATTTTTTGAGCGTACCGGTTTTTAGGTGATGCTAATGAGTTTAGGTGACTTTCTAAAATACTTTCTTTTGACCGAAAAATACAAACATAAGCTTTATATTTGCTTTGACCTTTTTTTTTTTGATCGCATGTACATAAGTATGTAAAACAAAAAAAAAATATCTCCTGTCATCAAAAGTGTAATTTTCTACTTCAATTCCAATTTTAATTAAAAAATATTTACTCATCATCATACATACATTGGTATTTTTAATATATACCAGATTCAGTCATTTTCACGTTTGTTTGTTTTATATATAAACAAAAAACTAAGTATGAATAAACCTCTCATTTAGATGGTATTTTTTAGCTTAGGTATTAAATGATACGTGATTAATTTAGAAACATTATGACAATGTCGTGTGACTTTATATAAATTTAAATGAAATATTTCTCCAGAAAATTAGTTTTCCACAATATGAAAGCAATGCAATATGAAAGAAACAGAAACAATAATAAAATCAGAAATTTTTTATAGCATACCTACCTACAAGAAAAGATTAATGTAAAAATAATAAACAAAAGAAACGTAGGTATGTATATAGCGCGACGACGTGTAACGTTTAAATAGAAAAGATGTAAACAATTTTTTTTTTTTAATTCATATACATAAAGCTTTCTTAGAATGAGAGTAATACCTACTCTCGTTCGTATGTACATACATGCCTAAGTGTTTTATGTTGAAAATTAACAAACAAAAAATTTTTTTAGTGTTATCAAAAATAAAAATATTTTACACCTTTGATAGCATTTTTTTTTGTTGCTCACACGGTTAAATGGAAAAACCATCTGGCGGCTGTGATAAGAGTATAGAAAAATTCATCGTTAATTTTTAAAATATAAAAATATACATAGGTAAAAAAAAATAGACTTTGTGTCAACATTTTCAATAAAAATATAACAATCATTGATTTATAACAATGAACTGAGCATTTGCTATTTCATGTGGCACACATTTTGTGTTTCTGTATATCAGGGTTTGAGCACCCTTTAAAACGTTTACTACATTAAAAAAAACATATAAAACTCATCCAATTATGTAGATGTAATTTTACACCCAAAAATTGAATTAAATTAAAAAACTATATTTCAAGTGATATTTTAATTGCTTATAAGGAATTTAACTCATTCCGACTTTAATTTTCAAAAGGTTATTTTTACCTGAATCCTGCGTATCGGCAAGAGATATGAAGCATGGTAAACACTAGCTTTACATTATTCTTCCTGCGGTGATTGCATCTTCAGCCAACATAAAAATATCAAATGGCATAAGAAAACGTTCAGAAAGCGATATTTTGTGTTGGTAGCTCCAACTTTGCCATCCATAGCGCGAAAGAGAAAACTATAAAACTTGTGTCATTCTTTCCTATAGAAAAATGGCAAGACGCTCAGTCCATTGTTATGAGTCAGTGGTAACAATTCGCAGTCGTGTAGTGTTTACGAATTAGTTGAAAAGGGGGTGGGGATATTTATGTGTTTTTTTTTTTTTTGCTTTTAGAAGGTTAAATGCACAAACGCATATATATCTACGAAGTAAGATAATAAATATCTAAATAAATAGAATATAATAATAGATATAACGTATAGGGTCCTTAGACATGAAGTACATACTTAGTACTTGCGTCGGTTTAATGAGATCGACAAAAGATCAGAGCAGAGCAGACCAGGGCAGTTCGCTTTAGATTAGTCTGTCAAACTAAAATTAGAGCAGAAAAGAACAGAAACGACCAGCAAATTAACGAAACATATTTTTCTGAAATTAGAAAATATCAACAAACTTAATTTTTGACAGTATTTTTTCTACTAGTCTCCACTCATTGCCTACTATTAGTTGCACCAATTCACTTTAGAGCAGACTCATTGAAAACTCAGTTCAATTCACATTCGAGTTCGTGTACTTTAGAGCAGTGCGGTGATTCACTTCTTGTGTCGCTGTCCGGGTCTCTCTGGAAAGTATTACAGATTCCTTGGCTCACACCTCCTGGAAGAACTGCATGTAGCAGCCAAGGAGGGTTGGGGGCTATTTCTGAATTTCGTTAGAGCGTCCGGCTGGGAGCTATGAGCAATTGCTCAAAAGTCTGGAGAGTGAACAATGGGCCTTAGTGTGGTCTACGCTCCAGAGTACAGATAGAAAAATATAGAAAAAACGCAAGAGTTCTTACAAACTTATATGTTAGACTAGCTAAAGTTGTCCGTTGTTCTCTCTTAAATTCGAATGCGTTACAGACAGAGTCTGGGCTTTTCTTAAGTTAATGGCTATACACAGGAAAAATTGTATAATTTTTTCTTGACTAAACACAGGAAAAATTGTATAATTTTTTCTAATTCAATCTATTAATATGTACGCACTTTTTAGAGATAGTTTTTTTTAACAATGACCATATCACAAATAATATGACTTAGACACACAGTTTAAAAAATATGGAAAACTTAAACTTAAACTGCCTACTCATAATATATCAATTTTTCGTTAGGACAATTACTCCCAAAAACTCGTTGCAAAGACTCAAATATTGTATCACTTGTCTTCCAGGCGAGTTTTTTTTTTTACAATATTCAGGTTTCTATACGCATCCAACAAATATTCTTTCACACCGTACATTTTAGTTGACTCTGAGTATAATTGGCTAAGTATATTGTAAAATTGTGAATCAATTTTTATTAGACAATTCTCTCCTTTTTTCTATCTACAAGCATTTTTTTTTTTTAATTACTTTAAAATATCTTCCTCACATATAGAAAACACCTAGAAAACTACAAAAGCCCGCCAGTTCTGTAGTTACTGATCGACCATTTTAGGCAACTACTAAAAGATGCTAAAAGTATCGTCTAGAAAATATGTCTAACGGAGGAATCCATAGGTTCGCTCCTAGAATAAGTGAAAAGGATTTTAGATGTACAAACATATAAGTCGGCAAATCGGAAATGAGGAGAACTGATGACATGCGCCAGTTCAAGACAGATGTGATACAGATGTGGCCCAATATATGTCCTGCAATGCTAAGAAGGAGCCGGAATGATGTGCGTAATCTTACTGGGTTTATTACGATACTCTACCTCTTTGGCAAACAAGCATCCAAGCTCCATACTGTAGCTCCATGAAGCTGTATGTATGAGGCAAAGGTTGAGAGCACCTATTGTGTAGGAGGAATACGCTTGGTAGCTACTTTTTCTGCGATCTGGAGGAATTAGTAGACAAAGAGTTGAGGGACCTGGTATGGTTCATTAACTCTTGTGGCTTGTTTCAGCACACCCCCTAAGTCTGAGATATCTTTTCCAGGTAGGGTATGTACAGTATAGTACTCCTCTCAACTCACTATAATCCCTCGTGTTGAAATTGGCTAGATGACGAAAATTGGCCCATTACACCATCTACACCCGAATTCATATGTTATGATCATTCAAAATTACATTAAGACATAAAAAATCACTTATGGACATAAAAGATCACTTTCGAGCCTAAAAAATCATTGACGGCGAAAGTGTAAATCGAGTATTTTTTTATCAATTTTAGTGGGCAGTCTTAATTTTGATCAAATTGCCGAGTTTCATTGATGTAATTCGCATAAACAAAAAATTACATTTTATCCGTCTGCTTGTTAAGCCCCGACCCTTCAATGAGCATAATAAGTAATTTAATAAAAATATTTAATTTTCCTCCTCTCACCATTTCTTATACTTCTAATTTTAAGGTACCTGTGGCAAATAAGGCCCACCTAATTTGAAAATGCAATAAATAAAGTATTTGTTGATATAGAACTACAAAAACAAGTTTTCCGTGAAGTTTATTTATTTGCACAACTAAAAAAATTGAAAAACTATAACAGAAGTGGATATTTGAAAAAATAAAAAACTACCACAGTTATAATAAGGCCCAAAGTAAAAATTACCTTTTTCAAAATCTTAATCAGAGGAATGATTCCCTTTAAACTTGCTAAAACTAAGAAAATCAACAAAATTCGGTAATTTTTATTAATTTCGAATAAAAATAAAACTGGGCCTTTTTACCCCCCCCCAGGGGGATAATAAGGCCCCAACAGCTTTAGTTATAAGTTTCCTAACGTAAAAGAGAGTAAATCCAAACAGTCTTCATTCTTTGGAACAAAAATTTTGTCACAATCATAATCCTATATAGGAACATTAGTTTCATTGAGAATTTAGGTTAGGTAGGGTAATAAAAGGCCCACGGTCTACTCCAGTGGGTCTTCTTACACCTATGACAAGATTTTACAAAATTACTCATTAATGAAATAAACACAATGGTGAGCGAAAAACAACACCGAAATCATAAACTACATTACCTAACGTTCAAATTAAACACGTTACTACATTTGGAAATAGCAATTAAACAACGGAACTTATGATTTTGTATAGGCGATGATTTGTATAGGCGGAGACATACCGTTCGCTACTCGCAAGATGGCGGCGCGAGCCCCCTCGACGGTATTCCTGTCGACTTAATGCATGCGCGCATAAAGTATGAGGTCGTTGCGATTCATTTTAGTAGGAATTTTTAAATATGGGCCTTATTACCCAGCGGGCTTTATTTACCGCAGGTAACTTAATCTGTAACTTAAAACCGTGAATATTTGAGAGGGGAAAATGCGCAGTAAAAATTAAACTTCAGATAACTTGGCGGTGTAAAGGAGTATTTTAATGGAGAATCTGATGAAAAATTTCATCAAAATCGGAGTTGTATTCATTTTGAAAATTTCAAAATCATTTGATATTTTACTACGCTTAATTTAGAATATTACACTCTTTGTTTTGTCTATATATTCTTACCGTTATGACATTGGAATAATTAACTAATCAAATATTTCTATATTTTTTGTCACAAGAATATTCTATTCTTCTAAATTTTTATACCTTGCATTTATAAGAATTAGCTACAAACTATGAAATAGGTATAAAAAAACGTGGAAGAAAAGGGGTAGAGTCTACTCTTGGCTACTGATGATTACTGTTTATTATGATAAGAATAGTTATCAACTCTATTTATACAATAATTTCCTAACTAAATTAACAAACAAACAAACCAAAACAAAAGGGGATGCGAGAAGTATGTGTACAAAATATTCACAAGAGACATGTGATGTGAAAACAACAAAAAAAAAAATCTGTTTTCAAAAAATCATAACTCAAAAGTTACTGACTTTTTCTGATGAAAAACATCAGAGATTATCTACTTTACATCTTCATATTATCTCCATAATGGTACATATCTATTTACATAACTGAAAAATTTATAATATTTTCTTAAGAGATAATAATTTTGAGTTCCGTGTGAAATTTTCATAATCAACCTCTCTCTCACAACATTTTTGTTGTCAACCACTGCGTATAATAAATATAAGATATAAAATAGACAATTAAAAAAAAAAAAAAAAATTTAACTCAATGTATATGACCTAAGACACAAAATAAACAATTAGGTAAATACATATACATATATGTACATATGTACAAACTAAACATCTTCATCTTATAAAATATATTTACATACCTGAGTAATCGAATCGCAACTCACTGCAGCCTCCGCACACTAATAAAATTCTCACTATCGCGCAATTAACGTTTATTTCTTTCAGGGTTTGGAACATTTAATGCATAGCCTGGGTCTTGGAGCTCTAGAATTCAATCCCACACACACAATAGAAGAGCATCATCCAGATGGCTACAAATTACCGGATCTTATACTTGACGACGACGATCTTGCTGAGGACAACGATCTGCAAAATAATGAAAAATATGATAATCAACGAATGGAAGTTAAAGAACTAGAACCAAGCCAAGCAGCCCAAGTTTTGAATGAATTAAGTAATTTAAATAATTTTGACACGACTACTACTGAGGACAGAAATATGCCAAGCTTTAAGGAAATGCATGACCCAAAACATCGACACCCCCGACATCATGGTAAGTTATATATGAACATTAGGTCGTATACCCCCACTCTATTGTACCATAATCCTCATTTTATATGAGCAACAGTATAATTATAATCTGCAAATGTAATTACCTTGCGGCCTAATTAAAAAATTAACACGTCTAAATGTCACCTATACAACGGCGCAATATAGTAGACGGCTTGTCTCTATTTAAGCACATTAATTTAACTTAGTAATTCTATGGAAATGGAAATTTCTATAAAATATTCTAAAATAAAATCGATGCGTGCGCAGCTACTACATATGTATGTATGTATGTAGTAGATTTAGTAGATTTAAGTTAGTTAGCTTATTGGACTTAACGATCTCAACTTTTCTTGGACATCATACAATTCGAAAAGGAAGTTGAAACGGAATTTTTAAATGAAATCATCTTTAAGAAATTTGTACTTTTATGGTTGCATCAATTTACAAATTTTGAATTGTTCACTGATTATTGTGTACAGGCTATTAACTAATCGTTTTGCGCAGTAGTTTTCTTAGTTATGCACTTAATGTGATTAAATCTAATCACACAATTTATAATGAACTTAATCAGACAACTGGCATCAACTGATTATAAATAGGAGAAATATTATAGAGGTGATAATAGATTTTATAATCGGATTAAGACTCCCTAAGATATACATCAGCAAAAGGTTCCTGAAAAGTTTTAAGATGATTCAATATAGCCTCCAGGAATAAAGTCATAGAAGACCAGCAAAGAAGTGGATGAGCCGTGAATCTCAATTCTCACGCGGAACTCTAATTTGATGCATAGAATGATCTAAGAAAGAAGACATGCTGAATGTGGGAGTTGATTGGTCGAGATGTTAGTGACACAAGGTCCTTGGCTCCTATCGAACTGTATTTCTAGCAGAAAGCCATGTAATAGAAACGTACGTTAGAATCAATCTACAAAAACGTTATCGACACGCAGTTATACATATACATATAAATTCCAACAGCCACAACGCGATTAAGGTATTAAAAAATCTAGTTCCTTCACTTCAAAGCTGGTTTGAGACTGTAAGGAAGTTCTAGATTTATTATCAAAGGATAATAAATTAATCCTTAGGTGAGATACGAGGGGCATGAACATAATGAGACTGCTGAATATTTAGCAATAAAAGGAGCAGAACCTTCATTTACCGAACCTGAACTTTTCTGTAGCCTTATAAAAACACACCTAGGAAGAAAAACATTATCCAAAACAAAAAAGGCAGAACCTACTTGAACTAAGACAGACGAAAAAGTTCGTCAATTTCCCATATAAAGTCTCTTAAAATATGTCATCAATTGTGGTAAGCACAATATCAGGCCAGATTCACTGGCATACATATTAACTGGTCATTAGGAATACATGCTTAAGAAAATGGGTAAATCTACAGACGATAATTGCCGACTCTGTGATAAAGATTATGTGCCAAAGAAGCAGTGTCTCTTGATGACTGTAGGAAGATTACGCACGTCATTCCAATTCCTCCCCGGAAGAAATTCAGTCTTCTCAGGACATATCTCGGATTCAAGCTGTCTTGAAATCTCTCATGTAGTCAGTTCTCCCCATCTGCGATTTGTCAGTTTACAGGCTTCTACATCTACAATCCTCTTCACTAATTCTAGGGACTGACCTATGGATTCTTCTGCTAGACATATATTCATAACGGAACCCTTTATGGGCAGATCATCAACTACCTCTTTTCCAGGTATATAATTATGACCATAGGTATCCAGCAGAAAAGTACTTGAGTCCAGACCTTTAATTGCTGCTTGGCTGCCAATACAAATCCTGATAACTCAATTGCTGATTACCTCATAAGCGACCTTGCTGCCTTGCAAATAGCCAGAGCCTCCGCTTGGAGCACACTACAGTATGTAGTCCGCTAGGCAGTACAATTCCTGTATTTGACGGATCGGCTCTCATTACCCCATCCATTCTCAAACCATCCGTAAAGTCACATATATCAGAGTCATTTGCCACGCGATTATCATCCCACTGCTCTCTACTAGGAATGCTATTTGAGAACGCTTTCTCAAAAACTCGTCTCCGTAGCTCCCTGTATATAGTCCCAAAGACAGAGCTTCAGTATTCTGCTGTGTCAAGGTCTACTGTTATCCAACAGGCTGACTTTCTAAGCCTTAGTGATCTTTTGCAGCTATACATTTTCCATGGATGTCAAGTGGCGAGAACCGGAACATAGTCTCCATTGCTACCGTTGTGTTGGTATTGTTCGAAAAGCACCTGTAATATCGAGACATGCAGCTCTCTGTATTTTAGTAAGACTTTTCAGATATATCGCTTTCTTTAAACTTACTCGCAAAAATACTTCAATGCCTGGGTAAAGGTTTTATAACCTCGGCTCGCCAAATACTCCAATGTCTGGGTAAAAGTTTTATAACGCCAATATACGTCCGGAAAACTTACCCTAATGAGGTTATAACCTTCCTGAAAAGGACAAACTTTGACTGAACCTAACATAGCATTGCGCAAAAGCTCTTCTAGGTCGCAGTGTTTAGTTAGTAGAGGTCGGATTTCCGACCCCTAACGCTGCTTATATAATATTAATAAGTATTCTAGTCTAGAAATTCGTAAAAATATATTTTTTTGTTTTCATATTTTCAAAGTTTAACTATTCAAGAATATGCCTACAAGAGGATTTTTCAAAATGGTGGCTTGTATCTTTTATATTTAGTGTTCAACTGCATCCAGCTGCTAACAGTTGAATTCTAACTTCTAAACCACTTGGACTTTAAGGGGTAACGCTACTGTAACGGCTAAAAAAAAAGGCTTTTTCACGAATTTTTTTCTCGCGAAATTAAAGGTGTTTGAAAAAAACCTTTTAACTTTATTGATAAATTTTTGACAGCGAAAAAAAAAACAAAATGGCGGCTCCATAGCCATCTTCCCGGGACATGTTTCGGAGCAAGTTTAACGCGCTTGGTGGCGACCTCCATTTTCAAATTAAAAAAAATTTTTTCTCGCACTGGACCTTTTTTTTTCTTATTCTAGAAGGTTTAAACTATTTTTTAAGCCAAAAAAACTTACAGTGGCGTTACCCCTTAAACGCGTTTTTCTCGAAACTGCCTTTTTCAAGACGATGCCCACGATTTCTCAAGTTCTACTGGACTGATTTACTTGAAATTTTTTTGAAAGTCTTCTTTATAGACTTGTCTATGTCCGGAACTAGCCGCATCCGTAATATCAATTTTTACTATTTTTAAAAAATTCGAAAAAGTCAAAAAAAGTGGTACAAAAATTGCTTTTTTTTTCAGGCAGCGGCCATTTTGTGAAAAAAAAAATTTTCAACTTTTCCCAAGTTCCGGACATAGCGACATTACTCTAGACTAATAATCTTTTTTATTTTATTTTTTCGGATTGCTAGGCGGGTTGGAATCGTGGGCATGATCACGCGCCAATTTTTTGAGGCCCCCACTTCATCAGCTGCTAATTTTTTTAATTTTCAACTTTTTTAATTTTTTTAATTTTTTTCTGTATTCTTGTAATGTTAATAAATAACTCATAAAAAATGGATAGAAAGATATTGATTGCCATTTTTTTACGGTACTTCAAAAATCACCTAAAATTCGGGCCTCTAGACTAGAATACCCCCTTAATAGACTGACTATCTATGAAACTGACTGACTATCAAAAACACTAGACAAATTTCCATCTCAGATGTGTCTTTTTTCGACGTCTAGAACTAGTCTGCTTGATTAAAAATTGGGCACAAAACCAGCAATTTATAGTTCCATGTTTTTGATCCTAATTATTCCGACCTGCCCAATGGATATTATTGTTAGCCTTTAGTTTGGCATTGGAAATTTGGCATGCTGCATAGTCTAGATTGATACCAACCAGCGGGGCTGCCACCATTTATTTTTATTGTCTGACGAATTTCTAAGAGCTCTATTTTATACAGAATATTTATCAGAGACAATAATTGTATATTAACGTACCAAGCACCTGCTTATTTAAGTCAGAGTAGATTTTTATATATTTGACAAATTGTTTCAAACATTAAAACTCTTTACCAATTGTGTAAGAGAGGATTATCAACTGGTAAAGTATCCATCGATCGGATAATCTAGCTCTACTTCTTTGATATTATTTACTTGGAGTTTCTTTACAAAGCACTTATCATTGCTTGATTTTTTTCCTGAAGTCTTGAGCCTAATGCACAGCTTACCTGAAGCCAACTCTTACTTAAAGCTACTCGAATCATTGAGTTATACTAAATTGATTACTTTTCAGTTTGAATTACTTTTATTTAAGCAAAATCAGTAAACTTTGCTTTGGGAAATTATTAATTTAAAAAATATTCATCTTATCAGTAGCAATATAATTTAATATTAAGCAGGAGACTCAACCTGTTCTTATCAGCTTGATTGAACAGATTCACATCGTGTAACTTAGTTGTTTGCTTAAACGATAAACAGTTTTCATCTGCCGGTAAATATTAAAGCTTTAACAAAAAATATGGTTTCATTGAATAGTGTAAAATAATTTTATAAAAAAAAACAAAAAAAAGCAAAATGAGTGACTTGTTTAACACCTTCAATTCCTTAAGGTTTGATTCATTTTTAGTAGATGAAAATTTTTTTTCGAAACTGGGTTTTTTGAAAATAATTTTTTTTTTCCGTATTCTAAGAAATATTGTAGCAAGTGTTATACCATTTTAGAATCCTTATTAAATGCATCAACTTTTAAAGTTACTTGCCAGAGTGGCGTAGTACATTTTTTTTTTTTTTCAGTACAGTCAGTTAAAGTTCAACGAATTATTAACTTTATATTGTTGGTTCGTCAAAATGTGACATTTTCTTCCAAGCTGGAGCAGTTGGCTTAGAACTTAAAGCAACAGGTTACATAAGCACTATTCGGGATTACATAAGAAAAATAAAATTGAAAAAAAGTAAAGATTTGTAGCAACAGGAGCTAATAAACCATCACAAGGTGTACATTTTCTCGAAAACAAAAGAAATGCCTATAATTTGAAAAATACATGACTTAGATTTTTTTTTTTATATTTTTCTGGTAAATGTTACGATTTGGTCTATCACCCGGTTCCGGCTTGACGTCGCCTTACGGGACACCCTGTATATATATATGAATTAAAATAGAGAAGATTTGCTATAATTTATGTCTTAACCTTTATCTTGTAATATTAATGGTTTCAGCGTACGAGCCCCGCAGAGTCTACTCCAATACGCGTATTGATAGCAGCCCGGCTTTTCGGGGCGTAGTAAAATATTTTACATTAATAAACGAAATGCGGCTGTTGGAGTAGATTTTGCTGCGCTGAAACCATGTATATTACAAAAAATAAAGGTTCAGACATAAATTATAGGAAATTTTCTCTAGTTTCATTTATTATATAACTATTTTCATTAAAATGAGCCGGAAAGAGATATTGCAAAAAAAAATACTGTTTTTGGGAGAAGTGGCAAAGTGAAAATTCGGAAAGAGCACGTCGAAATCTATAAAAATACCAATTTTCCTAACTCCCGGAAAACATTTAGGGAAACCCCTTTTTAAGTACTAAATGACTGGACTATTAAAATAAAAAGTGAATTAGTTTAAAAGAAAAACCAAGTAGGTAGTTTAATAAGGAGAGGGTCCGTACTCGTCATCACCGATTTCATCCAAATTCACTGTATTTGTTCAAGAAGGAATTTATTTGGATTCTCCGGTATACAGCTTTTGAACAAATATAAGTTTACCCGGGAAAAAATCCTAAAGAGTAATCTCTATTTTTAAATTCACAGTATATGTTGTGCTTGACTAGAAATGAAAGTGACATAAGTGTACACTCCAGATGGCCAAGAAAAACCGTAATAATGCTTAACGCAGGTGAGCCCGGGGTTAAAAGGGTTAAAATTAACACTTTTCGGAAAACTTTGATAAATACCATCTTACGAATATATTCGCAGCATTTAAGCCACTTTCTTTTCGATACAATTACCTATAATCTTACCAAAAGTCATTATTTCAATTAGTTTAGGAGCATTTTCAAATATAAGATTGCGAGGTTTGCTAAATTACTTTCAACTTACATTTATTAGCTGCATACATAGTAAGGCTACCACCCTTTACCTCTCGGCCAAATTCCAACCCATTTTCAAAATTCCTTTTGTTAAATTCGTTGTTATATTTTTATAATTTTTTGTAACTATTACCAGATTCGTACGACAGCGGGTTACAGAGTAGTAACCAACCATAATATATCATAATAAAAAGAAAATTAATAAATAAAAACAATTTAAAAAAAAAAATATTTTTCCGGGGATGGTGGTATTTATTTTATATTCTACCGTCTGTGTAGAATATTCGTACAAAATTCCATCAAAATCGGGTGATAAATTCAATGTCAAAAGGTCATTCATATGTACCGATTAATCAATTCTTTTGTTTATTTTTATGGATGCGCTTTTATTAAGAGATTATCTGTACAAAATTTCAGGAAGATCGGATGTCATTTACCAATTTAAAATAATTAAATCTATAAAAACTTTGCCTACCCACTTTTCGCCATCTACCGGAGATCTATGAAAACTCACGGAAATGCCACTTACAGAATCGGCAGTCTACAAACCTCTCTGTCGTTGGCATTTTACCCAAATAAATTAATGCTTTCGTTCAAATTCTGTTTCAATTTAACCGCAACAATTCCCGTGAAAATTTGCAAATTTGAGCATTTTCCAAGGGATAAGCCTACAAATCCCCGGGCTACCTTACATTATGCATTATTTCGGATTCAGTTGGTCATCTGGTGCTCCCACTTGCGTCACTTTCATTTCTAGTCAAGCCCTGCATATACTATGAATTTGGACGAAATCAACGATGACGAGTAGGGACCCTCTCCTGTAAGATTCTTTAGAATCATTAGCTAGAGGAGAAATGCAATTGTTCGGGAAGGAAAATATAATTACAGTAAATAAGGCTACAAAAATCTCAGATGTATATATGTTGAGGTGTCATGAAATTCCACTATCTCAACATAGATCGATGGATTGAAAATCCCTGGAACGTAGGCCACAGTAAGTCCCATTGTTCACTCTCCAGGCTTAGCGATTGCTCATAAGTCGCAACCGGGCGCTCTTACAAAGTTCTATATTGGCACTCAACCACTCTTCTTGCCGGCTTCATATAGTTCGTCCAGGAGATGGGAGCCAAAGAATCTGCAATGCTTTTCTGAGAGAGCCGGGCAGTGACAATCAAGTCAGTCAACGTTTCGGATCCCTCTTCGCATCCCCTACATACAGGATCATTAAAAAGTCCCATCCTGTATAGATCACAACATAGATACGCTTTAATATAATTTACGTTCTAAATGTTAGACTCTTTCTTAACTCTTAACCTATTTAAGTATATTAACTTAAGGCGACATCAACAAGCTAAATATTGAACAAATCTCTAAACAAAACAAAAACTTTTCAATTTTTATTTACAGCTGATCCTGATTCAGGCAACAAATGCCTCTCACCGAAATCCTTAATGAAGTTAGTCATTGATTCCGATGATATCTACAATGATAAAAAACTCAATTATAATGTTGATTTTGAAAGATCAAGAAGATATGCCGATGAAATCACAAGTGATAAAACCGAGGATGAAGCATATACTCAATTGCTCAGTTCACTTAAAATTACACCAATATCATTCATGAAAATGTGTCCAGCTCTTTTAGTACAAATAGACCAGGATGCATGTGCTAAACCACTTATCTCAGAAGATGCGTTCGATCCTGAATCCTATCTTTATGGTAAGAGAGTTGTAAATTTCCGCTGTACTTTAACGCATCTTAACTAATTGTTTTTTTTTCAGCTTGGATATATGCATCGATTGCAATTTTTATTATATCCTCCTGCGGTTTGGTTGGTGTTGCCATTGTACCCCTAGCAAAATCAGTAGCATATGATGAAATACTAAAATTTCTTGTAGCTGTAGCGGTTGGTACTTTATGTGGTGATGCTCTTATGCATTTATTACCACATGCAATGGGTGGTGGTCATGATAAGGGAGCTGCTGAAGAAAATGATCATGAATCGGGTCATAATAACGAACCGGTTTGGTTATGTGCATGTGCTTTTGTAACATGTCTTTTTATGTATGCCTTAGAAACATTGCTACCACTGCTTCGTGGTTCAAATGGACACAATCATGGTCATTCACATCATCATGATCATGTTACGAGTACAGAATATGCTGCAACAAATATTGATATGGAAATTATTTCAAAACAGCCACAACAACAACCTGATGCTAAAGAGCTTAACATTATGCTTGATGAACAAAAATTAGATAAGAAAAGTATAAAACTTAGTCCTGTAGCATTTATGGTGATTCTGGGTGATGGTCTTCATAATATTACCGATGGCCTAGCTATTGGAGCAGCATTTGCTGGTGATCCTGTAACTGGTATGGCTACTGCTCTTGCAGTTCTATGCCATGAACTTCCGCATGAACTTGGTGATTTTGCTCTACTCCTGCAGACAGGAGTGAATATTAGGAGAGCTATTTTCTTGAATATTGTGTCATCTATTCTTAGTTTTATGGGAATGGCAGCTGGATTACTTGTGGCTGGAATACATTCTGGTATGACTAGATGGATTTATGCTAGCACAGCGGGATCATTTTTATATATTGCCCTGTCCGATTTAATACCAGAAATGAATCGAAGTGGAAAACAGGATTTAAAAAATTGTCTCATACAAATTCTTGGTATGCTTTTCGGGGGTGGTATTATGATGATAATTGCACTTAATGAGGATAGCCTGAAGATGCTATTCGAGTGATCTAAAGTGGTTCTGAAAAATGTGAAAAAAATAAAAAAACAGCTTTATTCTAGCTGTGCTGTGAAATTGTTGAGTATTATTTTAACATGTATATTCGAGGAATATATTTTTTAAATTATTTAAACGATTTTTCAATTTGTTTTATCTCAAATTTATTTTTTATATATAGTAAGAATAGAAAATAAAGTTATTTAAGTATTTTTTATTCTTGGGATGAGCAAATCATTGACGTAGAGATATCGTCTTTGACGTAGGTAATAATATACTCGTACATATGTGTAACAAGACACAGATTTTAATCCAATTAACACGAATTCTAGCAAAGCTTTGTCCGATTTAATCTTATACTTCTTGCTGGATTGATTGCTTCACGTCATAAATAAATTTGATTACCATATAAACTTTTGAGCTATTTACAAATTCTTGAGGTTATAAGTATAATGTGGATTGAAATAAATGGGACTATCAGAAAGAGAGGACTAAGCCACTCAGCAGATTGCAAATGAATATATTTAATTTTTTTTACATGTTGGCAAAGCTCACAGGGGTACCCTATGATGCCATAGCAAAACCTTGGTAGGAAAGGTAGAAGGTAGGAAATTGAGGATTATTCGGTTGAGACAAGTAGCTGACGGTGCGCATTACGCTTGAATGTTTGTGGCTCATACCAAGAGAAGGGTCGGAGGGGGGGGGGGGGACAGAGGATGGCAAACTGCTCCACATTCGTACTGTTCTGGTTATTCACTGAATTTCACGGTATGGCCGAATTTCAGGTGAGCTCGGATTACAGCTCGCATGGTGCTCATATCAAGAATTCTACAAGGGATCAGGCTAGAAATTTCGTCAGAACAATGACCATAGAAGTAGCGATAAAAGAGAGACAGATATCCGACATTACGTCGGTGCTCTAGAGAATCAATATTTGCTATTGATATGTATTCGCTAATAGCCGGAATCCTTCTTCTGGACTTTATCTAACGCGGACAATGCAGTGCGTACAGCCCCTGCCCAAATATTTTAGTTATATTCTAATCTTGACCTAATTGATATGAGACATCTACAAGTCTACATACATTTACAACTACCATATTTGGGCAGGTACTGGACGCATTGCATTGTGCTAAGTCTAATGTAGTAAAATATTTCTTGCTTCTTTGTAAAAAGCCCAAGCATTTCATCGCGTGATCGAACCAACTAAGATTATTGGCTATTTCAATTCCTCAGATGTTAAGAGATGGTGAGTTCGAGTTATCTTCTCCATCGACGGAAATGGGTTGAGTGAAAGTTGGAGTACGTTTGAGTGATAACATACAACATTACGTTTTGGAAGCATTAAAGAAAACCCAATTCGCTCTGCCCCAAGCGAGTATTATCGCGAGGTCATAGTTTAGTGAACTGAACGAAGCTTGTCAACTTTAACATTCCCGAATCAACTATAGAGTCGAACGAGTACACGAAATCAAGGGCTCTGTCGTCTGCAAAACTATGAATAGTATTGAAAGTGAGAGCTAGCAGATCATTAATAAAAATTAGGAAGAGAGTAGGAGAGAGCACAGAATCTTGCGGTAC
Source organism: Dioctria rufipes (assembly GCA_963924295.1). Taxonomy (NCBI): domain Eukaryota; kingdom Metazoa; phylum Arthropoda; class Insecta; order Diptera; family Asilidae; genus Dioctria; species Dioctria rufipes. The sequence goes on from OZ002743.1 coordinate 191,880,833, forward strand.
ACCGGCATGGATTATAAAACGGTCAGAAGTTTAGCTAAAAAAGCAGGTAGTAAATCTCCAGTAGAGCGGCCACCACGAAAGCCATATTGAGGCGCTCGCTAATGAGGTGATTAGTTACTAGATATTTCATCAATGTTGATGAGTGTTTCGAAAACCTTCGAAAGAATAAAAGTAAGTGCAGTTGGTCTATAATTTGAGGGTTCATTTGCCTCTCCATGTTTTCATGCCGAAGGAAAGACTCCTGTCGAATAGGATAGGTGAAATAGTTTGTGTAAAGGTTTAGCTAAAGAAGAGCCGCAGCACTTGAGTACCAAGAGCGAAATACCTTCAAACCTAAGAGCGTTAGGTCTTTGACTGTAATTGCATGTTGGAGGAAGAGGAGGAGCTTGCAAGGTGGCAAGAAAGAATTCGTAGCAAATTTAGCTGCAAACAAATTTGCTTTGTTCTGATTCTATGTACATATATATCCCTGTACCAAGGACCTGGTGAAGTTGTTCTTGACTGTTTTAACAAGAGACCAGAAACTCTACTACGCTTTCGACTAGTAAAGATAAGATTTTCTGTCTAATGCTTTGGTCTAATTGAAACTTAAATCACTGATTAATGAATTTGTATGTGTTACGTGCCTCTCTATAGATCTGTCTCAATTCCGCTGAATGGCACAGTTTATATGCCTGAAATGCAGCTTCCTTGTTTGTAATGGCTGTATAACAGTACATAACCTATTGTTAAATCAAGATGTATTGTTTGATTTAATATTCTTGTATCTATGCGGAATGAAGCTGCACATCTCAAACCATAAGATGTTGATAATGGATTCAGAGGTGTATTCAACATCTCTCGAGGAAAACACTCAGGCCAGTCTAACTATCTAATAAATTTATGAATCCCAATCAGCTTGATAAATTGCTTTTTACGAAGATGACTGGTGGGTTTCAGTGATAATATGGTGAATTGGGCCTAAACGAGACGATCATCCGAGCTGCCAAGAGGAGATAACACTAACGTTGAGTACTTCTCAGAATTAGGTGTTAGAAACAGATCTAGTAGGTTAGCACTATGTCCAATTATATCAGGCAAACGAGTTGGGCTATTAACTAACTGCTGCAACTTAAAGGACTCTCTAAATAGTTCAACAAGTCTCCCCGCTGGACTTGTGCTTGAAGAATGTCCGAGCCACTTAATGTTATGGACAATTCAAATCGCCAGCAATAACGATTTCGGAAGTAGGGGATTTTATTTAGAGTAGGATAGAGAATCAAACGAGCATATAGTGTTAGCGTCTGACAACTCTGAATTAGTTGAAGCAAATTGAGGGAGAATGGAGAAAGGCACATCACATTACAAATGTCCGATTCCCCTCTGAGGAGAAAAGAGTGGCTCTAAGTAATAACCAGGTAAGCGAAACTGATTGATATCAGCATCAGAAGAAACCTTAATTTCATTTAGGGCCAAAACAGCCAGTTTAAAAGACAGTGGGTACCGATTAATTTCATTCAAAGCAGTGCAATTACACTACTTTGAATGCAAATGGATTAAGGGAATCGTATCAGAATTACCTCAGTTGTGCAATTAAGATATAAAAGCCCTTCCCCTTGGCGGTCACGACCCTAATCCGAACACTCAAAACAAAGCAAGTTTTAGGGACTTTGTTAACTTCTCCAAACATGTATGAGTACAATTTAGAAATTGTTTGAAAGCTGCAAAGTGAAAGTATCTACCTACCTACCCTAAATTCTAACTGGTAGAGATCCGGAGCTGAATATCTAAATAAATGTAAAATTATTATATTTTGAGTAATATAGAGTGTGATAAGTCATTTTAAACTGATATAAATTTGATATGACCTTTTTTTTAATACTAGTAGTTACATATACAGAAACAAAGTTCAACTTCCAAAATTTACTTTTTTTTTAGCTTAACTACAAGTAAAAACTTACCCTTTTTAACTGCCTACCTAGATGGAATCGCACAAGTTTAGATATTTGCGAAATTTATTAGTAAATTAACAGATCACATTTTCACAATAGAGGATAGAAAAAATAATATTAAAACTCTTCAACTATTACAGTGAAACACGGAAAAAGGAAAATAAAGAGAACGAAATATCAAGGTAAAAAAGCTACTCTCTCTTTAATATAATATCAAATCACTAATTAATATCAAATTTAACACAACAAAAACAATTTTTTAACTTGAAAATTCAAAAAGAATTATCTCCTAAAATTTAGTGTCAACACTTTCTAAACGACTGTTAACTAAATATTGAAGAGGGCGAATACAGTGCACAAACAAAGGCATTGGTCACATTCAACTTTTTCAAAACAAAGTGATTTAAATTTATGAGAATTGTATGAAATTAAAGACAAAATTGTAAAATCAAACACTCAGTATGAAATTAAAACGAAAAAGTTAATTTTATTTTAGCTTTTGCTCGATAAACTAGGTAAAACTATACTGATATATATTGAGCGTTTCTCTGTTAAAAATTCACCATGATATTTGCAGCGAATTGTTATTAAGAATATACTCGAGTCTCGAGATCATATCGAAAAAAGAACTGTCATATCGAATTCATTCGAATTTTTATTTAATTGACACAGGGTTAAGTTTCGGGCGATAACGATAACATCGATAAGGCGCAATCACCAAACAACACAGTCCACAAACAACAGAAATTAAAAAGTTCGATTGTTCAGGCGAAATAAGCAGTTCCACAAAAGGCTTTCAAACTGGCAGTCGTAGATGGTTCAATATATTCTGACATGATAAAATTATTGGTATGTAAAATCATTAAAGATTTCTCTAGGTAGCTTTGATTATTAATGGTACTTACATAATTTTCTATTTTTAGTTAACGTTTGGTGCGGGTGTGTACACTGGTATTTATTTAAGTCAAAATTACGAGGTAAAAATGCACAAGCCAAAAACATTTTTACGTATAATGACAGTTCTTAGTTTTTATCTTTTTCCTCATTAAAATCAAATTTCATCATTTTATTTTTACAAACAAAAATCTTCTAATATCTTTTACAGATTCCTCGCGTAGATGAACCAAGCAAAATAGTTGACAAAATAAAGGAATACGCTGAAGAACACAAAAAGAAATAATGCGAGCACATAATTGTTTTACCAAAAATTATTTGTTTTTTATGCCAGGAATTTTTAAAAATCATCTTCAATGTGATTTGAATTCAATTTTAGCTGAAATGTGATTTTAAAAATTCATGGATAGATAAATTTTTGAGCTAGATTTAAGAGATGATGTATACAAAAAATGGAATGTTTTAAATAAATACGTGCAAAATGTAAGGAATTGTTTTGTGGTATTTTTCTTAGAATTTTCTAACAGAATAATCCATAATAAACAAAACAGAATCAATTAGCGCTAAAACTCTATAAGAAATTCATTATATTATGTTGATGATATCGTTAAACAGTTAAGAACAAAAACATACATATTACTGAGCTGGTGGAAATTCGATAAGTGGAAAAAATCATGCTAATGAACTCTGTAAATGAAAAGGTAAGCACTGAAAGCAGATTAATTGTAAAAATGGAATTTTCTGTAATAAATATATCCACAACGTACACAACACAACACAAACCGTGCACAGTCTAGGCACAAATGTTAAGCAATCGGGGTCATCTTGTATAAGAGCAAAACTAAATGCCCATGTTGCATCTGACGTAGGGCAAAAAAGTAATGAACGTGCTTTCTAGGGGCAGAAAAGACGCAATTTTAGTGGTAAGTATTAACTTTAAGCTCTATTTCATTTGATCTTGTGATAAATGAGAATTTAGCTTTATCAATAGTGTGTAAAAGCATTTAACTATGTAGGTACCTACGTACTCGAAAACAAAAATCTCATTCAAATTGGTCTAAAATTCCTGATAAATATATACCTAACTGATAAGCATAAAGAAATCAAAAAAATGTTTTGTTTTTATGAAAGCCTTATACAGGGCTGTCTTAACTTCACAATGGGACCCTGGACGGTAGTACTCTCTCTAATATTATGTTTTATTGAAAGAAAATTTTTAAATTGCTGGTTGATGGACGTCAAATCGAGGGGCCCTTAGTGAGTGCCCATCATACACTGTCCCCGCATATCAAAGGGTGAACTAGGTACTCAGTCGTGTAGCCATAATAAAGCAAAAAATTTTTAGCAGGAGTAGGTGCACTCAAAATCTATAAGGAAGGGATTAGGAATACAAGTAACTTTAAATGGCTGCTATGTTTCTCTATGCCTAATCTGGTAAACTAAAATGCACATGTAATTTTCGGTTGAGACAACGATTTTTTGTTTATTCATAGGTCATAAATGATCTAAATATATATATACTTTTACACCACAAAATTACGTGCGTTTCTTTTAAACTGTTTTACCAATATGTATAAGGAAGTACTCTTTGAATACTTGTATAAAGCTAATTTCCTTTTATTTCTTACTGCTCATTAAAGTAAATAAATTTACGTTCAAGAAATATTTTTAACTTCTTTTTTCTAGTCTTTTTCACTATGAACTTACAAGGAGAATATAATCAAAACACTTGCGACCCTATAGTAATAAAACTAGATATAAATTAATCTGTAGCTTTTAAAAAGCTTCAATCTACCTATATAAAAAATAAATAAAGCTCATCACAAAAAACCCAAGTGCAATTCAAAATTAATTCATAGAATTTTTATTTCACCCTTCCTTATATAAATTATAAATAATAATAATAATTAAATAAATGACACCCCACCGCCATAATATTCTAATCGTGTCTGTGGTTCAACAAATGCTAGCCAATCTGAAGAATGAGTTGGTAATAAGCCCATACTTTGGCATTTATACAAAGCTAAAGCAATATTAGCTAAATTGCCCAAAAAGAATGTAATTTTCTGTCCGCTTCCCTGCGATCCCTCAGCCAATTTAGATGTTGTTTGTGTTGAAAACATTGCCTTAATTGGTCTAATCAACATCATTCCAACCATCATGATAGGAAAAATTGATATTGAATTTCCAGACATGTACATGATAAGCAAATTCATTGGTAACTGGAAATTATATTAACAAAATTTAGTTTTGTTTTTCTACAAATATAGATAAAATACTTGTTTCAAAGGTCCTAAAGCTAAATCCCATGATTTTTTTATCATTAAATGATGATCCCTTACTACTTCTGTATGACTTTGCGCAACTGAAGGATTATAACCTGGCGGTGAAGGAATATCAGCATTTTTCCTAAAATATATATATATATTTTTTATGAATTATTAATTGTAATTAAATTAAAATATAATTGCTTACCCTGTGGTAAAATCTAATGACCATTTACACTTTTTTGTGCTGGATTTTGTTGACATTTTGGAAAAGAAAGAAAACGATTGTTGGAATTTTGACAATTGAGCGAAAGAAGGACGTCGTGGTGAGTTTGCAAACTTCATGACGATAAGCGATTAATTCACCATATTTAGTTGAGTTAAAATTTGAAATTGTTATTTATTTCCACTAATAAAACGGTGTTTTGTTATTTCCGCTAATAAAACGGTCTATTGTTATTTTGTATTCAGTAAATAATTAACAAAGCTATTGTATCACCCCAGGAGAACTATATACTCCTTTGAGCTGTAAATTTCAATCAAAAAATTTCTTTTTTTAGTTATGGCAAATAAATGCATTTACAATTTCAATTTTTATTTTTACACTTCACAAAGTTTGCTATACAAAATAAATCTTACACTATCTACAAAACGATGTGAATAGATTTCTCTGCAATAGTTTGTAAGAGTCCAACATTTTAGTGTTATATTTGCAAACTAGAATAGGTCAATTTTCTAAAGAACTGCAAGGTTCATGTAAGTGTTCAGGTGCGGTCATGGTTATCCATCCAGAAAATTTGTCTCAGAGTAGGTATTTATTTGACATTCCCAATGCGATCGTTTAATAGTGGATAAATTTCTTTATTGAAATTAATTTAAATTTTTGAATTTTTCGGTTAATTTGTTGGAATTTTCGATTCTGTTTTATCTAGGGCTCTTATTTCTATCCTTAATAAGTTCAGCTATATGAGTAGTTTTATATCATAGTGCTGCACATACACCAAGAACTATCTCACCTGGTTGAGGATCAAGCACATCCCAACAGTAGAAGAAATCTATTCGAAGATACAGAGATTGTGTGTACATCATTTCAACAGCAACACCGTTTAAAACATATTCAGAATTGATTTGAATATTTTTTATTAGGTTTCGTCATTTTATTTACTAAACTAGAACTAATATCGTTACCATAAATTTCATATTAGCTTTCTTACAATATGGCTTTTAAGAGGGGATTTGGTAACATATTTTGTACCATTTTTGTTTTTTACTTTCCAAATCAGCGAAGATATTGACTTGTTCTTTAAATGGAATCATATGGGAGTTTCTAGGAATTGATAAAAATTGCTATTAAAAAAATGCTGCTCCACAAACTCTCCGTCCATAATGACTTCTTTTTATTTTCAATGAAAATATTTTTTGTAGCTTCGTTGTATTAACTGTTCAATTTCGTAGGAAGTGCAGTCTTCACAGTTTAGATTTTTTAATAAATTTACGCAATAACTTGTTGTTTTTGGGGTATCGCATAACCAAATTCTAACATTTGGGATGGCATTCTTGAAGATCTTGTGTTATAAAGAAATGCATTGTTATCGTTCAGTTAAAGTATACGAATGATTTGAGATAGATTAAAAAAATAAAGAAAAATGAGAACCAAAATAACAATCATAAATTGAATAGAAATTCAACTATGAAAATTCACCACACTTTTTAAATCCATTGAACTCTTATTTTATATTTTAAAATATATAAACCACACGTGCGCAATACCAGCAAACAGCGACGTTCCACTTTAAACAAAGTCAATTTGTCACTTTGACTTTGACATATTCAACACGTCGTCGCAGTGCTTGCATTCGCCACATTTTCTTTTCAATTCGGATTTTCACACTGGAAAACAAGTAAAATAAATGTGAAAAGTTAACTTACATTCCACTTAAATAATTGTGATTCAATATCTGGATATTTAAAAATAGGCTCTATTGGGTAATACATTGTCTGAAGAGTTCACTCCGAAAATCTATTATCGGTGTCAGAACTTTTTTTTCGTAGTTTTCTGCGCACACAGAACAAATCTTTGTAGTGGTTGGGTTTGGTTATTAGGTGAAAAACTTGGAATTGGAATTGAAAAGTGACGAGGCAGTGTGTGAATATATATTTATGTGGATTTGTTTACGGCGAAGTGTCCAATTTGGCGGTTGCGTAGTGTGGTGAGTTAAATTTTTAATGAAGATGTTTTTATCTAAATAATTATGTGCACTAATTAGTGCTTACGTCATAATTGATTTTTAATAATCGACTAAAAAATATTAAGATAAAATCAAAAACAGAATTTGAGGTTGGAACGCAGGTGTAAAAGATTGAAAGAAATATTGTCTATTGCACCGCCACCTAGAAGTTCAACCAATAATTGAAAGCAAACTTCATCCACGGGCCACGGGTTTTGTTGTTCCACACAACGTGGCAGTAACTCGCTGTTCGTATTCTGTGTCATTGCAATACACGAAAACGAATCACGTTTACGGATGTGTCACCACGATACGAGGTGAAATGAATTTGTGTCTCATTCCAGTTTAAGTACCGCACACATCAATAATATAATTTTAGTGCTAAGAGGTATTTGAAAATTTCCTTCTGAAAATTCAAAGGTTAATTACCGGGTGAAAAAATTCAAAATCTTGTTGAGTGATCTACTTCGCTTTTTAGTAATTTTCTCGGGATAAAGATCAAAAGTATGTGTTTTATCCATAAAAATTCATTTTGATTATTATTTAGCTGATGAAAATGTATACGTTACTTATTTATACTTAAGGAAAACGCTATAACTTTTTGCAGATCTTATTATTTCACAATAAAATGTACCAAAAATTAATTTAAAATTAACCATAGCTCTTAACACTGTTTTCTATCCATTTGCCTTTTAATTAGGAGAATTTGTTGGGGTGTGTGGTACATGCGAATGTACAGTCCAAAAGTGAAAAATCATGGAACGTTCAATTTGACGTACACACGATATATAATTTAAAATTTTTGTGTGCGTGACTGCGTTTACACAATCCATATATAAGTTAATTGTGTATGGCTGGTGGTGTTTCCGAAATTCTCAATAGGAATGTTCGATAAAGGAGAGGAGGTGGTGAAGATTGAAGAATAGTGAAATCCAATTTCTTCTGTTTCGCTTTGTAAGAAACTTCAAAAAGGGTGGAAATAGTAATTTATCACAAATTATTAAAGAAATATTGCATTTTTAATGCAATTAATAAGTGAAAGTAATTGAACATTAATAGTAGTGTTTTAAGTTATTGTTACAATTAAAAATATAAAAAGTGAAGACCTGGAAATTTTCGTTTTTTTTTTGTGCATATTGTCCCGTTCGTTCCATGGGGAAAGAAGAATTGTCGAGTAAGTTTTTGTGTTGTGTCTACACGACAAAATCACTATAAATTTTGTCATTTAAAAGGAAAAAAACCTGCCAAGAAAGACAATTTATATTATTTATAATTGTGACCATTTATATATTTAATAAGGTAAATTATTGAAAAATATTGAAAAAAAAACATTGAAAATAAGAAAACACTTCGCGTCCCTTTTGGTGTGGTGAAAAAAAAAACCTTCAAAAGGCAATGAATACCACAGAAAATTTCTTGGAAAATAAACCACCTATAGAAAGCGTTGTGAAAAAAGGTGTCTGAGCTGTTCTATAATTACATGATTTATTGTGCAAAAGCTAATCTATAATTTACACATATGATTTCGAGCTAATACCGATATTATCTGAACTTAAATCTTAATAAGCCGCCGCCACTTCCTAATTCTTATGTTGAAAAGTGGCAAGTGTTTTCAGTGCTAGTGCACTACTGTTTGGTTGCTGACTCAGACTTCTTAACCTAACGAACCAGAATGATACACGGCATTTTTTTCTCTGCAGTCTGTCTTTTGCCCACTGGACATTTATTAAAGAAAAATTTCATTTTAAAGTTTTTGTGTTGATCGATAAAAGTTTTATCATTGTTAAATTTTTAATAACAGACTGTTTTTAAATAAGTAGAAAGAAATTTTTATTTTAATTGTATATCTAAAAAAAGGTGCAATGTTTGCAAATTGAGGTTATGTCAGATATGGAAACATACGTAAAGAAAGGTTGCAATAAAAAATGTTTTTTTTATTAGTACTGTTAAGTTTATAATGGAATATTTCTTATGAGATTTAAAACAAAAAAAAAATGTATTTATAATTAATTCTATATTTCAGTTGTGCTGTGTGCAAAATAAATTCTTATTTTTGTTACATAGATATATTTGCTAAAGCAGTCAAATTTGCACCATAGGTAGTCAGAGCAATATCCGTTTTGGGTGATTTAATCACTATTTAAATCTAGTTGCATCATTAAAAAAAATAAATTAAAAACTAGAAACTCTTCACCTTTGGTAAATGAAGCGTATTAAGATATTGTGAAAGTTTTTGCGAAAGTAGGTAGATTAGGTAATGCAGTAACTTTTTCTTATAAATTTAAACAAAAAATTAGGTCAGCAAATGTGAAATGAGTAATATAAATTGTTGTCGAAATGGAAATCCCCCTATTTAATCCTCAAAACACACTACTAAAACTCTAGGAAGTTATAGGAAAAACCATTAGGCATTAATGCTTTTCCATGCGTTTGGCCGGGAAAGTGGAAAATTTATTTTTTTTTTTTTTTTAGATTACACGTAATAATTTTACTAAATTTGCAATTGATGATAAATTCTCATTGAAAGTTATGAAATTATTTAACCCACAGTTGTCGGTTACGGTTAGCAAATATTGTAGCAGCTGCTACCTACGCGCACGAGAAAACTATACTTTTATTAGATTTAGTGGAGAATGAAACAGCAACAGGTTTTTACTAAAACTTAAAATTGGATTCGGATACATGAATCTGCAAACTATCCAATTCCTGTAATCCGGATCCAAACTATCCAGAATAAACAAAAGGTTCAAAATTTCATCCAGATGTGTTGCTTTCATTGGGAAAGTATAAATGTTATAATGTTTCCATTTTTCCAACGAAATTATGTAATCTGGAGGAAATTTTGAACAGTGTTTTGCTTAGTCTGGATTCGGATTTGAGTAATCTAATCTCAATTATTCCGGATAATCCGGATAGCAAATTAGTTCTAGTTCTCACCCAAGTTTACCCAGCGGAAAATGGAAGCATAATATAATCAGGTATGAGAGTAGGCCACTTTGGACGATCTTAATCCATGAGACTTCTTATTCGACTCATATTTATTTTTAATAGTGCTTATCCTAACATGTGAACTTTCAAAAAGCTTTTATATGTTTCATATCTTCTTAAGGATCAATACAGAATGCAAGGCAGACAAGGAGCACTAAATATTTTGGAAAGAGTCTCTTTTGTGGACACGGGAGATTTCTTTCTATCTATGTTGTGGATCCTGTTTTAAAATCCCAGCCCATTCATATTTTATTATTACATATATCTTGGGTGAATCATACATACTTTCACAATTTTTTGGAAAATTAGCTGGAACAATACTACCCAATTCGAAGCCGCAAATGTAGGTATCTCTTCCAACTACGTCGCTTCCTCGCGATTAATATTTGTGCTTAGTATTTGCTCTCGCAAAGCTCTCCGTTAAAGGCCTGACAACATATCCTGCTGGGATATACCTATACCTAACACCCTACTTTTTAACTCCGAACTAGTAGATGTGGGAGGTAATCATTAATGAAAACTACAATTCCTTCCAGTTTACCGTTTTGTAATGAAGGACTATTTGTTTGTTCAACTATAGTTAGCCTGCGCTCTCTAACATTTTTTATTTCCAATAAAATATAAGAATATTAATTGAAACATTCAGCCTGAGCTGCGTTAGGGTTTAGGTATACCTATACATCGAATACCTAGATAAAAGTTATAAATCGAGAATGAAGCAACCTTAGAAACTTAAAAAAATTAAATTAATTCCTAAGCAATTTTTGAATAAATCTCTCTTCTAATCAATGAGAATGTTTAGTTTTCTAGGTATAGGCATGTATCCTTGCTAACTTTGCTAGTTTAAATTTTATTAATTGAACAGTTATGCCGTTTTTATATTTGGTTATATTCTAATCGAATACCCGATATTCATATGCACCTGCCTAAGATAAGTCAGCAAAGTCAGCAAGATACGAAAACCGTGGTATCAGAGTATGTTGTCCATAGTTTAGGACACAATAGATCAGTCCTTGTGACCTAGTCGCCCCTACTCGCTCCCTACTCTCAGCCTAATCTAACATATGTTACTTATCAAGTTTGAAATTTTAAAAGCCTTGGTAAAAATAAGTAGATGAGCTAAAAATTCTTGAATCAGATAAAATAAAGAAGCCACACTCGTTTAGAACCAAATCTATTCAAAAATCAAAGAGATGAGATTACTTCAATAAAATGATTACATACTACAAATGGCAAGGTATTCTATAAAATCTCCTTTGGTGGAAATCAATTCGGTAATGGGTTTTAAAACAAAAAATAAATGTTCTCAACTCCCCGTATTCTCCAGATTTGAATACCAAACTAGAAAAAAATAGTCAGGAAAAAAAAAAGATATGGATTAAATTCTGAAATGATCAATACAAAAGCCTAAAAACTAGACGTCCATGAACAAAAGTAGACTAACTTCAGAAAGATTAGCAAGGTGTAAAACTTCCTAAATCAGGATCACCCGTTTTTAACACAAGGTTTGCACAAAGATGACCCTGTTTAGACGTGTCAGTGCAAGGTGCGCTCTGAGGTGCCTCAAAATACCTTTTATGATTATATCAGTCAACTTGCTACCCTAGCTGATCACGTACCCATAGTAGCCAATAAAAATACGTGTTGCCTCAAGAGCTGCATATGCTACCTGCGAATCTTAAGTTACTTTTCATTCCTGCCCCCAATCATCATCCTACAGAGAAGTTTTGTATGGCAGCATACTGAACCATCTAAACAGGCTCATAGATCTTGTAACGCTCACCACAAATATATATATATGAGAGCAATCTAGTGGTTGGAAATTAAGCGCTGTCTTTAAAATTTCCAGGCTTTTCAACTATTTGAAGCGTTTTCCATCCATCGATTAATTGTAAATTATCTATACGAAATGCTTACTCAATTGAAAACAAGTAAAAAATCTAAAATTGGTAAGACCAATTCTTATGATACCCTAGATTAATGCCCGTATGAATTTCGCATGGTCACCCATTTGAGCAATTTTGATTTTTGCAGTGGTTTTTCGCATATATTTCTAGAACAGAAAAAATTGTTATAACCAATTTTATAGGATTTCGTATTCTGAAGAAGTTTTTAGTACAATAAAAATGTCGTTGACTGATCGTTTTCACAGTATACGTAAAAAAACCTAAGTAAGTCCGTGTACAAAATTTCAGCTCTTTAAGTACACGCGTTCTCGAGTTATCGTGCGCACGGACAGACAGACGGACATGCAAAAATCAAAATAACTTAATTTTATGCCTGGGTGTCCAATCCATTTTTCTCTACTAGCATTATTTCTGTGCGCTACAAACGGAATGACAAACTTAGTATACCCTTTAGATTTCATCTAGGGTATAAAAACCAGCTGAATAAACAAAATTAAAAACTGCAAAATGCTATTAATTCCGTCAAGCTACTTGGTACTAGTCTCGGCTGTATTTCTCTGAGCTTTGAGCTCTGAGACGTACTATGTTTCCACGCAGGGTAAGAGTTAATTAAAGTTGAACTCGAGTTAGTGCGGAGTTTAACTCTTAGAAAAAGGAGTTGAGTTGATTTTGTTAAATTCATGTCGAGTTGAGTTGGGTTAGTGAATGAGTGTTCAGAAACCATTCATGTGACCAGCACCGAATTAAATCAGCCAGCAAAATTAACTCAACTCTAGCTCATAGAAAATACACAGTAATGATTGTGATGGTCATATAAGCACTTAAAATATCCATCCCAAGTTTTTTATTTGCGCTAGGATATTTACAACTTATCATAACTCTAACAACTGTTCTTATCTAAATCTATCCCTGACGAACTTTTCTTTGACCTTGCGTTCAATTAAATAGCTGAATTATGTTATTTTCTAAATATTTCAAAGTTCTAAAAAAAAATTTAATTTACTTCTATGCTACTTTCAGCGCAACATAGTTATAATTAACTAAGAAATAGTTCGTATCTCCAGGTTTTTGGTTGCTTCCATTTCAGTGACAGCTACAGAGCTCCTTCCTCTCCTATCCACGGTAACTGAGTAATTTCTCCCTTCTTTGGCCATACGCTTTTACATTAACCTGCAATTTTTATTTATAGACGTTGATCTTTATGCTCCATTTTATGATAATACTCGCTTAAAATTTGGTAATATCATCACCCACTTTCTTTGTTGCCAATTTGGGGGATGTTGAGTCCGCCTATGTCAGTGAGTCTTCCCCGTAGAGAAGGCTTGTGACTCCGCGATTGTTCTGAGGTTGGTCAAAAGTAAAACGGTTGAAAAGGAAGGGTTTTAGTGCTGAGCCTTGCGGGATGTTTTTATTTCCATAAAGAATTGTTTCTGGGAGAGGAAGCTATTTAACATCAGAATAAGGTGGGGTGGGCGCTGGAATCCAATCAGTTTGGAGATTAGAGCTTCTGAACATGAAGAAAACAGGCCACAGTGTGTGTGTGTCTTTTTATTGAGGGCTTGGGTCACATGAGTGTGAAATTTGAATAGCGAGTTCAGAGTGGAGTGCAGAGCTCTATGTCCTTTTCGAAGTGTCAGTAATGTGCTGTTTCATATCTCCAGGAGTTTGCCCCCAAATTGGTGATTAGTGAAATCGGTCTGCAATACCAAAATGCTCTTAAAAATGTCTTCTTCGGAATTGGTATTATTTTGGACACTTTCCAGCTTTTGGGGATGCATTAATTGTTGATACTATACAATTGTTGAAGTATTGTTAGCATTTTGATTGGCAGCTTGTTGATTATAAAGTTCGGGATACCATCTAGGTCACTCGACTTTTTATTGTTGAGTTGAAGCGGGATGGTGAATATTTGTCAGTCATTCGAATTTCTAATCGGGTTTTTAAGACTAAATTAAGAAATTGGTGTTTTGCGACTCAAAAGTCTCCACCTCGGTAGGACTTGCCTGAGGAATGACATTTATGGATAAATTTGTCTGGAAATAAGGATAGAAAAAAAAATTTACAAAGGTTTTCGTTGTTCTTTAAAACTTGTTTGTCCGTGATTTTTATCAATAATTTATTTAAGCTTCCTATCTATCTTAAAAAATTAAAAAAAAAAAATTATTAGGACTTTCCTCTAGCATGCTTTTCTAAGCATTTCATTAGCTATCATAATTTTATAATAATTATAACACCCATAAATTTTTTATAAAACTATTTCCTATTTTTCTCTACTTTCAGATTAACTTTTAATAAGTGGTAAAAAAACAACAAATTTTTCCTGTCCCTAGACATTAGTAAAAATTTAATAGGAAGAAATATCCAGGAGAAGGGGAAAATAAATTTTCTTAATTGACCTTTTCCCCCTTTAACTTAATAATTTTGATCAAAGACAAAAATAACAAGATTCAACCAAAATGGGAAACGTATTCGCAAATTTATTCAAAGGTCTATTTGGAAAAAAGGAAATGAGAATACTTATGGTTGGTTTAGATGCCGCTGGTAAAACCACAATTTTGTACAAACTTAAATTAGGCGAAATTGTTACAACGATACCTACAATTGGTGAGTAATTTTGAATATATTCGACGAAATCAATTTATTAATTCTTTTCTTTTGTACAGGTTTCAACGTCGAGACTGTAGAATACAAGAATATTAGTTTTACAGTATGGGATGTAGGCGGTCAAGATAAGATAAGACCATTGTGGAGGCATTATTTCCAGAATACACAAGTGAGTTTTAATTAAAAAGAAAAGAAAAAAAAATCATCCAAACTTTTTAAGTAATTTTTCAATTTTGTTTTGTGATGAAAAAAAATTGTACCCGGAATATATAATATCTGTGACGGTTTAATATTTGTTTCAAGACGGAACTGATATTTTTTGCCAATTGAACATAATTTTAAAATCACAATTTGATACGTTTTATTAATATTTACTATTTTTTGTTTTTTAATTATTTTTCAGGGACTCATATTTGTCGTTGACAGCAATGACAGAGAACGTATTGGCGAAGCAAGAGAAGAACTAATGCGAATGCTTGCAGAAGATGAACTCAGAGATGCAGTTTTACTTATATTCGCTAACAAACAGGTAAGAATAGTATTTCTATATGTTTTTATTTAGTGTGAAGTGAAAGGCATTTTAAAATTTCAGTATAAATGACTCTCTATAGCTAACCTCAGATATTACATAGACATGCAATCGTGTTCATTTTTAATTGTGTCAATTTTAAAGTGATAAAGAAATATTTGAGCAGACCTGTCCATCTCTATGACACAAATGCTTTCCATTTCCTCTTTGTCTATACAACACTTTTGCAGAAGTTATTGAACAGGGCCAATATGTGTTGCGTATATTTGCCAAACAGGAAGTGTCTAGTGATGACTAATGTAACATTGTATTCGTCTGTACAACTCTTAGAAGAACTGCTGTTTTCTTTTGAAATATATTGGATTATATCTGTCGTGAGATATCGCAAGTCATTAACTACTTTTATCTACCTACAGTTCATCAAGAATACCTTCTCAAATTTTCGTATGGAAGCATACGAAGCCTGTAAGCTTATAAGTCATTAAGTCAACCAACAAAACTGAAGTTGGCTTCTACTTTCTCTAATAATGTTAGATGTCGATGAAGGTTTATGGTTGCTTAGAATTTGAGTGTAACCGAAAGTTTAACATAACGTTCAATTCTTTTGCGGAGTATTTTTACAAATTAGATTGTAGATTGTAATCTCGTTAAGTTGTTTAACTTTACTCTAAGAAACTTTAATATTTGCTTGAGAAACTTATTTTCACACATCATTCTCCAGGGCAATGGACCATATGCAAAAAGTTGGATTGTACCTCCAGACTACTCTAAGTTTGAGCAAACTGACATGTTGAACTCGTAAACTGCATCTATTAGCGAGCAACAAGTAAACACAAAAACTTTCTAACCTTAAACATCACGTGGTGCTTGAACATTTATGGAATGGTATTTTTTCCGATTAATATATATCTCACCACTTTGTGTAAGTTTAGAGCGATTCATAATGTTTGCTAAGATTTTCGAAATTAACCTTGAAACAGTGGATTGGTGTGTACCTAAATCCTCCGGGGAATTTCACTCTGGTAACTTGAATTTCCAAGAAATCGTAAATGTATCCACATTTTTGTTACATTTTTTTATTTCATATTGTCCGCTGGTTTACATTTAGGGATACAATGTTGAGATTTAGCTCAATTGCAGGTACCCATTTAAGCTCTAGCTTATCTGTTGCCGCATTGCGATTTTGTCTAATGAGTAGGTTGTTTTTTTTTGCATACCACTCGCAAGTCATTATTCTTCCAAAAATTAAATTGAGCACATAGTAATTTTCTGCTTTGAAAACTTAAATATAAATATTTTACGAAATTTGAA
The DNA here is from genome assembly GCA_963924295.1 of Dioctria rufipes. Classification (NCBI taxonomy): domain Eukaryota; kingdom Metazoa; phylum Arthropoda; class Insecta; order Diptera; family Asilidae; genus Dioctria; species Dioctria rufipes. The sequence goes on from OZ002743.1 coordinate 191,897,492, forward strand.
AATTTTGACTTGCACTGCTTCCTGTTATTTGGTAATAGCTAAATATATATATATATATTTTTTTTTGTTGCTTGTAATTTCTTTTCTGCAACTTAGAAAAGCTTTCCGGATACAGAGCATCCTGACAGATAGTTGGCACCAGGTAAAGGCTGAAAAAAAGCATATCTAATCCTGACTGTCTTGTTAGGTTCCACAAAGATCAGTTCTCGGACTTCTATTGCTTAACATATTTTTAAACGATTTGCACTGATAGTTGTTATTGATATAAAAGTTCACATGTATGCCGATGATTTATAAATAAATACATCGTGTAGCCCAATTGGGTTGCTGGAGGACTGCTTCGCTTGCATGAGCATTTATCTACACAATTGGTCATTGATCAACTAACTAAAAGTGAATCGATTAAAATCACAATATGTATGTATATAATTTTATCTAATATACAATTGGATTCAAACGAGTTACTCACTATTGACTTGAACGGAACCAGTCTGCTTCTAGTAAATACTGTGAAGAATTTGCAGTAATGATAAATTCTAACATGGCGTGTTGTGACCATGTGCGGCTTAACTTTTTGTTAAATTTACAATGAACTTCGGCCGCTCTGGCTATTTTCTGACATACTGTCTTAAGAATATACATTTGTCAAATTGATCAAGGCATTCGTTTTGTCTCACAACCTCAGCTCGACAGTACTTGTGCGCGTAAGCTTGGTTTTTTCAGGTTTGCTTTTTGGTTTCTGGAATTTTAATCTGTTTCCTCTTACAAGTTTAAACTTATACATTGTTGTTCTGTTCACCTGCCTTAACCTGAAAGCGCTTCTAACCTGTACTTCACATTAAAACCAGAAAATATTTGTTTGATCAATTACACTTTTCGCGTTTAGCATGAAAGATGAATTTAATTATACCACGTTTCCGTAGTACAGTCTATGGAGATCTTATTTTGCTCATGCCATACACTTGTGCAATATATTGCCGGTAAATAATTCAAAAAGCTGTGGTTCTCTTAACGCTATCAGGAAAAATCATGTTGCCATTAGATCTAGTTGAGATTTGGTATTGTGTTTCTGGCGACAATTTCGAGAATAAACTTCGGTATCGATAAAGTTCTCCAATTAATTTGGGAACATGAAAAAAAAAACAGAAAAATTAAAAAAAAAATCCGGAAATGAAAATTCAGAAGAGACGAAATTCAGAAACGACAAAATATACAGGGTGATTCAGACCAATCCGGTATACCACGCGATTCCTTGAGGTAATCTGATCAAAAAATTGCTCCACATAACCCCCAGATTTTAGTTAGCAGAATGAAAAATTCCCCATCTTAACCAATGTTTTGATTCTCTGAAAAAATCGTGTCTAGAGTTTTCTTTTAATATCGACTTGCGATTTAGACATTAAAAAATAAATAAATTTTATTTTTTGTTAAACAAAATTTTAATCATATATTTTCTCCTTATATTTCAGGATCTGCCAAATGCAATGAACGCAGCTGAAATCACCGACAAATTAGGTTTGCATTCACTGAGAAATCGCAATTGGTACATTCAGGCGACGTGTGCAACAAGTGGTGATGGTTTATACGAGGGTCTCGATTGGTTGTCCAATCAATTAAAGAATGCCAATCGCTAAAATTTAAATTTATATAAATATATTATATTTAAAAACAACAACAAAACAAAAAATACGAAAAAAAACCCATTAATTTTCAATAAAGAAAGAAAAAGAAACCACAGACACACACACGCATACACACAGACCGGAATTAAAGAAAAACAAAAAATAATGATATACCGCAAGAGTAAATAAAAATAATAAATAAATAAATAATAAAAAAATAAATCAATCCAATTTCTTCATTTCCTTAAAAAAGAAAATAAATCAAAGAAAAAAATGAATAACAGGAGAGCAGCAGCAGCAGCAAGAATAATAAGTGCTATTGGCGGAAATTTTGAAAAAAAAATACAAAAACATTACTACTACTACTGATAATAATTTAAAAATAAATAAAAATACAAAAAGAATTTAATTTAAAAACAAGACAAGAAAAAATAATAACGAATGCACGCGCATACTTTTACTAAGAGATTGAAAAAAAAGGAACTGAAATTTTCAAAATTGTGCTTGAGAGAGAAGAAGAAGAAGAAGCAAAATGATGGCCGATGAGAAAAGGATATAATGAAAAAGTATTATCGTCTGTCTACCTGTGGACTATTATTCCTCCTATCCCCCCCTTCACACACATCACTCCTACTCTACTACATCCTTCATTTCAGGTGAGAAGTTTCTGTTGTCTCGATTATTGTGAAAGTTAACTTCGTGGTTTTTATTACACACATAAACACACAAAACACACATACAAACAACACAAAAATGGGAGGATGAGAGTAATTTTCTTCTCTTACTGCTTCGTTTTTGTTTTTTTGTATTATTTTTTTTCATAATGCGTCAGTGTATTTAGCTAGATTGAAATTATTTTTTACATTTAAAAGTTCATTTTCTGTTATATAATTATATAAATAAAGATTAGGTTTAGATAAAGATTTTGATTGCTATGTGTTTCCTCCGAGATTCAATACGATCCTTTATATTTGACAAAATAAGACTTTTGTGGCGGTAATTTAGGAAATTCATTTTTATTCTTATTGAGTCTCATCGAAAGTAAGGTAGCTAAGAAGATATTTTGTTGAGAAAGAGATTGCATGACTTCCCGCTTTATGGTATCTTTCATTTTAAAATCAATAACATTTTTCTTTAACAATAATTTTGTCGATAGTTGGTGGTTCAATTTCCAGTTGGAATGCAAGTAAATATAGATGTCCTCGCGCGCGTGTATAGCTAACTTGAAGTGGCATTCTTTTTTTTTCCATTTTGCTACCATTTTATACAGTTTTTCAAGGATCGCAGTTTAATTTATATACAAAAGTTTTTTTTTTAATTAAAGGATAATTATAAATATATACATCTATAAAAAAAGTAACCATATACAGACACATCCGAACACACATACGCAATATCTATAAATTTATATATATATGCATATGTATATATAAATGTGAGAACAGAAATTTTTTTTTTTGTTTAAATTTATTCATTTTATGTTCTTCTTTAATATTTTCTCTGCTGTGTAAGAAATGAGAAGTAAATGATTATTTAAAGGAAAATTGAAAATATTTGCTGAGGGTCGATTTTATTTTGAAAAATCTCTAATTTCCTTTTATCTACATACATCATCCATCCTCTTATGTTTATTATTTCTTCTTTATTTAGTGAATTTGTGAGCATAAAACAATGAAAATGAAATCTTAGCTCATTTTTTGTTTGTCCTATTTTTATATTGCTATTCAGCAAAATTTTTGTAGAATTTTGTAGGCCGATTAGGAATACATGTATATTTTGAAAACATAAGATTGTAGTTTGGCCTACTAGGAACACCGACTAGAGCGTCTTCTTGATTGACGAGGATCCTAGGATAGGTTGATCAAATGTAGTAGTAGTCTTCTAGGCTTTATTGCCGGTAGGTCTCATCCATGGGTTCAAAGATGCTAGATAAGGCTTGCCACATTCTTCTCGGCCTATTTTCCTAAGGTCAAGGCCTATGCCCTGTCAGACTTTGAATTTGGAGATAGACTGACGACAAGTCGAACCGTAGATTCTCTGTAAATTGGAGGTAGTTGGGAAAGTATATGAAACTGCAATGTCAATGCTAGTAGAGAACCCACTGTTAAAACGTCAGTTATAATCTAGGCTTAGCTAGCCTGTTTCCTTCACAGAGAACTAATCATCACTGACTTAAAAAACTAACATTGTTTCTATTTTCGCATTATCATGCCTTACTAATACTTCCAAAGAACGCGCACAAAGTAGAAATTTAGAAACAGACGAATTTGGAAGCGTTCAGGTCAATACAGCGGTCTACTTTCTATTAAAGTGCAATCGCGTCATCACAGGATCGAGTTCCAGATTTATTAATTTCTAGCGTAATTTCAATTCTTGTTTCTTCTTCATTCACAGGATCGAGTTCAAGATTTATTTATTTCCGGCGTAATTTCAATTCTTGTTCTTTCTTCTTCATTCCCAATGGCGTGTCTTCGGTGGAAAGAATCTGTGGAGTCTTGCAAGCTTGTCAGTGTGGCTGCGGTGCATTTTGTAGGCCTGCTTAACGTTGTGCGCTAATGCCTTGAACATCGGTGCTACGTGGGGAGAGTATCGTCCTGGGTGCTGGGTTACATGGTCGATCAGGTGTTGATAAGTGTAGTCAGTTTACAGTTATCAAATTTTGGACTTGAAAGGGATGCTTGCGGGACACTGTGGGCTGACACAAGGCCAATCGAATATGCTTCAGGGAGACTGGAAAATGACGCGAGGTTAATCTATGTAGCAAGCGTCCTCTCAGGATCAGACTGCCCCTATGACAGTCGCAACGTACTCTGATATCAAGTCGACCTTATGTCGTCTAGATGGTGGCTGCCGGAGGAATAATCACGCTGTTGTTGGTTGTAGATATCAAGTCGACCCTGTGGCGGCTGGAGAAGCGATAATAACGCTGATGTTGTCTGCAGGTATCAAATCGACCCTATATCATTTTTATGGTAGCTACAGGATGAATAACAACGCTGATTTTGCTCCAGGGTTAGCTTCAATTAGTCCTGACCAAGTAGACCTTATTCCGATGGCAGTCCTAGAAATAGCGACGGTGATGTTGTTCCCGCAGCGTACTAACTGTCCGTTGTGGAAGGTCTGATAAAAGGTGGACTCTGAAAGGAAGCTTATGTTGTGAATCAATAAATAAAGCTCTTTTTTTATCCTATGCTGGAATCGAGCTTACAATTTTTAGAATCGGTCATAGATGGAGAATAGAACTTTAAGAACTTTTATTTTTAACTATTCTAATTAAATCATAAATACAAGAAGAAAAAATGACCGCCTCGTCCGGAGTTTGAAACTGGAAACTTCCGCTTTCCGGTCGACCGGTCTTACCTCTCATCTAACGAGACAGATGCTTTTCCCTCTTGTATTTCTTGATTTTATCTAGCCTATTAAGCCACATATTCTTTCAGGTAGAATTAACCAGTAACAATGATGGTGGAAGGTGACTGTTCATACCTTGCTTGGTACATTTTCAGTACTTTTGTGCTATCAAGGATATCAATTAAATACAAAAAATTTCAAAAAGGTTAAAAATAAATCTACGATTTCTGACAATCAAAGCAGAGTAAGTAAATTGAAATTTCGTTTTCTTTTCCCAATTCTTTAGGAATCCATTTGGATGATCATCATTTTCGTAAAAATTTGTTAATTGAACAACTTATAGAAGAGGGCAGTTTGACAAGCAGTGACTTTTTGAATAAAAGATATTTTTTCAGCAGAAAAGCGTTTGCTTTCTCAACATAAGGCTGGTACTTTTTCAAGAAAAAACATGAAAAACGTCAAGGAGAGAAATTGAGAGTAACACTTGCAAAGTACGCAAACGACTTCGAGTAAAAACTTGTGTAACGTCAAATAATTCAAGTGGATTACTTCATTTATTATTTATATTATCTGTAGTACAATAAACAAATTCAATTTACCAGTAGAAATGTTTTTGGAGAAAATTCTACTCCTACTGGAGGAGGTTTTCCATTTTATTTAAAGTAAACTGAAAACCTAAAGAACAACTAAAAACCGACGGCAAGTTACCTGAAACTTTCCAAGTTTTTACTTGACGTCAACCATTTCTCTCCCTATTTATGGATTTTTGCCATGGTGACTACACACGTGTGCACCGGTGCATTGTCTTGATGGAACAGCTTCTTCGCCAAATGCGGTTGAATGGGAATCTGTCCAAAAGCTCTGAATAATATTCGCCGGTGGTCGTTTTACCCTTTTCAAGGAAATCGATGTGAATAAATAACACCGCGTGCATCCCAAAAAACTGTGGCAATCACCTTGCAGCCTCAGCCAGCTCACGCTTTTTCATTTGACTATTTCTGGCGGGACGACCTCGAGTTACCTGAACGTTCGGCGTCACTTGCGCTGATACGACCACAACGGAACTCAATAAATCAATTCTTTACCATTGAAATTAATGGTGGTCTTTCCTTGGTTTCGGTGATCGTTTTTTTTTTTTTACACAAAAAAATAATACATATACATAATCAGCGCACGAAATTCACTTTTTTCCATTTTCGTTAAAATTCACGAAGCTGTCTGCTTTCAATGGCTGTCAAACACAAACAAAATGACGCAGCTTGCTCAAAATTTGACAGTAGTCTATTAATACATGGGAGTTGGTGGGAGAAGCGTTGCATTTAAAGTTACTGCGTGGCAAATTAAAAAAATCACGGACTTATCAAACTGCCCCCGTATAATAATAAATTCTATATTTTGAAACTTCACTTCAATGTTGAATTCGTCCAGACTTTGGGAAACCGCAGCCTTTCCTCAATTCAGCTGATACTAGCCATCCAGTCCCTTGACTTATTTTCAGAGTATACACTTTTCTTATGTTCGACATAAATGAACTGACAACCTGGTGTTGCAGAAGCGAATGCCGTAGACATCATTAGCGTAGTAGCTGCTCTTCTTACGGCCATGAAGGCGACATATGCTCGTCTTGGTCTCCTTCACGAATAGCACCCGTTCACGCTGTCAACGGGACAGCCTGAACTAAAGAGATGCGCTGTCCACACATAAACGTTTCGACAATATCGAGTCGTCATTAATAAGACTGTGGCCTTTCCAGATCCGAAAGTTGGTCAAGTCTCATCTGACTGGTTATTGAGCAATTGGTAGCCAGGTTAGTTTCCTGTGTTAAGCAGTAATCAAGCCGTCCACTTCCAGCGCAAACAGATTATCACAGCAGCTACAATTCCTGTTTCAAACAGACCTATTAGCCACTCAAGCGTAGTTTCATCTTAATGAAGACATAGCAATTGTGGAATTGTCGCCGGAGTTTATTATTTCTGCAAGACATCTGAGGAATATTTATTTCAGGCTTGCTCTTCGAGGAGGGAACTAAAGGAGGCGACATGCTTGCTACAATGGTGTATTCTTTATTTTTGATTGATTTTGTAATAGTCCCTACTACGTTGTGGAAAACAGTTTCAACATTTGCTTTTTGAATATACATGTTGTGCTTTAAAAATCCTTCCTACCTTTGAGTAAGTCCCCAAGAGAAACTTTCAAAAGTCTTTCAAGCATCTTAAAGAGATAGACGTTGGATATGTATATGTAAATTCCTTGGCAACTATGTATACATATGTATGCCGTTTTAGCTGCTGTCCACGTTGTATGCCGCCGGAGCTGTTCTCAAGATCATTGACCATATTATTTACAGGAAGAAATCAAAGGAGCTTTATTATAGAACTCGATTTGATTTGGTCTTGGAACTCGATCGAGTGCATAAAAAAAGTGTTGCCAATTCAATCAATTTAGAAACAAAATTTCGAACTCAATTGCCTGGGTAATTCCGAAGGTAACCTCTAACAATAGTACTTGGCATCATTGTTTGTCATTAAATGTGATCGAGGATTGAGTGGATGGATCTGTTACGTTTGTTTCCATCCTTGGAGAAGGTGTACTATAAAGTATTGAACGTTTTTTATGCCTTAGGAATAGGGGGTTTTGGCGGAACGTCTGTAGCGCGTTACGCACTTTCGAATTCTTCTATATTATCCTATATAAATAGGACAACAGACGTTCCGCCAAAATCCCCTTTTCCTAAGGCATAAAAAACGTTCGAATATGTTTATGTTATGTTTATACATAGCTGTATACATTTCCAAATTCCCGTCATCTAACACTTTGCTGATTGCAAAAAGGTCTTCTTAGCTAGGTAGCCTTTTGGTGAATTGTATTATATCTTAGATAGCGATTGCAATTTTCAAACAAGCTAAGAAAAAGAATAACTAAAATAAAAAAACGAGTCATTTTTATTCTGCTGTCTGGATGCAATTCATCTGTCTCATGCATTTGCATTCACTAATGAAGAGTAGGAACGTCTCAGACGATTTAAGAATTCCGCGTGTCAATTAAAATATTTTCACGCTAGGTATACCTTGATCAAAACGTTACCATAAACTACAGCTATCAGATGTGCTTCCAGGTTGGGCCTATTTTTGCTGTGACAAATCGTCCCAATTATTACTTCCTCATTAACATGTAGTGACGTCCCTGTTTTTTGGTGTTTGATGATTGGCAATACAGCAGTGGAAATGTTCTGCTGGAGTAGGGGAATGAAATTGCTTGATGCATGAAACAGAATGCTTGAAGGACGGATCTGTGAGCGTACCTGGTTACCTAATGTAGGAAACCGAGTTCTGAGAAACCATCCGGGAATGGATTCACAAATCGTTGGACTTGATAATGATCTAATCAGTCTGATGGTGGCTGAACAGCTTCGAGGCCTGAAATATCAAGAGAAGAACCAAGTCATCATTATGACGAGGTTAAGCTGGCTCTGCGGCTAGGACCACGTTGTAGGACTTGACAGGCGAGCTGTTGTTATGACGACTTGACTACTGCACTGGAAATCGCTACATGCTGTCCCCATGCTGTCCCAATGACAGTCTGCACCGACGCTAAATTGCGAGTCATACTGGTTCTTGGCACCAAGCCAACTTTACAATGCTTCTTGACGTTGTTCGAGAAGTTGTCGCAGCGTCTAGTCAGACAGACTGCTAGCCTCGATCCTTCACCGCCTAAGTGCTATCTCTGAAAATTTGAATTTGTTGGGACTCAAAACATAGTTCCCTAAAAGTTTTTTTCTATTCAGATTGTGCTCTGGTTACAAGAACACCTGAGGAATTAACTCCACCGCACAAGGTGATCCTGAGTACCTGGCCACAGGGATATCCTGGGCAACGAGATGGCTGACGTGTTGGCCAAAAAGGAGATCAGGAGATCATCGGGGGCGCCTACCAAAAGGCAAGTCTTCAGTGGATCAGTAAGGAAACCTGCCGTATCGCGAGGCAATTGTGACCTGAATATGACAGGAAAAGGACAAGAGAACTGCTTAATGGCAGTAGAACATATACCAGGAATCTAGTAGGGATCATCATGGGTCATTGGGCCATAGGAGACCATGCTAGAAGACTGGGTATAATGGCGAATGATTTCTGCAGGAGCTGTAAGGATTCGGAGGAAATCGAATCCGTCCAGCACGTGCTTTGCGAGTGTCTTGCTCTGATGAACAAAAGCGATAAGCTATTAGGTAGCAACTTCTTTTAAAATCTGGAGGAGCTGCAAAGCAAAGAGCTTAGACACATTCCGAGTTTCCTAAATGAAACGGGATGCATTTATTGCGATTTGACTTTACAAGGTTATCCCACGAGGACAAGGAGCACAATAGACCCACTGATAGTCTAAGTGAAACAAGCTAGGCACTTGTGGCACTCCTTTTACCACACCTAACCTACAAGTACAGCTCGTTTTATTTTCTTAATATATTTTCTTCCTTTTTTTCTTTTGCTCTAGATGTTCCTAGCTTGAGTGCTGACAATACGACTCAATTTTTACCTCAAATACTTTATCATATTCAAAACATTTCTGATGTGCTAAACAATATCTTTCGAGTCCAAACCAAAAAATGCAAAATCTAATTTGATTATGGCGATTAGTGATAGCTGCTTATGCGTTATTTCCCTAAATGTGTGATTTGTACCCATGCCAATAAATTTCACTAAAGTTTCTAATTTTGTATGCTTATCCAACTATTAAAAGTAAATCTTGCATTAATGTTTACTCCCCCACCTGTTTGGGCCCGTTGTTTTATATTCTATCTATTAACGAAATTATCTCTGCTCTGAGTCACTACAAAGTTTTGATTTATGCTGACGACATTAAACTTTTCGCTCAGATTACATCTTTTAACGATTGTAACAGGTACAAGATGACATTTACAAATTTAACGTTTCGTGCGATACCAACAATTTGACTCTCAATATCGACGACAAATGTGAGGTTATTACTTTCTACAGGAATCAGCAACCAATCACCTATGGTATGTGTTCCCGGATTCCTCGATTCGCCGTGTGGGTTGTCTGTGACTTGGGTGTCAAATGTGATCAAATTCCACAGGAATCAGCAACCAATCACCTATGGTTATGTGCTCCCGGATTCCTTGATTCGCCGTGTGATATGTCTGTGACTTGGGTGTCTAGTGATCAAAGTTCGAATTTTATCTTCCAAATAAACTACATGGTATCAAAGAGTCTATGCTGGGTTTTATAAAACGTTGGTCCCGAGAGCTCTCGAATCCTACCATAACATTGCATTTGTACACTTGCTTTGTGACACCTCTTCTTGAATACGCTAGCCAGTTCTGGTCTCCATTTTATGGTAAACACATCGACCGCATCGAGTCTGTTCAGCGGAACTTCCTACACTTCGCTCTTAGGAACCTACCTTGGAATAATCCATTGATTCTTCCAACTTATGAGGATCGCTTGAAGCTTTTGAATATGCACTCGCTTGAAAAACGTCGCATGGTTGCCGATGTAACATTTGTGCATCAACTCTTAAATGCGAATGTTGATTCTCCGCTGCTACTTAGCAAAATATTTTCTGCGATAGTGGGCATAATACCTCTGTTGTCCAAATTTTACATGTACGAACCCATTAATCGAATGTGCATTACTGTTAATATTAAGGCTGAGCATTTTGTCGTTCACGTTCCAAGCATGTTCTAAAAAAAACGTTTATATAATACTTAGTTTTCTGTTTCTGTCGCATTGCATGTCATTTCATCATATTTATTGTGGGTTTTTTGATTTAACGTTTTATACACAGCTCTCTCACTAAAATGCGTGCTAAACCTTAACCGATTAAATTTAAAATTATACTTCTGCATCCATGAAAAATCACATTATTCATATTCTTTTAATTTCTCTCCACCCATAATCTAGAAATTTTTTTTTATTTCGAATAAACTCATTGAAACGCCAATTCTGGTTGTGTGTCTTTTACATTTCAAGTAATTTCTTTTACATCTTTTTTATTATAAAGCAACGAAATATCTTATATTCTAAATAAATCAAATAGATTGCAGGGATGCATACTAATTACATAATTAAAAACGTTTTTTGTTTTTAAAAAGGGTTTTTTTTTTTAATGAGAATACTTATAAACCTGAATGTTTGACATCATTATATCGTTTGAAAGAAAATTGAAAGAAAGAAAAAATATAATTTACGCTATCTTAACTAATATACTTTAACTTTTGTGTGTAGTTTGTTATTACTAAAAAAAAAAAACAAAAAAATATTTCTTCTAAATTTCTCCTGCGCTTCTTCTGTGTTTATTGTAGTAAGGAAATATGTAACTACAAAGAACCTTATATATATATATATGTAGAGATAAAATTACAACTATTTTCGTATTCGGTAAATAACTACACGATTATGTATAAAAGTAGATACTTACAGGAAAATTAAACTATTTACATCATTACGTAACTATATTAAGGGCTTGATATTCATCATCGTGCATTTCTGTCATCATAAATGTTCCATCTTGCAGGAGTAGTACAACTCGTCGTGTTCCACCTGAAAATAAAAGATGAGAGTGAAAACCAGTGAAATAATTTACTTTGAATGTTATTTTTCAATCTTATTCAAATAGGTAAAGGGGCACGTATCCACGGCTGAGGAATCGTGGTAGAGCTCTACTAAAAATAAAATCAATTGGTAAAGCTGTACACACACAGATTTAGTCCCTACCCATTCGGATGAAAAACCAGAGCTTTTGAAAGAAGTACAATTTAAGCGTTTCCATATACATCATTTGGTTTAGAGGAATATTCACTGATCTATCCAGAGAAATAAGCAAAAGCGCAAATAAGTAACTAAAGAGCTTCTGTAACCATCGCATGGATACAAGATTATTTGTTGAACTCCAGCAGAAGTGTACATAACAAGTGCTGATTTCGTCTAATTTTCCACGAATCTAAACTGTACATTTTTCCATTATTGTGTGAAGTAACGCATTTCTCATTTTTATACCCTAGATGAAATCTATAGGGTATACTAAGTTTGTCTTTCCGTTTGTAACACCTCGAAATAATGATCGTAGAGCAAAATGGATTGGACACCGACGCATAATATTAAAAGTTATTTTGATTTTTGCATGTGTCCGTCTGTGCGCACGATAACTCGAGAACGAGTGTACTTAGAGAGCTGACTTACAAAAAAAAAAAAAAAGTAAAATTAAGTTCGAAAATAGACAAATCGGGCAACTCCTTCGTGGGGTTGCCATACAAAAATTTCGTTTTCCATATATATTTGGACACTGCCGGAGAACGCGTCCTCTACGTCGACGAAGTTTGGTACATGGTGTTTTCATTGTACTAGCAAAAAAAATGTCAAAAATGGACTAAATCTGGCAACTCCTTCCTGGTGTTGCCATATAAAAATATAGGTTTTTTACGTATACTTTGAAACCGATCAGTCAAAGACATTTTTATTGTACTAAAAACTTCTTCAGAATACGAAATCCTACAAAATTGGTTACAATCATTTTTTCTGTGCGACAAACCGTTCTAGAAATATATGCGTAAAACCACTTCAAAAATTCAAATTGCATAGATCGGTGATCTTACGGAATTTTATACGGGCATTCATCTAGGGTATCATAAGAATTGGTCCTAGACCAATTCTAGCTTTTTTACTTGTTAATTTTAAGTTTAGAGTGATTAGAAGTCTAACCTCTTAGAATATAGAGAGAACAGGAAGTATGATAAGCCAAATTTAATGCAGTCGAATTCTGATTGTGTTAAAATCTATTGCCGCTGTAGTGAAAGCTTAGTACAGGCGTGTAATATGAATCAACAAAAACAGCGGGGCAATAAGATGTATGTGTTAAAATATTGCGCTCCCACCGGTAGAGATCTCTATCACTTGTGTTTATACAAGAATGTTTACACGTATCTACCTTTACGCACCGATTTTGTTAGAGGTCTACCCGATTTATCTACCGTGGAAATCGTGCCTTAACGATTAAGGTTTTGATTTAACTGGATACCGATGAATATACACAACTGAAGGACTAATTTACCTAGCATCGATCTATCACACAAGCAGATGATAGAGGAACTTATCCATGAGTTTATAAGTGGAATCTATTATTCTAATATGAGGCTATGAAAAGGTTGTCGTAAACAGAAGAACCATTTACAGGAAGAAAACTTAATAGAAAGAACTGAAAGCCTTAGAAGAATAAAGTGTGAAGAAGCCTTCACCTGCCTTTGCTCTGATTTACAGACCATCTTATGTAAATAAGGAAATCAACTAGCATAAACCCAATATAAGTTCAGGGTATATGCGCCATGATTTATATCTGTTAGTTCAAGGTAGGATATTCGTTTCAATATTTTGTTGGTAAACTTGTACCACTACTTAAGTAGAATTAGCTTATCACCATTAATGATATATCTGTAATAAATGGCCCTATAATAACTACATCTATAACAATTGCATCAATTCGAGTAGGATAAAATTTAACTTCTTATGTACTTGCTAATTTGTTTTCCCCCCGACTATCCCCAACAGAGGACTTGTCTGATATATGGATGGATCCAAAACTGATACAGGTGGGCGCGCCTAGGCATTTTACATCACTGAGCACGATGAGCCACCCGTGTTCCAGGCAAAGATTTATGCCATACTGACTTGTACTTACGAGAATCTAAAGAGAGCTCTTAGTAACAAAAACATTTTATCCTCTTCAAAGGTCAGGAAGCAATTAGTGCTATTTTAGTTTTCGTGGTGAAATTATTGCTCGTGTGGGGATGCCAAAACGGCCTTGACAAATTAATGTTTCTTTCAAGAAGTGCATATCACTTAATGGAAGAAATATCACTCGCATATTACAGTATTTTAATGGCTTTATGGTTAGTACTCTGTTTTTAGCAGAATGCTTCATCTAATCCACGTCTCAGTGGGTTCAAAGCCCAGAGCCCAAAGTCCCTGCCACCGAAATAGTGACTTTGTCAACTACGAGTCACTACCAAGCGTTCACTCCGCCAAATTTTGACAGTAAGCGACTACGCTTGACTGCGACTATCGTTCACTATGCACTTTGAATGTACCAAATAGTCGACTACATTCGACTACGGTCAGGAGGGTAGTCGACTTGACACAACTACACTACAACAACGACTACGCTACCAAAGTGGCAGTGAACGCACTCCATGAAATATGCGCCTTTCTTCCATTCATACTCAAACACTCAACAAGTTCTGACTTTTATTGTTTTTTTAAGACAAATAAGAAATTCGAATACAAAAAAAAAAAAAAGATTTCCCAATTGCATACAGATAGAATAGATATTATCTTTTTGTTTTTTTTCAATACATACAATTCAAATGTAAATAAAAAATATCGTGCATACGTTTCCCTTTCATCAATATTAAAAAATATAATCACAACTTACCCGGCGATGGAAGATCAGCTTGAACAACTTCAGCGGGAATATTTGCATCTTGTGAATCTCCACCATCACCAGTTTGAATTGTTAGGGCTTGTGTACCATCAGCAGCACCTTCACCGGCAACTGCTCCTGTATTACCCGCATCATTTTGTTTTATAATGAATTGCGTTTCACCACCACCAGCCGCAGCAGCAGCAGCTAATGCCTCCGCTTGTTGTTCAGGTAACATTTGGGCTACAGCTTCTGCAACTGCATTATCTAGCGCCAGTACGCCACCTTCTTCACCATCCTCTGCTGCAACATATGCAAATTGTTGTTCTCCATCAGCACCTTGTGCTATAAGTATTGTTTGACCTTCAGCATTTTTACCCGCAACTTGATAAATTGTTCCTGAAATATGAACAGTGTGAAGGAAATAAAATTTTTTTTCTTATGTGATATTTGTGTCTAAAAAGTCTTACCATCCTCGCCAGTTACAAGTAGCGGAGTTCCATCTTCACTAGTCAAAATTTGTTGTTGTCCATCTTCTGTTGCAAGCGTTAAACCGGAAGATAATTCTTCATTAGATTGCTGCTGCTGTTGTTGTTGTTGCTCTGCTGCAATTGGAGGTTGTGCATGGAAAACACCAGACTGAGGTCCTGGCTCTACTAATTCTTTTTTCATTGGACTTGGAACAGCTGGTTCACCTTCAGCTTGTCCTAAAACTTTACCTGAAAAACATTTTTTGTATGTACTATTAGTAAAGTTTTTAAATAGGAGATAAGAAAATATTTTTACCTGTTACAGGACACAAAGTAAGAGGTCTTGGTGGACTCTGTGGTTCAGGATATTCATCTTCTGGCAATGAGGCTAATGTTTCTCCACTTTTAATTGTAGTTCCATGAATATTTGATCTTTGTTGCTGATGATGATGTTGCTGCTGCTGCTGTTGTTGTTGTTGTTGTTTATGTTGCTGTTGTTGAGGTGAATGTGTTATCACTTTTCGCGTAACTTTAAGATCACCGGATTTTGAAAGTTGAATAATCTTTTGTTCTGGGGTGACATTCTTTGATGTGGGGGCACTCTTAACTCCTCGATTAATTATCATTTTACCAGAAGATGGTGATTGAGTTTGATTAACATTGGGTGAAAGGGATGTTCTCTGTATAATTGCAGTTTTCGGCTGACTTTGTATTGTACGAGTTCCTGTTATTGACGTAGGACTATTAGCAACTTTTGTGCTTAACAATTTTTGGTGTTGCTGCTGCTGTCCCAATAATCCTTTTTCTCTAGGATTTACAACAATTCTATGTGTTTGAACTTGTGATATTTGAGCTTGTCCAACTGTATTTCTTATTAAAGTATTGCCACTTTGGATAGTTCTTTGTGTTATCTGTGTTATTCGCGGTGTTGTTGTTGCTGTTGTGGATGTTGTTGTTGTCGCCGGTGTACTACTATTTATTATTGCTGGTGTAGCTATCTTCTGAGCACCAGTTAATTGTGAAGCACTTGTTATACGTACAATTCCGCTCGTTGTATTTTCACCCTTGGAAAGAACGCGAATTTGAGCTTCAGTTTTATGTGAACTCTATAAAAATATTTTTTACATGTTTTTCGACTTGTACTTGATCCTTAAAATCAAGAGTTTGTTTTATGTATCTATGTAAGATACGCACTTGAAAGTAATAAAACGAACGAACAATATATTTCGTTTTATTGACTTTTTTTGTTTTTAAACAAGAAACATAAAGAGAAATTATCATATAATAATGAAAACTTGTTAAAAACAAAAGAAGCAACATAAAAAATATTCGAGATGAGTAATTTTTAATTTGTACTTACAATTGGTGAGGTACTTGTTTTTTTGATGCCAGAAATCTGTGAACTGTCCTTTGTTACAATCACATCAGCTGATGTATCATTTGGAGTATTTCTATTAGATGCTGTTAATGATCCATTAACAGCTTTAATGATTGTAGCCTGAGATTGCACTTGTGGTACCTGGAAATAATTTAATATAAAATATTAAATTATTTTTGTGAGTGATTCTACAAAAGCTTTAATTTGCTATTAAAAATATACAATTAAATATGATAAATTCACTGGACTATATTTTTGGGACTTTTAGTTTTAAGAACATAATTTCAAGGATCGTTTTTTGTTAATTTAAATCTGCATATCACAAATAAAAACTCTCAGAGTCTTTTTACGCAATGCTTGAAAGGAAACCTTTCAATTAAGTATCCAATGTAAAGGTTATTACACAAAAAATCGCCCCCCCCCACTCTCTTCCAAATTATAATCACATGCCACAGGAAGAAATTGTAAAACAATTCATCAATAGGAAAAAACATATTAGGTCTGTTCGCTTACTCATTTTTATGACAATGTGATACAATGCATTTGCACGAACTTGCGTGAATATTTTCCGTTCGTTTACATTTCATGCAATTTTGTTCTTTTTACTTTTGAAAACGGTTCCATGCCTTTTACATATTTCCCCCAGCAAACGTGTAAGTTTTTACCGAGAAAAGTTTTGTACGAGTAATACGCGAACAGACCTAATATATAAATTTAACAAGAAGCTCTTTCTGGCCTCTTAAAATGTCCAAGCTAGGCACAGGTACGCTGCTTAACTGTGGAAGCGGTCGAGAGATAACAAAACGTAAAGAAGCAATAATATGAAACTGAGGCAATATTGCTCTGAACTCCTCTACCCCCACAGCTGTCTAGCCATTTACATATAGTTTTATGTTTCGCTTTGCTGCATGGATGAATTGGCGAACCGTTTTTTCTATGAAGTTACTCCAACAATTTTTTTCCATAATATTTGCACTAATCTAGAAACACATTATCTAACAAAACCCAAGCATGTAAATTACCTCCAATGCATACAGAAAAGATTTCAAGTAAATTCTTAAGAAAAATTAAAGTTCCTCTACCATCAAACCAAATTCTAACGTTTATGAACCTGGACCGCTAAGGCTACAGACACCCGAATCAATGCAACTCGTTTAAATAGACTATTCGTCGACTATCAATTCTCATCGCATCCGCTCGTCTTACATTACCCCCAGAGAAATCTTGCAAAGTAGTACTGGTGGAGGTAGATCGGCAAAGCAGAGAGTTTTTGTACAATTTGCGAGAGATAGTCGACCCGCTATATAAAACTTTTGGATACGGGAAAAGAATATACTTTCTGTTATATGTTCTTTAGCAGTAATCAATAATGGAAGGTGCATTAAAAAAAAGAAAAAAATTGGTATAAATCGGATAACGCATGGCTGTAGGCTGAGTTGAATATCGACTACCGAAATACCTACGATCAGCCACACTTACACCATGATTCATTTTGATGATTCGGGACTACTAAAACTAGCCATAAGAAATAATGAACCTGATTAGATCCCCCAACTCATTGTTTGCTATTTCCCACAATTCCTGGAAAATTAACTATCAAGTGCATTCCTTCTATGCTTAGCAAGTCTGGGGCATTCACACAGCAGCTGTTCAATGCTTTCAATCTCAACCTCCTCCCCCTCTTCGTCTGTACAGCTTCTGCAGAAATCATTGTATAGGGCGTGCATACGTTCCGCATGTTCATCAAAGAAGTGTCCCATAATAACTTTGGCAACAAGACTCCGCACATTATGCGTGGGTTTAAAATGAAATTGAATTACAGTACATATAAAAACAATCACGCTCTTCCATAATTGTTTTCTAGAAATTCTCATACGAATAATTTATGCTCTTCGAGAACCTAAAATGGGATTTTTAAAGAAAAAATGATTTATAACTCAATAACTTCAAACGTGCAGACAACTACCAAAAAAGACCCTTAAACCCCAAGGCCCCAAGCGATGGCCTGTTTAAACCAAATCTTGATTTGCAGCCACTCTACCTTTTTATCCAGAGGGTAGACCAGGTATCTATTAACGAAAGAAAAGCTAGATATTAGAGAGAGGGCTCCAGTTCTCGCAATGGCCCTATGTCTGGTATAATGCCGGATCCAGGAAGGATAACACAATAAGTGCAGTGGTGGGTCCCAGATGTGGAACTCTGCACTCCGCTTGGTGACTCAATTTCCATTTTTCAAGCTGAAGCCTCGGCTTTAGAGGTTGAGCTAAGCGGAGCCTAAACAGGGACTGAAAGAACTCCCAACATTTACATTTGCTCAGATTTAAGGTTGCAAGAAGCAATTGGAGAAGGAATTATCTTTCCAAATAAGGCTTGCCAGCTAACCCAAAATTCAATAATCGAGCCCTTGAAAAGACTAGATTTAGCCAAAACACTCTAGCAGAGGACACAAAATATTTACCTTGGTTGCGATGAGTCTCATCTACCCTTAACCAAGCCTAGCCTAACTTTCTTGTTCGTTATCTAAACATTTTCATTTGTGACGTTAAAAGGTTTCTAGTATTCACAAAACCTCATAAACTAGCTCAAAACCTGTCATATATCTAGGTCATAAGGCAATACAATTTAATAATTAATTTTCCAGTCCAGTTAATGTAAAGCAAACTTGAACTTACTACATGAATAGAATCAAATATATCGTATATAAAAGAATCAAAATTATACTAACCGGAGTAATTTTAACGTCCATTTTGGAATCAACTTTAACAGCAATTGCATTACCATTTTTTAATCTTTTCACCGCATGCACTGGAATAACATCATCTTCAAAATCTTCTTCAGCTTCTGCAGCAGGATTATCCTCAAAATCACTATCTTCATGTTTCCTTTTATTACCTCCGCCACTACTTGAATTTGTTTCTTCGTCGGCACACCATTGTTTCACTTGATCAAGAGCTTTTGCTTTTGAATTTCTTGCCGGACGACTAGTAGGGCTAACAGGTGATATTACATTTGTACCTGTTGATTGCTGTTGTTGCTGCTGAGTTGACTGTTGTTGCTGTTGTACAGCTAAAGCAGCTTGTTTTGCTGCTTGTGCTGCTCGCTGTTCTTTTTGACGTGCTAATTGTTTTTCAAATGTTTCAAGAAGTTGTGGACAACATTCTAAATGAGTTTGCGGTTCCCAAGTATTTTGTTCATGAGGAAAACCTTCCCATTTAACCAAATATTCATGCATTTTTCGTCTAGGATTAAAACGTTTTGCTATGATTTTCTCAACAGTCTCCTCTTCAAATTCTTGACCACTTGTATTTGGAATTGTGCGATTTGCTCGACGACTAAAAACAAAAACAATGCGGGAATAGTGATAAATAATGAATATTTCTTTTGATAGAAAAATTTTTTAAAACATACTTTATACTTTTTGTAGGATGCAGCAATGTATTCGTCACTTGTTTCAATGTTGGCTGATTTATTGGTGTTCCAACTGTTTTTCTAATTAATTTAACTGGTTCTGATTTTACTGGTGCTGGATCATCAGGATCATCCTCCTAGGAAATTTGTATTTTTTAATAGACTGGGTCCTGAAGTTAATTAACTGTATATAAAATTACCTTTCTATTAATTGTCCTTGAATCAGTTATACCAAGAAATTTGCCAGGTGTTGAGGTTGCTTCTAGAAATAATTTTATATAAATAAATGAAAATTCTTTTCAAAAAGTGTATAAAAAAAATTACTTGGTGGATTATCGACAACAGTTTTTGTTATTTTTACAGGCATTTCTTGTAAGTTTCCTTGACCCATCTAAAAAGAAAAGAAAAATTTGTTTTCGATTCAAAACTTTTAAAAATTTAGTTATTTGCTTTTCTTACTCTTGCAAACGATTGAATTGTTTTCCCCGCAACAACCCACGTTTCTCGAACTGATGCATCCATATCACCCCATTTCTTATAAAATCTCCATGAATTACCTCTATTTGCATCGTTATTATTTAGCTGTGATGCCTTCCATAAGAGAAACGCCCAAACTTTGGGAGGCTTCATATCACGGCAATCACGAAAATCTGATTCTTTATCACAACCATCTTCTTTATGTTCTTTGAATAATTCAATAAAATGGAAGACGCTGTGGCATTTACCACAAACTAAAACATCTGTTTGTGACATACTTAATTGGGCCGCTAAAAAATTTATAAAATAAAAAATCTAATACAAAATTATTTGAAATAGTTTGTAGTACCTTTTATAATTTTGGGATGTTTTCCTATGTCCGAAGGATCTATCTCTTTCCCTACCATATTTTTATCCTGAAAATAAATAAAAATTTTGTGTTTATATTTATCACTATATGAAGGAGATATGGCAGTTAAAATTGTATTTTTTTTATACAAAAGTAAACAGACTGAGGAGCCCTATTTTAACAATAGGTCTGTTCGATGAAAACACCGGGCAAACCTAGGGCATCCTAATGCTTTTTTTTTTACACTAAGGGCTACGCGGGGTCACTCCAACTTACACCTTAAATTATATAGCGAAAAGGATAGGCTATGAGAAAGAAAAATTTACTGCTTTGTGTAAATGTATAGGTACGTCATTAAAATTTTATATTTCAAAATATTTTTATAACATCTGCAAATTATTTTTCTCTCAAAGGAAATAGCACCTTCAAGCATTTATCATCATGTCGGTAGTAGAACAGCATCGAAGTGTTCATTTAGTCATAGAAGTAATAAAATATGATATATATCAGAGGCGGAACATAATTTGGTGACTGAAACTTTATTAATATTGAAAAACAATTTATAATTTTCTGCCACCGTGATTCAATCATTTTTCAGAAAAGAAAAAATAACCAATTTAAGGACGGACTGGAACGAAAAGTCTAGTCACATAAACTAAAAAAACTCCAATAATTTTTAAGAAATTTTTTAATTCAGTATTAAATTTCTATAAATTATTATAACACGAATTTTAAACTAATGTTTTTCGAGAATTCCCTTTTTTTTTTTTTGGGAATGTGTTCCATCAAGCTCATAATGACCTCTTAAGTTTGTTTCAATCACTCTTTTTGAAATTGTCCATGGTTTTCAGTACTTTACCTTCTTTTCGTAGTTTATGCTTCACTACGGCCCAATACCGTTTGATTAGTCGCAGTTCGGGAACATTTGATGACTTCTTTTGAAACAAAATCGATGTTGTTCTTATTGTACCACTCTACGGTGTATTTTGCATAATGATAGCTGGCTAAATAAGGCCAAAATAATATAGTGTCTATGGTGTCTTACAATTGGTAGTGATCTAGTTTTCAACCAATCGTTAGCAAAACTTTAGCATCGATTTTCCCTTTAGTGAAGTACGTCCTGCTCCTGAGGCCACATTGACAAATGGCTTGCCAAATCATAATTTTTGGTCCAAATTTTTCTGCATTGTACCGATTTAACGGTATAAAACTGGGGGGCCTAATAGTGAGAAAAATCCATTTTAAAATACATTTCGCCATTCAACCCAAGACATCTATCAAAGTTTTATAAAACTCCATTGTAAAGTTTTCGAGCTTTTAAAATTGCTTTCTCGAAAGGCTGAAGATCTAACACTTTTCCGTAATTTTCCTTGTGAACATCACGGTGATTTTCCAAGACTGTACCATTACAACTATGTAATTGTGTCACGGAATACATGAGAAAATTGTGGTGTTCTCTTAGTGGTACATGATTTGGCGACAATACTTTTCGTTCCAGTCCTTATATCTGAAATATAACACGAAAAAAAAGAAAAAAAAGTACCATCATTGCTGGATAAGTAGCCTGGCTAAGCCCAGCATTCTCAACGAAATCTTCAGTAATTCCAATCTGGTCACTTCCACTTGTGTTGCCATTCTTCGTCTCTTGCGATACAAAAGAAATATCCCTGTCAAGCGGATCCTCTTCATTTATCTATAATAAAGCTTGTGTGTAGTTCTATTTGAGATATGATAATAAAGTACCCTCATTGCAGAATGACTAAGTAAATTAGAAAAATCCACTTCAATTACATTCGCATATGCCTTGCCTCTCTGAGAAGAAATATCATGAACGAAATGATACTCATCGGTGACCGAACTTGGAATAGATATAGAACTGTCGGATAATCCTTCCCAAATGTTATCATGTTCAGCAGTGTCCTTTGTTTTATGCTATGTAAGTTGGTAGTTGTGACAAATATTGATAATATTATACTTACTATAGAATTTAAACAGCACTCTTTACATTCAGCAAAGTTATGCAATGGTATTGCACAAATTTTTAGAGTTTTACGAATTTTGTTTTTGTTAATATTCTTTTCACTGAAATGATCCTCACATACGATGCTTTGTCTTGAAGGTACGTAATTCATACGCCCAATACCTTCAAGCCATCTTTTACACAAGACTGTTTCTACAGGAAACCTAATATGCAAAATTTGGAAAAATAAAAGAAAACTTGAAAAATTAGAGCCGCGAATAAACAAAATTTAATAAAGAGATTATATCGCAGCGTTTTCAAATTAACTTTAATTTCATAATTTTTTTATAACTTTTTAAATTTTTAAGAATTTTTCTAGTGCGCCACTTAGAATATATAGCAAACAGGTATGTTGATAAGCCAGATTTTGCGTAATGAATTTCTGGTTGTGTTGGTAGTCTATGTTTTTGTGGTTAACAGTTCAGTACAGGCTTATATAACTGATAAATCCGGAGAGGGACAAAAAGTAACGTTTGAAAAGTTTTTAATTTGGTGTTATGTTGCACTTTTATTTCATTCAACAAGAAAACTTTTATTTTTGTGAATTTTATTTAAAAAAAAAAAAAAGTTCTCATTGTTAAGAAAGTACAAAATAACATCGAATCCCCGAGCAGATGCAAATAAGCTAGGAATGCTTTATATCCTAGATGACATCATAATGTAGATGTAGGTATATTATGATTGTGTTTACGTTTTTATTGCATAGAAATAAAGGCATTATATCATCTCATCTGCCAAAAGCATAATAGAGATGTAACTATTGCTGCGTTCCTTTTCTCGTTCAGTATGATTTTTTTTCAATCAATGTCGTTCTTTTTCTCGGGCCGAACGATTTAGTTTCAATCTGTCATCGCTTTTTTCGGATCATTCTGAATGCACCTGAGTTTTTCCCAGATTCAAGCAGAATGATTTTAATTTGTATTTGTAATGTGTTGTTTACAATTTGGACGAAGTGGTATTAGTTGAGATTAAGCTGCCTTTGTTGGAATTTGGTTTTGTTTTTCCATAAACAACACTTTTTACGAATTTATACTTGCTTTTATCAAATGGATGGAAGAAATGTCAAACACTTGAAATGGTTCTGTTTCGTTCCTTTTCTATGAGCACAGAATTAAATTATGACATCCGTTCTGTCAATTCACACAGATTCATTCAGAACGAGAAAAGGAATGCAGCATATGTCATATAGAAGGGTTAAAAACATTCAAGTGTTTCATGTTCGTTTGGCTGATTGCACCATCATTGGAGGACTGCACCAATTATATTACTTTTGTAGTTTAAAAATCTACAAATGTAATATTTTGCTTAGTACACTGTATGTATCAGGAAGAACACCACTGCTATGAGCAAAGATTCAGATTCCTCCATAATAAGTCCGGACTGTTCACTCATTTGAACATCTTTATATGTAATAAGCATGTAATAATTAGAGTCAATGTTCATATCAATAAGACAAGAAGGTACTGCATTGCTTTTTAAGGTTTTTCTTTTGCCGAGTCGTTGAATATCCTCCTCTACAAAGTGGTTCTCACAAATAAAATGTGAGTGAGCTCTTTGGGATGAATTCTGGTTTCCTTATTGCTTCCAGCCACTTCTTTTGAAATATCACATCCTTAGGAAATCTGAAACAGGTAATATATTGGCTAATGCTTATATTTTGTTGGTTTTATGATGTTTGAAGTCACAATACGATTTAAACTATTGTTAAGAAATTGTTAACTCCCAAGCTTGTCACAAATTGAAAGTTTTTCGCCACAGAAAAAATATTTAGACGTCGTCGCTATTCCAGGGCAATTTGTAAATTTGCAAAAAGTAAACAAAGTTTTTGTGTGGGACATCTGGGGTAAAAATGTTCTTTTTCTACTTTATTTTAAAATAATTCACATATTTAATTTATATAAATCCTTGCTTCTATTATCAAAAAAGACAATTTACATAGTACACTTGCCTGAAACGCGATTTTCCTAGTTTATAATACGAATCATATTTGCAAGCACTGACCGAACACTTCATTTGATATGAAGGTTTTAACAGGCACTAGTGGTACTATAAAACTTTGCACTAAATAAACTTCAAAGATAAATAGTTTTGAAAAAAACTCATTCCGTACTTTTATTAAATTTGGCAAAAGAATTTTATACCGATTTCCATTGATCAAGTTTTCTAGCAGAAGTGTTACACTTTTCTTGCAGTGTTACACTGAAATTGTTCCATTGACCTGCACTACTAGAAAAAGTGTACGTCAAATGAGTCTGGTGCTACACCGGAAAAATCGGAAAAATCAGAAATGAATGCCATTGAGCATTGCATATCAAAATTTAACTATTACTCTACCAAATTCATCCGCAATCACGCCAAAATCTTTTAAGTAACAATTTTCATAGTTTTTACGTTATTCGTGATGTTATTTTTTCCAGAAAATTTCAATCTGAAAAATTAAACGGATATGAGCGCCAAAAGTTGTTCCATTGAACTCGTTTTTTACTGATTGACGTGCACTTTTCTTAAAATATCAATGGAAAAAGCACATTTGACAATCATGGCTCAGTTAGGTCCGTCGCATCTCACTTACTTCTATATATGACGCCCTACTCTTGAAAATTACGCTCATGTGCACGAATTATACACGATTCACCCATCCTGTTTGCTATATATTCTAAGATGCGCCATTTATTTGTACCGTTGACATAATTTAAGTTCACGGAAATAAACAATGACAACTTAATTGTAAACAAAACTGACATTTGAAAATTTTAAATTTTTTTAACATGACTGTTTATTTTGATAAAACTTTCACTCATATTTTATTTAAAACACCACAATTTATTATAAAAAACAACTTGCCTGAAAAATGATTTCCTGTTATCGTATGAATGCCGGTTGTTTTTACAACACAGCACAGCGCACTTCATCACCATAAAATCAAAAGACTCCCGGAATATTTTTAATCACTTATCAATCACTTTTAACAATTCTAGACTTGCTTTCGAGTAAAATCTGAAATGTTCGGAAATGTCGCACTGACACAAAATAAGTCAAAACTCTCTTGACATCCCTTCCAAATGTCAATTAAAATAAACTGAAGTCGCTGACATGCACAACATGGGCGGCTTGATTTTCTTTTTCATTTGAGGTCAACTTTTGTTAGCAGGGGTGTGACAATTATCTTAATTTAAAGTTTCATTTTCGCTTTATAATTCATAATTCAAGTTCAACAAATTCCAAATATATTCGAAATTATTGTTTTCATTGGAATCTTAAGCGGGAAACACAATGCTACGGTCATCAGAGTTTATCAGCTCAAATTTCAATTTATTCCTATATCTGATAATAGAATAGAATGGAATCTGAGCTGACGAACGCTGATGACCGTCGCATTGTGTTTCCAGCTTTATGATTAATCTACAGTGTATGGCAAAAACTCGTCGTCAAAACGATATCGTTTGCTGAACAATGCATATAAATACACCAAATATGCAAGTAGTGATAGCTTGCAAAATTAAACAGCTGTTAATCTGTCCAAATGTAATTGCTTTCTCAATTTCTTTGCAGAATTACATAAAAAAAATTTTGGTCTCAATAATTTATATTATAGTATAGTAAACTAAGAAATGGTTAGGGACAAGTCGAATAATATAAAATATTGCATTCAAGACTGAAAGTACAAGTTTCAGTTTACAGCTGTTTTGTTCTAAATGCCCGTACATGGTTCTAAATTATGCTGAATACACCTGAGGTATTACTATATCGTTTTTGCTGATTAACTACTACACAAAAGCTCGTGCTCACGTCGTGAAATGAAAGAAAGAGAAGAAACATTTTTGCAAGCATGAATTTTCAAATGCAAGAGTGGGAAGCAAACAAAAAAATCCATGTCGTTTTGACGACGTGGTTTTACCATACATTGTAGATTAGGCATTATCCTCTATAACATCAAATATTCCTGAAAATCGATTTTTAAGGATATAAAATTAAGCAATTTTTGTTTGCCCATCCCTAAAAACAGTTATTGGTACAGAGAAAGATTACAAATGTTGTGTTGCCATCTATTTCTATTCTATATATTTATTTGGAGAATCCACTGGACTGAAACTGGGCTTTGGTGGAATTCGTATAGAAGTTATTATTTGAAGTTCAGCGGAATAAAGTAGTTAATCCAAAAAGAGAAAAGTGATCTCATAGGGCCAACCTGCACGCTTCAGCTCTAAGCGAGAGGATTTATTTTCCTCCCCCTGTGCCTTGTGACGTACCAGCAAATAATTTTGTTCCCCAATAGTTCCTTAAATGATTACCAAGTTTAATTGTGTGCGTGTACCTACAATTAAGTTACACTTTTTTAAATAAACAATAACTGTATCACAAATTCACAACAGGTAATGATAATGAAATTATTGTATTATCACCTCAAATCGCAGGTAAAACACTGCATAGCGATCCGATCAGAAATTTCACAATTTTAAAATGGTCGAAACTATATCTTTGCTTAAGTATGGGTATGCTGCCATTGCTCCTATTCGTAATTTGGTATTTCTGAATTCTTCCTCCCCCCGAATACCTCTCACCGGTAAAAAGTGAAGCGTGTAGGCCTATTCATGACCAATTCGTGGAGGAAAAATTCAGAAATACCTATTTTCGGAGGGAGCACAAGCAGCATACCAATGCTTTGACAAGAAAATAGATTCGGCCATTTTAAAATTGTGAAATTTCTGATTGGACGACTTTGCAGGTTGTTTATCCTCCAGCTTCGTGCTGAAGCATGTAGGTTGGCCCATGATAATTAATGTAAGAAATTTCAGTAGTGTCAGCGGTCCGTGTTATACATGTCAATTCCTTGTTCACATGAAGCGGAGTAACTGGATTAGAATTTTTCTAATTCGCATAGTACCTACCAAGTGTTTCCGGCGTTCGATTATCAAGTCTAGTCCGCTTGTGAACAAGGTAAGTTGTAAAAGCTGAAGTACAATAGACGCAACGGAATGGAGAAAAATGTGAAATTTACGCAAAATACAACTTACTACATGGCGGTTGAGACTACCTCCTTCCATTGTGCGCTGTTCTTTTGAAAAGCATAAAAAAAGGTTTGACAATTCTCTCCATTCCGTTGTGTTCATTGTAATTCAGCACGAATTTTACACAATATACATAGCCTATTCTGTTATATAAACTAATATCGATTTCGCAGTGTTGCACTTTTTTAGCAGTAAAACATTGAAAATGTTCGATGGGACAACTTTTATAGCTGTATGTGAAACAATAGATTGTCATCTGCGCCTTGAAAATATGTATACTCTCACGATTATTTGTGAAATTTTTGAGTTAAATGAATGAAAATATTTTATTTGGGTTATTTTTATAATAGGGAATATGCGTTAATTTTATGTTAGGGAATTTGTTTCTATATATACCTAAATAAAGAACATTTAACGTAATTTGTCACATTGAAATTTTTTTAGGAAAAACAACATCACGAATGACGTAAAAATTATTAAGATTAATTTGAAAGACTTTGGCGTGAATGCAGATGAATTTGGTGAAGTAATAGAACTAGTACACAAAGTTTGAAAAAAATCTGAGCTAGTGCCGATATTGTGAACTTGTTCCGTAATAGCTTAAGATGGATATATGCCGTGCGTTCAGCCGCATGCAGAATGTCACATTTTTACACACCATGTCGTTCAGGCGACCGAAGCGTTGTCATTTCCCCAGCACATCGATGTGCACATTTTTACACTACGATCTGGTGGCGTAGTGTCTCGGTACGCTTAGTAGTTTTGACGTTAAAGTACTTTCAAAACTGACATTTCGAATCGAAGGGCACACCAACGGTTCAGTTGCTATCCCTACTTTGTCAATCATGTGATGTGCACTCCGATGTGCAGAAAAGCACATCGGTATGTACACCTGAACGCACGGATGATACTCAATGACTTTCAGCAGTGACATTTCTCATGTAGGTGTGTGCGTTTTTCAGTGCGACGCGGCGAGAGAGAAGAAAATTGTTCCTACTACTACAATGAAATAGTCTGCCGTCGCAACTGTTTAAAAGCCCCAACACCACGTTTTCTAGCAGAAATGTTACATTTTTCTTGCAGTGCTACACCGAAATCGTTCCATTGACCTGCACTGATAGAAAAAGTGTGCGTCAAATGACCCTGGTGCTAGACTTGAAAATCGGCGGTGTTACACCGAAAACACACACATCTATATGAGAAATGTCACTACTGAATGTCATTGAGTAGAGTATTTGGTACATTCAAAGTGCGAAGTCACCGATTATCGTAGTCAAGCGTAGTCTTTAACTGTAAAAATTTGGCGGAGTGAACGCATGATAGTGACTCGTAGTCGACAAAAAGGCACTATTTAGGTGGCAGTGAACACGCCCATTGAGCATCACAAATCCATCTTCAACTATTCTTCTTAAAATATTATTTTTACGATCATCATAATTATATAGTAAATGTTTTTACATTGCAGTTGAACAGCTTCTTATGTTACATACACGAAAATTTATTGTTTAACGACCTTCAAATTGTTGTTGCTAGATCCCAGGTCAAAACCTTGGTCTCCTTACAGGTGTACGAAACTGGTTATTGATGGACAAATATAGAAAGTTAACGTAGCCTCTTTTGGATTAGGTCTTGGAAGAGACCAATACAGAACAGAACCGTGATTGGTATACTCAATGTCCACAGTCAGCTTCACCTCATACAGATGATAATTGTTGATAGTGCTGCATTTGTCCTGTCTGCAAGGAGAGCTTGAGAAAACTGAACAATATCTGCGCACTTGTCTGCTGTCCTTTGTTCGGTTCGGTGCAAGTTTGATACTAATGAGACTGCTCTCCTTTCTGCGGATAATTACTTCACCTGAACGTGATGCTCTTTTTTATAAGAGGACAGGAAGGTTTCGGTGGAGCGGTCCTGACTTTCTAGCAGATTAGCACAGTGTTAAATGTTCTTCTAGGAATGGTGTTTATCACCACTTTGCGTACTGGTTAAAAGAAATGGTTCTCAGCAACATGCATTATGAGATTTAAGATATCCCAAATTTTTGTAATAAGCTCCTGCAGAGCAAAGCCAGGATTCAGGAACACGGTATACAGAAAACTTGGATTCAAACAGTTCTAAATTACGTCATGGTCGTATATAGCATACTTTGCCTTCTTTGTAAGGGGCCATGTCCAGGAATAGTTACGACAATAACTGTTTGAAATAGTCAACTATAGTACTTTTGACATAGCAAACTGACTCTATATAGTTTAGTTTCAAAAAATAACCTGTAGCAGGTAGACAAAGCATTAGACTGAAGAGCAGCAAGCTTTCTTGATTAATACCTACCTAAATCATTATGCTTCTAATAGAAATTTTTTAAACAAACACACTTTTGTTTAAATTGTTTGAACACTATGAAACTAATTATAATCTTATCAGTTTGTAAATAAAAGTCTTATTGTTCCACTATTTTTGATTTTTTTTTAACTGAAAAAAGATATCTGAAGATGGTTGCGTGGCTACCGAAAACGTTAAAAAAAAATCAAAAATAGTGGACAATAAGAAGACTTTTATTTATCAGCTGATAGAATCATTATGCTTTTCAGTTAATGTAAGATTTTACTAGAAATATTTTTTTTTTATTAATTTTCCCATAAATTTAAACACAATTAAATTAAAAAAAAATGTTGCTCCAACCCTGCAATAGCTGGTGGCTTGGATATATACCTATAGCTATAAAAAAAAATGAAGCCGTCAGAAAATTTGACGCAGTCAAAATACGTCAAATGAAAACTAGCATAATTTGCCCAAAAAATGACAATCCTTGCCAATAATTTCAAATCTATTTTATCAGTTTCCTGAATATGAAAATATACATCCACAATTAATAAAACAAAAACAATATAGCACCACGCTAGTAGTATGTTCACATAAAATTACAAATTAGAAACTTTTTCTCTCCCACCTTTTGGGGTAACACAAAACGTAAAATGCAGAAAAAAACTGCTATACAAAATTTATTGCGAAAGATAATTCTGTAATTAGTATTGCAAGGAAACGTATTTCATCATAAATCAATAATCTCATAGCACAAAGCAAACTATATTTTTATAATCATCGAAGGACTAAATAGATAATTCACTACCAACAATTTTCAGTTAGACATCTGCATAGGGAAAACTTGAATAAAACTTACTTGTCCATATAGTTCACAAGATTTTAAAATTCACAAAATTATTTAATAACCACTTTCTTTTTCATTACATATGTTTATTTCAGTAAAATTATTTAGATATTTTTAAAATAATTATTTTTCTTGAGTTTTTTTCGACTACACAAACAATGCGCGGCAGTCGGCAGAGACGCAAACACAACTTTGGTCCAAGAAAAATGTTCACCACTCAAAATTATTAAAATCCGTTCGTTTATAATTTCTGTTTTATTTTTGGTATGTAAATAGCCAATCGCAGGCAGAGGTTGAGTACACACACTAGAAAATGATACCAATCAAAATGTCCGACTAAAATATTACGTGATAAAAGAACGGATGATGGTTTTCATCGAAATTAATGCCTAAAAATTATACCGAAACGTGTGGTGACTTATGTTGAGGTTAACTCTTGAGGCGTTTATAAAATAAGTTGGAGAACTGTCAAACGTCAAATTAGTTCTGATGTATGAATAACGAAATAAACAGGAATAGGAACCGAGTAACATAGAATAATTACTAATTAGTTAACAGGAAGCGACATTTTGAAATAAAAATAAAAGGAAAAAAAAATACGCTTTCATTGTTTCTTCGAGTACGGAATCAGGATTCTCACGTTTTACATATGCATACCACAAGTATTTCTGAGGCCACGAAATGCTCATATTTTTCTTTTTAAATTTTCTATCTTCAAGAATATATATATGTATATTTTTGATAGCAGTCCCTACATGCAGAAGCATCATGAACTGGAATAGCACAATTGCAAGCTTTTCAGAGCTTTTCTGTTAGAAATAAAACAGATCAAATGATCCTAACTTAGAATATAGAGCAAACAGGAATATGATAAGCCAGATTTGCGTAATGAATTTCTGGTTGTGTTGGTAGTCTTTGTTTTTGTGGTGAGAGTTCAGTACAGGCTTATATAACTGACAAATCCGGAGAGGGGCAAAAAGTTATTTTTAAAAAGTTTTTAATTTGGTGTTTCGTTGCACTTGAATTTTATTAAAAAAAAAAAAAAGGCCTGGCCGTTAAGAAAGTACAAAACAACATCGAATCCCCGAGCAGATGCGAATAAGCTAGGAATGCTTTATATCCTAGATGAAATCATAATGTAGATGTAGGTATATTATGATTGTGTTTACGTTTTTAGTGCATAGAAATAAAGGCATTATATCTCTCATCTGCCAAAAGCATAATACAGATGTAACTATGTCATAAGAGTTAAAAACATTCAAATGTTTCATGTTCGTTTGCTGATTGCATCGTCATTGGAGGACTGGGCCAATTATATTATAACTTTTTTAGTTTAAATATCTACAAATCAAATATTTTGCTTAGTACACTGTTTGTATCTAGTCAGGAATAACACTATTAGCCATAGCATAATAAATTCAACTATACAGGTTGTTCCAGTCTAATACATGTATGTCTTTTATTGTGTGATTCCTCTTCTCAAAACGAATAAATATTAATAATTATCTCGTTATGATAAAGGTCCATTCCTCCATAATAAGTCGGGGCTGTTCACACATTTGAACATCCTTACATGGAATAGGTATGTAATAATTATAGTCAATGTTCATAGTAATTACTTACTATCATATCAATAAGACGAGAAGGTACTGCATCTCTTTTTAAGTTTTTCATTTTCCCGAGTCGTTGAATATCATCATACTCAAAGTGGTTCTCACAAATAAAATTCCTGCTATTTGGGATGAATTCTGGTTGCCTTATTGCTTCGAGCCACTTCTTTAGCAATATGACATCCTTAGGAAATCTGAAACATGTAATATATTGGCTAATGCTTATATTCTGTTGGTTTTATAATGTTTGAAGTCACAATATGATTTAAACTATTGTTAATAAATTGTTAACACCCAAGCTTATCACAAATTAAAAGTTTTCCCCCACAGAAAAAATATTTACACGCTGTCGCTATTCTGGGGCAACTTGTCAATTTGCAAAAAAGTAAACAAAGTTTTTGTTCGGGCCATCTGTTGTAAAAATGTTCTTTTTCTATTTTATTTTGAAATAATTCACATATTTAATTTATATAAATTTTTGCTTGCAAATGTTCGGAAGAAGAGTTAATGCGAGAATGTCAAATTGTGTTGTGAAGTGCAGTGCAAATTTTGCGATTTTTAAAGTTTAATATCTTTTAAAGTATAAGTTTCCTCGAAAAATTAATTTTAGACTCGTGATTTGTGGGTAAATAACAACAAATGAGCAAAGTTGAGCTAGGTGCGGATATCAAGGAGTTCCGCTTTTATTAACAAAAAAGATAATTTACATAGTGCACTTACCTGAAACACGATTTCCCTAGTTTATAATGCGAATGATTTTTGCAAGCACTGACCGAACACTTCATTTCTGTTTTTTTAATTGATATGAAGGTTTTAACAGGCACTAGTGTCACTATAAAATTTTACACAAAATAAACTTAAAAATTAAATAGTTTTGAAAAAAAAAACTGATTCCGTACTTTTGTTGAATTTCGCAAAAGAGTTTTTGATTGTATAAACCTGTTTACAAAACAAAATCATATTTGACAATCATGCAAGCAGCTTTGACAAATTCTCATTCCAGTTATTCCTATCTATGTATATTATTCCTATCCTATGTATAGTCTCCTGCTCTTGACAAATTCGCTATGGACACGATTCACGAATTATAGACGATTCAACTATTCCTGTTTGCTACATTCTATTTTCCAAGAGCAGGGCCCCATAGCTCCACGTACACTGTAGTCGCACGTAACCCCGCTTCCTTAATAGTTATTTATTCAATGCATACATAGGAGTAAGTGACATTCGAGGGACCAGATTGTCAAAACTGAGCCATAATTGTCAAATGTGCTTTTGTTTTGGTTCATTTAATCTAAAATTCTTTTGCGAAATTTAGCAAAAGTACGGATCAGTTTTTTCAAAGCAATTTATCTTTGAAGTTTATTTAGTGCCTGTTAAAAGCTCCATATCAATTAAAAAAACAGAAATGAAGTGTTCGGTCAGTTCTTGCAAATATAATTCGGATTACAAAATAGGGAAATCGCGTTTCAGGCAAGTGCACTATGTAAATTGTCTTTTTTGTTAATAAAAGCAATATGTGAATTATTTCAAAATAAAGTCGAAAAGGAACATTTGTTTGCCACAGATGGTCCACACAAACCTTTGTTTACTTTTTGCAAATTGACAGGTTGGTTAGAATAGGGACGGCGTGTAAATACATGTAAAACATGACTACAAACACAGCCAGAATTCATTACGCGAATCTGGCTTATGGCCATTCCTCTTTGCTACATATTCTAAGCCAAAATATATGCCTAAATTGAAATAAACAAATCGTACGTGTACTGACATACATATATATGTCATATTGAAGTCGTCTATTAAAATTTTCTAACAACAGAAATGAAGTGTTCGGTCAGTTGTTGCAATTTACAATCGGATTATAAATTAGGGAAATCTTGTTTTAGGCAAGTACACTTGTTAATAAAAACAAAGATTTATAAATAAAGTAGAAAAAGAAACATTGCAGATGCCTGCACATAAACTTTGTTTATTTTTTCTGTGGTGGAAAACTTTCAATTTGTAATAAGCTTGGGAGTCAACAATTTCTTAACAATAGTTTAAATCGTATTGTGACTTACAAAACCAACAGAATATAAGCATTAGCCAATATATTACCTGTTTCAGATTTCCTAAGGATGTAATATTGCTAAAGAAGTGGCTGGAAGCAATAAGGAAACCCGAATTCATCCCAAAGAACTCACATTTTATTTGTGAGAACCACTTTGAGTATGATGATATTCAACGACTCGGAAAAAGGAAAAGTTTAAGATGCGATGCAGTACCTTCTCGTCGGCTTGATATGATAGTAAGTAATTATTATGAACATACTTTGATTATTACATACCTATTACATGATTATATAGCAAAAAGGATACCTTGGCTATGAGGAAGAAAAACTTTACTTTACTTTATTACTCTAGTCTATTTTGCTCGTTAAAGACTTAAGGCGTGCATTTTATGAATAATTTAAAAAGCTAAAGCTTATTAGTATTTATATCTAAAATTTGTATATACATATAAAAAAAAGTACATTACTGGATAAGTAGACTGGCTCAGTCCGGCCTTCTCAATAAATTATTCAGTAATTCGAATCTGGTTACTTCAGCTTGTATTGCACTCTGCGTATCCTGCGTTACAAAAGAAATATCTCCCTCAAGCTGATCCTCTTCTTTTAACTATAATAAAGCTTATATGTGTAGTTCTATTTGAGATAGGATATAATATAAGTACCATCATTAGAGGTAAGTAAATTTGAAAAATCTGGTTCATTTACATCCTGCATTTGAGAAGAAATATTATTAAAGTAACGATACTCATTGGCGACAGATATACATATGTAGTACTATTGGATAACCCTTCCCCAATGTTACCATCCTCAGTCTCCTTTGTTTTATGCAATACTTACGGTGTGTGTAAAATTGATAATATACTTACTATAGAATTAAAAGAGCACTCCTTACAATCAGCAAAGTTATGCAATGATATTGCACAAGCTTTTAAGGTTTTACAAATTTTGTTTTTGTTAATATTCTTTTCATTGAAATGAACCTCACATACAATGCTTTCTCTTGAAGGTACGTAATTCATCCGCCCAATATCTTCATGCCATCTTTTAGACAAGACCTTATCTGGAAGAAACCGTTATGCCTTTTTCAATATAGGTAAATAGGTACTAATTAAAAAGCGAAAGAAAATTTGATAAAAATTATTTCTAAACAAAGTAAAGACTGTAAGTAGATTAATATCTGTTGATATTAACGTGATAAATTTCTAAGTGATGTTCAAGTATTTACAACATGAAGTGTTCCGTGAAAAATTGCCGTGGGAAATCATTTTTCAGGCAAGTATAGTTATAAAATATTATTTTATGAACTTTACACATATTTATATTAAATTAAATTGAAATCAATAACAAAAACGATGAAATATCGAGAAAATTTCTTTGGTTCGCTCCGTTCTACCGAGGTTTGTTTACGTTTGAAATAGCTGAGAAACTCTTGAGAATATTTTCGGTGTGGGCAAGCACAACGTTTTCAAATATATATCTTGCCCCGTTTCGATGTTGATTCATACTACACGCTTGTACTGCGCTCTTACTACAGCTGCAATGGATTCTAACTCAACCAGAATGTGACTACGCTAAAATTGGCTGATCACACTTCCTTACTTTCTATATACTAAGGTTAGTATCATTAAATAAATAATTAATAAGGAAATGGCATATCGGAAGAAGAAAACTTAAGCCGCACGCTCCATTGATCACGTTTTCTAGCAGAAGTGCTACACCGAAATCGTTCCATTGACCTGCACTGCTAGAAAATGTACGTCAAACGACCCTGGCCTTGGCGGTGTCTTAAATTACAATTTTCAAAATTTTAATGCTATTCGTAATGTTATTTTTCCCAGAGAATTTCAATTTGTCAAATTACACGGATATAAGCTACTATTGCATTCTCATGGCGTCATAAGTTGTTCCATTGAATTTATCTAAAATATCAATGGAAATCGACATTAGTGTACTGTGTTTGTATTCGATTCGTTAGTAACATTTTGAAGGGGACATTTTTTGATTGAAATATTACTAATAAACATTTAAAAATTAGAGCATTAGACTATATATACATATACAGATATATTATTTGCATATGGAAAGAAAATATGAACTTTCCTTTTTATAAATATTCATACTATTTTGTTGATAAGATAAAAATGAATAAAATAAGTAAAAACCGATTTTTCAAACAAAACTGAGGCCAAGCCGCATGAAAAAGTAGAAAATAAACTTTTCTTCACACACAGAGGTGGCCTCAGATTTTTTGATTGGGACATTTCTCTTGAATATTCTTTCTCTTCATGAATCAAATCACTTATTACCTCTGATTGATCTTACTGAAATATATCGGTGATTGTCAGCGAATAAAATCTGTGGTCCACCTCTGTGTGTGAAGAAGAAAAGTTTATTTTCTACTTTTTCATGCGGCTTGGCCTCAGATTTGTTTGAAAACTCGTTTTTTACTTATTTTATTTTCTGTCTTTTTCACGTTAACTAAATTGTTATTACGTGCTGCATGGAGATATTTTAAAACAATTTTATGACGGCTGAAAAGACATTGATTTACCAGTTTTTCAAAAAAATTATTCGAGTATCAAATCGTTGAAGTACTACAACGGTTTTCTGAAATTCAAATTATGGTTTAAACAGGACTTTTTAGCTGTATTCCAACTTGATCCCATATAACATGAATTTTCCCGATTTTCCATGTTTTCCACAGACTTTTCCTATTACTATGAAATTTTTTTAAAAATTTACATGAATTTTAGTCGATTTTTCATGCAAGTTTTCATGATTGTTGAAGAGAAAGTATTGATGCCAACGGAAAAAAATGATTCCGCATAGCTTATGAAACTTTTTTGTCGGAAAATTCCGGAAATTTTCGGAAAATTTTCCAGAAAAATTGGAATATTCTGCATTTTTCCTGAAACAGATTTATCACTAATCATATCGATGAAAATTTTTCCGATGATTTTACCGCTTTTCCATGGAGTTTTCCATAAAAGCAACTTTATGCAACTCATTTCGCTCTACAACTTTGTCTTAGGTTGCAAAACGCGCAAACGCTTCCTTGGTCGGTAAAACTCTGGAAATGCGTTTTACATGAATTTTCCTCGATTTTTTTTGCAAGTTTTCACCAGAGAGAAAATAATGATGCCAGTTGATAGGGAACTTGATCCTGCATAATTCAGAAAACCTTTTTACCGGAAAATCTTCCGGAAAAATCGGAAAACTGAGCATTTTTCCTGAAAAGGACTTATCACTAATCAAATTTGTACCAAATTTTCAAATGATTTTTCCGGATTTTCCATAGAAATTTCCGGTTCAAATTTTGATAGATTCAATTGTCACGCGACATGAACCTGTGTGCCAAATTTCAGCTCGATGTGATGACGAATATAGTAAAAAAGAAATATATAAATAAATATACAGACAGACAAATTCGTGCACGAGTTAAATGGACGGGCTGTCCTCAAAATATGACTTGCGCTTTCATTTAAATTTTTTGTTTCTTCAGTTACACATTTATGATTCTCACGTTGTTTTTTTTTATATACCTATAAATATTACTGAGATAAAAAAAATGCTAATTTTTGTATTTTAAAAAAAATATTCTCAAGAAAAAACCTACTTACATTGTCATTGCCATGTCTCACATGCATAAATATTATGAGTTGGAATAGCAAGATTTATAAGTCTTTTTCTCAAGAAAAAACCTACTTACATTGTCATTGCCATGTCTCACATGCATAAATATTATGAGTTGGAATAGCAAGATTTATAAGTTTTTTTTTTATGATCTTCGCATATAATAATACTCGAAAAGGGATTGCAACGACAATCAATCTGCCCAATACCTTGAAGCCATTCATCACTGTCTTCTTTATAATATTTTTTGGGATCCTATAAAAACTTAATGTCTTAATAAAAATAAGCAAATCGTTTGTATCCCCTTTTTTCTAGATAAAAGAAATATAGAACTGCCATTGAAACGATAAAGTAAACAAATCGTACATTATCTTACCCCACGGTTACACCTGCAAGTACAGCTTGCATGCAAGCCTCCCTTCCAACACGATTTTTAACTTGACAGCTGAAGGCAGTACGGTTGATGTCTTATCAGCTTGCATGCAAGTTCATTTAAAAAATGGCATTGAGACGTAAACTCTTGCGTATATTGGAAAATTATGGCAATAAAGGAAGCATCACAATGATAAAAACCCAAGAAAAAAGGAAAATGAAGGTGTTGGTAAATGATGTATTGCAAATAATCCCAGAAAATTGCATTTTCCCGGTATAAATTTATGAATTTCTCTCAAGCATTTCGTTTCCGCCATTTTGAAATGTCAAATTACTATCTCCCAGCTGCCATGGTTTTTCAGCATGCAAGTTCGCTGAAAGCTGTACTGCCAGCATGGCAGTAGAGGTTACACGTGCAAGAAGTATGGCAGTGCAAGTTGCATGCAAGCTGTACTTGCAGGTGTAACCTCGGGGTTAAACTCTCTATTTCTGCTATCTATTTTTTTTTTATTCAATGGTTGTCCTTGCAGATGATGAAAATGGAGTAGATTTTGTTAAGTACGTTATCAGCGCTGCAAGTGGAGTAGATCTACTCCAGTTGTAGTAGATCCCATCGCTGGCACCACATAAAATATCACGGTAATCTAATAACGTAATACACAAAAATAAGTGAAATACATAATTAAAATATAGAATTTGATTTATCGAAACAATACTATATAAATTATCTCATATTTTATTAAACATGGAATTAAAATAAAAGTTTGGTTGAAAATAAACGTCAAATAAGCTAACATTTTTACCTCAAACTTGAAATAAGTTTAAGGTGAGTTGCCTATCCATATGCACAAACAGATGTACACATATTTAGGGCGCTTCTATTTTATGTTTACATGCCAGAAGTCTGGCTATTTTTATTTGTGTGATCAAGAATAATGCTGCATTTTTATTAAATTTATTTAAAATTCAATAAAATAAAATTCCAGGTAGATAAGTTTTGTATAATCAGATTGTTTATAAAATGGCTGATGATGAAGATCCAAAAGAATATCGCTGGGAAACTGGCTACGAGAAAACATGGTAAATGAAAATAGAATTTATGCCTATCAATTTCAGTGCAAATTAAAAAATATTTTTATAAAATTTCAGGGAAGCAATCAAGGAAGATGACGATGGTTTAATCGACAGCGCTATTGCTGATATTATTCAAAAGGCAAAGCGAAAGCGCCAAGCTCAGAAAGCAGTACAAAGTCGGCTAGGAATGATGAGGCATCTTTTCATAATTGTAGATTGTTCCGAAGCTATGGGTATTCAAGATTTAAAACCAACACGTATGTTATGTACAATAAAGGTGATATCCTAATATGATTTCTAATGATTACCCTGACCATATTAATATATTCTGTTCATTTTAGTTATTAGAAATTTTCATTGAAGAATTTTTTGATCAAAATCCAATATCTCAACTGGGAATTATAACACTGAAAAGTAAGCGAGCTGAAAAAGTTACAGATCTTACAGGAAGCTGTAGGAAACATCTTAAAGCTGTGCAGGGGTAAGAATTTAAAGAGGGCTGTATGCGATTTATTTATTTACGGGTGTTTTCTTTCAGTTTTAGTAAAATAAATTTAGTTGGAGAACCTTCATTACAAAATGGATTAGATTTAGCGTTG
Organism: Dioctria rufipes; assembly: GCA_963924295.1. Classification (NCBI taxonomy): domain Eukaryota; kingdom Metazoa; phylum Arthropoda; class Insecta; order Diptera; family Asilidae; genus Dioctria; species Dioctria rufipes. The sequence continues at coordinate 191,937,509 of OZ002743.1, forward strand.
AAATCTTTAAAAATAGTTCCATCACATGCTAGTCGAGAAATTTTAACAATAATGTCAAGTCTAACTACATGTGACCCAGTTGATTTAAATCTTACAATTGAAGTAATAGTCAATTTAACATTATAAAAGGTATTTTATATAATTTATTTTTTATCTATTTCAGGCATTAAAAAATGACGGGGTTCGCTGTTCGGTTGTTAGTTTATCAGCGGAGATACGTGTTTGTCGTTTTCTAACGCAAGAAACTGGAGGAACATATGCTGCTGTTTTAGATGATGCTCATTATAGGGATCAACTTTTACAACACATCGATCCACCACCAGCTGCTCAAACTCAAGAGAATTCTTTGATAAAAATGGGATTTCCTCATGCACAGTTAGAAGAAGGAAAAGATCCACCGTTAACAATGTGCATGTGTCACATTGATAATATTGAAGAGCCAAGCAAATTAACATCTGGTGGATATAATTGTCCGCAATGTTTAAGTAAATATTGTGAATTACCCGTAGAATGTCAATCGTGTGGATTAACATTAGTTTCTGCTCCACATTTGGCAAGATCTTATCATCATTTGTTTCCAGTTCATCATTATAAAGAATTTGATTTTTCTGGTCAGGCGGAAATTTGTTATGCTTGTCAGAAAATGTTTTCGGATACTGAGAAGCATATTTATCAGTGTCCAGCATGCAATCAATATTTTTGTATTGATTGTGATATATTTATTCATGATACGTTACATACATGCGTTGGTTGTACAACTATACCTGGTGCAGCACAAAATGTTCATTCAAGAAAACCTATTGCTCCTGGTGAAAGATTTTAGGTTAGGAATTAAAATGAGTTTTGTTCATATACAAAATGTAAATATAAAAAAAAAAATGGAAATAGAACTGAATTTGATTTTGTATTTTTTCTTGTTTTCTAGGCTTCTATTCAAATTGCAGTTGTAGGAGTAATCTTGATATTTCATGACCTTCGTTTCAGAAGTTAAGGTAAGTTGTCTTCAGATTATAGTCTCTCCATAGACTCCGATTTCAGGAATAATCGATCCAGTTTTGCGGCTTTCAACGTCGTAACTAAAAAACAAGCACACAATTTTTACCTTTCTTGTGTTTCTAGTAAATTTACTTGAAATGATTATCACCAAAGATCTCAGGCTTTTAAACTACATCGTTCATCTTGATATTAGAGGAAAGTGTGGTAATGAGGGTGTGTTATCATTAACAGAAATTTACTAAGGCTATTGAGTTGAGATTACTCGAATCTGACGGGATTACTTGGATATCTTTTTTTTTCAGACTGAGTTTAATTAGCAGCTATCCACAACGAAAAACCAAGGAAAGCCTTCCAGGATGATAATGAGCAGTTTGTTTATCTATTTCCTGCTACATATTAGGACTGGGCATGTGGTTATCTATGCTTTAGTAATAGGACAGATTTCTTGTTCTCACTTTATCCTATAGTTCCACCTCATTTTAGTTTACCATATCTAGTTAGGATTCTAGTTAGGATTGACCCTTGGGGAATACCAGACAGCTGTTGATAGAGGACATATCGGAAATCATGAAGGACGTAGACGCTGCTTTTATAATTTAAGAAGGAAAAAAACCAACAAATTTGTATTTTTAAGAAATTTTAACTTGTGACGTTTTGATAATGACACGTCTATGAGACCTATGAGTACCTTCCTGTACTTTTCGCTGATATTTTACTGGCAATCATTTAAGTAACTATTTTTTCTGCCGTTATTGTAGATTTCAATCCGTGACAGATCAGATACACAGTGTCCGGCTCTTATAATCTTTCTCTGGGTAGTAGCATACATCAAACCAAGCATTTTCTGACATTATGGTGAATTTGCAAGTAATCTAGGATTATGATGGATGATTTGAAAATCCACAATGCAAGGTAACAATGGGCCTTGTAGTGCCCTACGTTGCTTCCCCCCGCGGGGGGCGCCCTAGAACGTAGGCCACTACAAGGCCCATTGTTCACCTTGGATTGTGATAGGTATGAACTTTTTTCACTAGTGGTGTATACGGAATTGGTTCTGTATAGAGTACTTTGCAGTACTCTTTACTTTGCTGATGATGAACCGATTACCTTTACATGAGATTACCTTAGGGTGGTAAATACATTCAATCAATATGAACAAGAATGCGTTCATTAATGAACAATTGTCGAAGTTAATAGTTACATGACTCGTTACCAGTAACAGGTTACTTCGTTAATGAACAGAAGATGTGGAGCATGTGCTTACATCCCACATTCCCAAGAAGGTTTTATTTCGGGGTGAGTAATAAATAAAGAAAATACTAGATACACACATATGCTGATCATATTCTAAAGCTGAATGATGTTTGTTTTATGATGTTGCCAAAGCTCGGGATAGATATCCTATGATGCCGTAGCACAGTGTTTGCATGGTGGCCAAAAACTAATCAGAACTAAACCGAGGCTGTGCTTAAGAAAACCCAGCTTCTTGCTTGCCTAAGAATAACTAGTGCCAAGAGCACCTGCCATACAGCAGCCAAAGCCTTATTAAACCTTCCATCCCTGCATTTGCAGGTGAAAAAGGAAGCGATCTCTAGTGCTATCAGAGTGTAAGCCAGGCGATCTGGTTGGTCATTTAAGTATCTTAAAACAGATATTCTTCGAGCGAATGATGACAATATCTCATATAATCATACCCAAGGTGGATCTTGTAAGACCATTCGACGTGGTTTTGGGAGACCGGTGGTAACAATAAACCGTCCTTCCAACAATGTTCGATAGTGTGGTATAAAAACGAACCGTTTAGTCGGACCGGGCGTATACGGCTCCGGATGGCATATCTCAAAGGCTCAACCAACAATATCCTCTCGGATAGTCAAGCCGCTCTCAAGGCCTTAAAGTCCTTCACTATTAAGTTAAGGGTAGTCTGCGAGTGTCTGCAAACCCCAAAAAAAATTATCTAAGAGAAACCATTTTGTGGCACTTCAAAGTGTTAACTCAGAGCTTCCCTAAATAGCTGGGAGAACAAATAAAAATTCTTTTATTAGGAAAGGCTATACATGAATTCGTCGGACAAAAAATTTTATCGACACCTCTAGCGGAAAAACAGAAGGACTAATACTCCTTAGTAGAACAGAGCTTAAAATGATTACAGAGATCTTCTCGGCCCACTGCTTCTTGCGGTATCACCTACACTAGATGGGCTTGGCTGAGACTTCATCCTGCTGCTTCTATCAGGATGTTCATGAAACCTGTGAGCACCTGTTCTGCAATTGCGTAGCATTGGCCAGGCGAAGATTACTCCACCTTGAACATGGTTTTCCTTCACCAAACTACGTGTGGGATCTTATTCCCAGAATTGTTTTCGACTTTATCAATAGTCTAAACCTAGAAATGGATATGAAAATACTTTGAGATCTAAAGGCGAATCATATAAAAAACGTTGAAAATTCCTTTCTCGGTTATAACAAATTACTTTTGTAAGCACATATTAAGTAAAAATCATTCCTCCTAGAATTCACTAATTCTATAACTGGATACGTTACGAGACAGCCCTATGCGCATTCCCAGATATCGAAGGAGCATTTGACAATACCTCCTTTGAAGCAATTGAGAATGCAGCTACCAAATAAGGAATCAAATCTTCCTTGTTAAAATGGAAAAAAGTTACGAGCCTGCTTGAAAGCCGGAAAATCACAGTTAATCTGGAGTGGACTCGATTATAATAGTGGCCACCAAGGAATGCCCCCAAGGTGGGGCTCTCTCCCCTGTACTAAGGTCGCTGGTTGTCGACGATCTCCTACAGTAGTTGACCAATTCCGGCTATGATAAACGGGGCTATGCATATGAACTAGTCATCACAATCAGGGCAAATATGATCGGATAATCTCTGACTGAAGCACAAAACCCTAAACATAGTACACAACTGGTATCAAACAATGGGACTTCGAGGCAATCCTGGTAAGACAATAATTGTACTGGAATTCTCGTAGGAGGCCAAGTATTTAGGCATTACCCTAGATAGCAGACTAACCTGGAATTCACACTTAAAGAGAATACTGGAGAAGGCCATAGTGGAAACATGGACATGCTGCAGTCTTTTTGCCAGAACTTTTCATCTTAATCCAAAATTGACTCTATGAAATCTATTATAAGACCCAAGGTCACATACGCTTAACTCATTTGGTGGCCAAAAACAAACAAAAGACAGTTCAAGCTAGTTTGCAAAAACTACAACGGCTTAAATGTTTAAGAATAACTGGTGCCATGCGTACTTGCGCAACTGCCGCCTTTGAGGCTATGCTGGACCTGCTTCCCTTACATTTGCATGTAAGGAAGGGAGCCATCCTCAGTGCAATTAGACTGCAGAGTGCAAATCTCCTGAGCACAAACAATTTGGTTGGCCACCTGAAAGTCCTTCAAGAATTCTTAGAGGATCCGATGGCCAACTCAATTTCAGACGTTATGCCGAAACGCCATAACTTTGAAACACAATTTAAGGTGATCTTAGGGGATCGTCAACAGTGGCACACTGGGGACCTACCATTTTAAAAAGGATCTCCCATGTGGTACACGGATGGATCCAAAATGGAAGGTAGAGCAGGCGTGAGCATATACGGGCCGAAATGCCATTTCGCAAAGGCACTGGGAGCCTCAACACCATTTTTCAGGCAGAAATACACGGTATAGAACTCTGCGTTCGCGAAATAATTCACAGGAATAAGCGTGGAGCTAAAATATACATAATATTAGACAGCCAAGTAGCACTCAAAGCTTAAGCTCGTTTACCTTTGAGTGTAATCCGGAGAAAGACTTGAAATTTCAATATTGCAATTTGCGTTAAACTGCAAATCTGTCTCAATTTACTGAGAAACAGCTCGGTATACGATCGGTGTACACTTAGTATGTTGTATATTGGGACTCAATATTGAAATTGCGAAAAATGTACGCAGTATACAAGTTTATTGCATTCTGACCCTAGTTATAAACCGTAATCATTTAATACACGAACCTTTTAGAACCGCATTTTATATTGCAATGTTGGCTGCAACTTTTTCTACATTTAATAGTTGACAGTTGTCAATTTGAAGTGTTTATTTTGTGTTTTTATTTTCCATATTGGCAAGTAATTTTTGCTCGCATTTTTTACGTGTGCGGAACTTTCTTAAGTCAAATGACAAATGAATTAAATGACAAATTAAGTGATAAATCAAATGTAAGTTCTCTAATTACTGTCTCAATATTGTAAACCGCATGTGTGTCTCTGAAATTTTATATTGCAATTGACATAATTGCAATATCAATATTGAAATTGAAAGTTTGTCTCCGGTATAAGCTGTTTTGAAGCAACTGGCCGAATCAAATAAGGTGACACTGATTTGGGTGCCAGTGCCAGGATATGAAGGCATTAAGGGCAACGAGATTGCTTACCACCTTGCAAACGAAGGCGCTAAATCTCTGTTTATTGGCCATGAGCCCGTCTTTTGACACCCAAAAAGTCACCTCTTAGCTCAGATCAGATTTTGGGAGGACAGATTTAGAAAGGCACACTGGGAAAATATCCCGGGGTTGTCACAAGCGAAGAAGTTTGTAAAGTATTCGCAACAGAGGACAAAAGCATTCAAAACATTCAGCAGAAAGGAGTTAAGGCTCATAACGGGGCTATTTACTGGGCCCTGCCCATTTAAATATCATCTTAAAAACATGGGTAATGTCGCTGTCGGTTCTGCATGGCAGACGATGAAACCGCTGAACATGTTCATGTTCGTGCTCATGTTCATGTTCGAATTGTCGCCCTAGGGAATTTAGGGGTAATGCCACAAAAGATCTTATAGGTCGCGGTGACTGGATGAGAGGCGGGAACTCTGTCCAGCCCCACAAATAATAAATAAATAATAAAATAATAACTGGATACCTTGTTAATAGTCTAACTGGATTATACGGCTGAATGCCCATTATTTCCAATGAAGTGCGCGGATCTTTCAGAGGATACATGGCTTAAGAAATATAACGCTGAAAACAAGGGATGTGATGTGGACAGGCATCATTACTTTCAAAAGTAATATTGGATCAGTTATAATAAAATAAAAAACCAAAGCTACTCCTCACTCTCCCTCCCTCACATATAAGATGTTCTCGCAATGATCAATTATTTGTTTAATTAGAAAAAAAAAAAACTCAACTGTTATTAAGATACACGTACATGTATATGTATAGAGGTATGCAAGCATACCCTTCAAAATTTTATAGTTTTAAATTACCGTGGTTCATCTTAATTACTTGCATTATAACAATCACAAGAATCTCTGCGATTACAGCTGGCTGAACGGACTATGTGCAGGTATATATGGTAAAACACCTGCTTAATAAAAGCCATCTCACCGCATTGCAAAAGTTTCAGAAAAACGTTTAGTTCAGACGCGGTAACAGGTCTCCCCGTTTCCCATTGAATTGAATCTGTCACAATTTGTGTGTTTTTTTTTTTTGGTTTGTTTTCGCGCTGCCTTACTTACTTAACTTAAACTCTCTGCGCACCTCAAACTCAACTCTGTTGGTTGGGAGTTGGGACTAGCTACATAGGTTGAAAATTAAATCGAAAATTTTTTGAAGTAACTCAGATCAGATACTTTCCAACCGTGTTGTTGTCCGTCTGTCGTTGCCTTCGATTAAAGGTATAAAGAAATTTTTTTTTTGATCGTTTCGACAACGTTTGAGATTATTGTAATTTTTTTTTTTATTTTTAATTTGTGTTCACGATTTTGCGTGTGGTTTGAAATAATTAAATTACAGCACTTCTTCGGTTGATGTTGGTATTTCTAGCAAGATTTTCAGTTTTAAAAAAATTTAATAAATTTTTAGAAATTTAAATCTTAATTATAACATTTGTGATTAAAATTGTGAATATAAATAATTCAATGTGTAAAGAGAGTGTGTCTGTTTAATAGTTCGAACGATAATTGTTGGTGTAAATTTGGTGCAATATTCATACATATATGTATGCATGTGTGTACAAAATTTTAAAATTAAACGGATAGAAAACGCATAAAAACGTATCTAAAATTTACTGAATTTATTTTGGATCTTGGAAAAAGAAATACAGCTAAGGTATGCATATAGATGTTTACATTTAGATATATGTAATTTATAAGATTTTCAAATACATACTTACCTAATTACCCACATTTTTTGTTAGTACTCATTAATTGTATACAAGTGTACAGTTTGAAGGTTGTCCATTCATTTTTTCCACTCAAGGGCGTTAGAAATTTTTTCGTTTCTTTAAATTATGAATGCTGCGATAGGTATTCTATTAAATTATCGTTTTATAAGAGTCACAAATAATTAATAATAAAGAATAATAATTATTGCCAATTAGTTAGGTACTTTATAATACCCTTAAACAAAAGATAAATGTTCATTCAGAATTAATGTGAACTCCCGTACAAACTACTTTTAATAATCGCAATTTCGTGCTTATAATTTTAAAATAATAATTAATTAAGCATATAATTTTGTAATGATATTTTATTTCACATCAATCGAGAAAGTTCAATTAAATATATTCGTGAAAAATTTAAATAATTGAGTTCATACATTTTTTTTTTAGTATAAAGGTCAGATGGGTTATAGAGGGGAATGCCCGGACACCTCTAGACATGAAAGATGTCTTAAACAATGCATTATGATATTCTAAATATATATTTTATTAACAATGTTTATATCAATAAAGCGGTGGAAGCCTTTTCTTATAGGAAATCATTTTCCACGTCACCAATTACTCGCAATCACGAGAAGTAGAAAAGTTCATTTTTTCACCCAAGAAAGTCGTTTAATATGCATCGCTCAAGACAGCTCTCGGTCCTAAAGTTGTATGAAAAGTGGGCATTCCCCTGTAGAATCAGTTTTTTTTTTGTAGATATATAGTATATAAATTTTTAATAAAATCACATGCAGCAGTCTACAGTATTATTATTAAATTAAAATGTAGAAATTAAGTGCAGGATAAATTGATGTTTATCATATATTAAAGAGCCCATCTAAAATATGATAATAAAAAAACAAGTAAATATAATTTTTTGGCAGTAAGTACATATGTACATAGGAGATAATTTTTTTTTTGGTAAAACCATCATTAGACCACAAACAGCTGTTTGACAATATAAACGACTAAAACATGTTTATTGATTTCCATGTTATTTTCTAACTTTTTGGTAATGAAAATAGTATAAACGTGCCTGTTATTTTATTTATTTTTGTGATGCATGGTTGTTAGAAAATATTTCTTCAATTACACTTGCGTTGTAAAAAAAAAAATTAATTTGAAAACCATACAAAACAAATGAAATTTTGTTTAAATCTTCTACATTACACTATAGAAAAGTCAACCTTCGTTCTTGGTTTTCTGTTTTAGTTTCTATTTTTAATAATCAAACTAAAAATCAACATCATGATTATAAATATGATTAAAGAAGTATTTTGTCAACATTTTGGTTATAAATATAACTTAGAAGTAATGTTGATAACTTTTTGGTTATAAAAACGTGAGAATATAATAACTATTTGGACAAATTTTCGTAGAGAGGGTTACTTCAGCCAAATGGAAGCAAATTCTTAATATAATCAATAAATGTTCTATTTAATTAGATTTAGATTAAACGTCAGATGTTTAGCTATTATGTTTTGTTATTTGGAAACTAATTTCGGAAAAAAAATGAAATGAAATCTAAATGGTTAGAGGAAATAATTTAAAGGTTGTATAAATTACCAATTACAAAGTTTTTTTTTACCCTCAACGTTATTAAGACTGATTGAAATTTTAGCGGAGAATTGGAGAAGATGTAGACGCTTATAATATTTAATTTTGTTTGCCTCTTTCTATCATTTTTATCTTTTTCTTATAAGTTTTTAATTAGATTTATGGTTGGAGAATGGGATTATTGGATAATTCAAAATCCTCAGTTTTTTCGTTACTTTTTCTGTATATATTGAGATGTTTTCAATAGTCATATATCTTCAGTATTTAAAGTAGAAGATAGTTTTCTAATATTTTGCACGTACCTACATATCTTTCTTTGATTATAATCCTCTTGAATTGAATTTAATCGACATGCATATCATACCAAGGCAAACACGTTCAAACAATAATCAACACAATCAATATGGTTGAGACAACTCTCAGCCATATTAGATTGTGTTTCTTTGTTCTCCATGAAGTAAAGATTAAATAATTTGTTGGTAGCGATAGCAACTAATTTCTGATTAGAATAAAATATAATTTGCGCTCGTACGGTATTGGAAAAAAGGACATTGCGTTCCAATTTTTTGTTTTGTTTATACTCGGGTCGCTGGACCAATTATGGTAATCCCCAGCAATATCTTTTCTATCCTTGATATGTTTTCTAATAATAAGTACATAGGTACTTGGTCCTTCCTGTTCTATCAATTTAATTTTTTCGTAGTCTCTTTGGATTTTCTATTGGTTTTTTAAAATTTTTTTTTGTCAAGCTGATATCGTTCATTTTATAACTCTCATGATTCTCGCAGTATTCGTTTATTGCTAGATAGGTTGATTCCCACCTGTATTATTCAGTGTTTCTACCCTTTTTTTCCTTCTTGGGGCACGGTGCTGGACCTGGCCACTAAACTATTAGATCAAATATGGATAACCGACTAGTATATTGCTCGTTTTATTGGATTTTTCTAAAGTGTTTAACATGTAAATTTTAATGTTTTATGTAGTAAACTTAAAACACCGTTCCTGTTTAGTAATTCTGAGATTAATTCAATATTTTCTTACCTTACGGGTAGGTTTCAAAAGGTTGTCAATCCTTCCAGGTATAGACCTACATTCTGATGGGTTCCACAGAGGTCTATTCTAGGACCGTTGCTTTTCTTATTATACATTAATGATTTAACTGATGTAATCTGCAGTGGAAATATCTAGTTGTCTGTCGATGTTGTTCAGCTTATTCTATCTGCTTCTGCTACATGTTTGAAAGATGTTGTATAGGATTGATGAACTGTGAACTTGCTAGGGTATCTGGCTGGGCTATTGAAAACAATGTATCGAAATCCCAAGCAATCGTGATTTATCCAAAAAGTTTTGACACAAGTAACTTTTCCCCCAATAAGACTAGGTGATGCCATCATACCTTACTAAGGGTCTGTCAATAATCTTAGTGTTGTCTTCAATTGCACGCTTACCTGGGATCAATAAACTAATAAAGTGGTAGGAAAGGTGTATGGTACACTTTGCAAACTTAGACTCGAAAAGCTCATTTATTTCAATTTAGGCAAACTGATATATTACAATGATTCCCATCCACATGTTCTTGTATTTAAACAAAAAATTTACTTACAGTTATGAACCCCGGACTACACACTGAATACTTTTGCTACACATATGTACATAGTTCGTGTACTCGTGTTGTTCCTAGAAGAGTTTGTATAAGTATCAAGCACCCTCTACACGATAAAGATGTCAACAATTTTTTTGACCCTAGTTAACCTAGATCCTGGGGTCTATGTGACCCTCTGTACAATTTACGCGTTGAAAAACGATCATTTACACAATTTTTCCCCATATATTCTCTTATTTTGATTAATTCTATTATAATTAATAGAGTGAGATCAAAAGTAATAGTAGTTAGTACAACAAAAGGCACTAGAAAGGGAAGTTTAAAAGAATTCAACTTCAATTTAATTGTCAAGGTGGGTACTCTAAAACAAAGTTTACGTGATCGAAGTTACAATCTCAAGTACTTAAATACTCGTTCACAACTTCTCTACTGTTATTAGTATGATTAGTGTGCTTAGTAAGGAAACAATTTCCATCCACATCAACTTTTTAGTTAAGTCTACTTACCTGTATCAGATAAGGGTTATTTAAAATAGATTAGACAGATTAGTTGTAATTTATTTGTTTTTGATAATACTGGGTGTTTCATATGGAATTCGGGAACAAAACTTCACTTTTACTGAATTGTAGAGGATTAGTGGTAGTGTCTTACATAGAACTATTTAATTATTAGTTCTCTTATCAAAATTCAGCATACAGTTCCAGTGTCTGGTGGTCAGCTGGGGTCATATTATGCAAAATGCTCTGTAATTGAAAAGTGCAATATTTCATATTATATAAGTCATATTCATGTCTAGACTGTAGGTAGTCTATGGACGAAGGGTAATAATTTACTATACCCTAGATGAAATCTATAGGTTATACTTAGTGTTGCCACTTGTTTTGAAAAACCGTTGGTAGGTTCGATTGAAACAATGTGGAAGAAATGGGAAAGCGTGGTAGAAAAGGAAAAAGCGAAGTAAGCCACATTTTAGAGACTTTATTTTTAATAATAAGAACAACAAACACTAATGCCAAAAAGAGAGAGCAAAACCAGAAATCAAAAAAATATTCTAAAATAATCAAAAACAAAATTAACAAAAATTCGAATTAAGTATGTACATAAAAATTAAAAAAGGATCTTAGTAACTAAAATTGTCTCACTTAAAGGAACATACCATATTTATCGTCAACAAATTTAAAGCTTTTGTAAAACTTAATTGATTCTAAGGGCGGCTTAAAAATTGTTTTGTTCCTTCGTGCATTTCTTTACAAAATGTATTACTTTCTACGGTTTTTATTTTCATACGATTTTTTTGTTTTTTTTTTTTTTGGTTTTTTTTTTCGTTTAACGAGGAAAATAACCCTTCACCATTAGCACTACTATGAGGTGAGAATGCCAAAAGACACATATAATTGCTGAGTTCTTTGAACGAGCATTCTTTGATCATTTTAATTTTTTTAGCCAATTTTTTCCAGCCTTTTATTAAATCTTCTTCAAAACAGTCTTTAAATCTATTTCTAGCAAAAATTGTTAAAGACCTTCATTGATCGTTCAGTATTTCATTAAATCGGCATACTTTCTGAAGGGGAAGAATAGTAGGAAGTTCTCTATTTTGAATTTTTTGTTAGGATCTGTGTACTCTAGCAGACGCAGCTGGTTTGTCATTCCGTCTGTAACGCATAGGAATAATTTTGGTAGAGCAAAATGGGTTAATGTTTGATTTTTGGATGTCCGTCCGTTCGTCTGTCTGTCGGTTCGTTCTCCCAATAACTCGAGAACGCGTTCACTTAGAGAACTGAAATTTGGCACATGGGCTTTTTAAAACAAAAAGTAATTTTTAGTTTGAAAATGGGACTAATCGCTCAACTCTTTCGTAGGGTTGCCATACAAAAATTTTATTTTTATATATTTGGAAACTGCTGAGAACGCGTTGCCGGGGAAACCTCAAATTTTGTATACATGGTGTTTTCATAAAAAGCTGGAAATTTATCATTCATTGAAAAAAATGTTTTTTTCCCAATAAATTTACAAAATGCAATGAGATGCAGAAATCGGGTAAGCCCTTTTTTTTTTATTGCCATACAAAATTTTGGTTTTTCACTATATATTGGGAGGCATTGCCTGAGAACGCGTCAACGTAGAGAACTGAAATTTTGTATACAGCTTCTTCATGAAAATAGCAAATAAAATTTCAAAAATCTGCTAAATTTAGCAAGCCCTTCTTGGTGTTGCCATACAAAAATTATGGCTCTCACTTAATTTTCATCTAGGTGGTCTTAGACCAAATATATTTTTCTCTCTTGTTTTTCTATAAATTTTCTTAAAATCTCGAGTGTGAAACTATCTCTGCGAATCAAAACAATTTTCATAATATTTATTTTAATTAAAATCAGTGGAATTTCATTTGATAGTAATCTGATTCGTGTCTTTTTTATTTATTTACATTTTTTTTAAAATTAATTAAGTGATAATGATTCCATAAAAAAATATGAGACTTTGATTTGTTTTGAATAAAAAAAAAAACCTTTGTAGTCATAGTCTGTGACTGAAAATATTTTTGAATTTTTTATTTATCACAATATAAGTATACGTGCGCGTAATGCGGTTATTATATGCAAAATCGTACCGAAAAAGAAAAATAATGTTATCATGAAAAGATTGTTTAATTTAAATAGATAAAGTTGAGAATAGATAAGCTATAATGCTGAGAGTTGACTGTTTTAATTGGAACAGATTGATTTTTAGCGACTTTCTTATCAAGTATATATATATGTAGATGGATTTGCTTATTTGATTTTTTTTTTGGTGCAGGTAAACGTGAAATGCACTTGTTTAATTTGCGGAGATTAATTTTTATAAAGGTAAGGAGAAATATTGATAATATCAGAGAAGTTTTATACTGGAAATTGTAATCTAGAGAGATTCTATTTACTTGTCCGACTCGAATAATATATTTTAGTCATAATAAATTGCTTTCAAAACCTGCTTAAATTATAAGCATGTACTTTGAAAAGCTCATAATTATTGTTTTCGGTTTGATAAGGTCAATGAAATGGTCACGTTCTTCAGGTCATCCACGAATAATACTATGTCATCATCACAATCCAATAGTTCGTTATATGATTACCGAGTATAATTGTGTGCGTGTTCAATCAAATTACTGTTATTGATATAAATAATAATTATATCACAAATTTCCAGCACGTAATGAGAATTGAATTATTATATTATCATAGAAATTGTAGGTGAAGAATTGCACATCCGTTCGATTAGAAATTTCAAAATATCAAAATGGAAAACGTTCAATAAATGCCAGAAAGTAGGCAATTATTTTTTGGACATAAGTTTTTTAAGCCATTTTCGCTGGATATGTTCAAGAAAATAATGCAAAAAACACAGAAAGGGTTACATTTTGGATACAAAGTCGGATGAGTAATTTTAAAGCTAAACTTTTGGGATTTTCAAATCAAATATGAAAAATTGATGTTTATGATGTGTTTTTTGATAAAAATAGTAGTTAAAAAAAAAAAACGGAGTTAAAATTCCAAATTTTTAACTTTGTTGAGCCATATCATTGGAAAGGTCCAACGATTATCAAACTAACAAATTTTAAATCATCATCATAGGATGTAACTTTCAGAAGTTACAGGGTGATATATAAAAACATACCCAAATATCTTTAAGTCGTGTTATTTCGAAACCCTTAGGATTTAGAATGATGGGTGGGGGATCCATACAATGTTTTGCTTGTCTCAGAGCCCTGCAATGCCTGATGCATTCTGTTGACGACATCAGATTATGCACTATAAAGCCAGTCTTAGATGCTGCGCAGTGATGCACTACGACATATAGAAAAGAGAGTAGGTATGTTATAATTGGTAACGTAATATAGACTCATTTTCATTACCTACACATAAAAGATATAAACTTTTATTGTAATATGTCGGAAGATACTTCAATGTGTAGCATACCTTGTTTTCTATGTTATCTACTTTGATAATGCGTAAGTAACATTTCATTCAATGGTTTCGTGAAGATTAATTAAAATTGTATGCCGAACTATAGTAAATTTTGTGTACTTCTCCATTTACTCCGAGTTTGACCAGGGGCTTCAAGTGAGTTGAACAAAAAGAAAGACTGTTTTTATTACTGTCTGCACTAATATAAATTATGACCTTCAACGAGTTCCATTTTATCGTAGTTTGACTAAAGTTTTTGAATGATTTCTTAATTTATGGCATTCACAGGTTGTGATTTTTTTCCGATATTAGATGATAAAAAAAGAAAACATAAAAAAATTCTCTTAACATAGCTTTTACAAAGGCTACAAGAGCAATAATATAAAACATATACACAAAACTTAATTATAAAAAATGTTTAATTCATTTTCATAAAAATTCAAATTTTATTTTATTAATCATAAAATGTAGTTTAAATATGGACTTACCACTTCTATCACATCCGTTTTCGACAACTGACTAGCCAGTGCAACACGTTTCTACTTTATTTTTATTTTATTTTATTTTATACATATTTTGGCTTACAGTTCTAATAAAATTAAATATACAAACAATTTTATATATTCTTTGCTGATAGAGGATGACGAAGAAATCTTTGCAATAAATACATATAAATTACGAATGACACGTTTCTGCATGTTTATTAAAAATTTACATTTCTATTTTTGACTATATTTATAAATATTAGATAATATCTCATAAAATTTATTTTACTTGAAATAGATATAATAATTTTGAAGAGATTTCCGTACGGCATAATTTAACCAAATGCTGGGGGTACCGGGTCATAGAAATATCGAGGGCAATGATATAGCAGATGAGTTACGAAAAAAAGGGTTTTGAAATGGATCAGTTCAAATGCAATATATAAGAGCTCCGATCAGAATCCTAAAAAGTGACATCATCAATGATAGCTATAAAAGGCTTATCATCCATCAGTGTCAATTGGGACTCTTGATATATCGTGAGGTAAATATGGCCTATGTATAAAAGCAAAAACAACAAAATTTTTGGGGACGAAGAACGGACATCAAGAAACCAGTAGGGATGATATCGGATCATTTGGATCATAGGTAGATATTCGAGCAGACTTAGTCTAGAGTCTAACAATTTCGGTCGAAGTTCTAAAGTTATTGAAGAAATCGAATCAGTTTGAAATACATATGTTCTGCGATCAAAATAGGCGATCTACTTTGTGGGTACTTTTTTTTAGAGCAAGGATAGCTGCAAGCTATAGAGTTTAGATGTATCTTGATATTCCTTAGGGAAGCAGGGTTGATCTACAATTGTATTTAAATGTATAAATCCGCTAGTTGTCTAAGTGAAGGTCTAAGCTAGGACTCATCTTAATAGCACTGCTGCAACTTATCCAACCACCAAATTAAAAAATAAAATAAAAATATATAACGAACTAGGAGACCAAATTTCTTACTATTTTAGGCCACAAAAATAAATCTTCAAGTGTTACTCTCTGATTTCATCACTTTCGATGTAGGAAAACGTATTAGTATCACCCGATCCACATGGTGACATAGTCCTCCAGTTTTAAACTCCAGAAACTGTAGAAAAGAAGTAGGTAGGGAACTCAAAAAGATTCTGATATACATAGGTATAAGAAAATTCATCATAATTAAAAATAAAAATATCAATTTAATAATGATTTAAAATATTTTCTTGGAATTCTTAATAGTTTTCATGAGAAATGGGATTTTAAAATTTTGTTGTATGTTTTTTTTTTTTTATGAATACTCAAAACTCTATCGGAAATCTTGTTGCACGCTATTCTAATTGTTTCCTTCAGTTTTATACAACAAAATTTCAATGGATGTCTTCTCCTGGTCATAGACTTTCCTGACTAAGATGCTCGACAAATTTTCAGCTCGGGTCTTAACGTTGGCCATATGATAATATATAATTGGTTTTCGTAATCATGAAAGCATTTTTTAGTGGAAATGTTGTTCTAGCAGCACCTTCTGATAAGCGACAGCATTAAGTCTACCATTGACGAAGGCTACACATTTCGATCCGAGCATTATTTTTAATGCTACCGAAATCATTACATATCAACATCCCTGTGGCATCTTCGTGACATGATTCTTCTTTCCTTCCGTAAATCGTACCATCAGTAATTGAATCCATCAATTAGGTCAATCAAGATTGAACTTCTTCTTGTCGTTGATGATGACATGTTCCCAGAAATGTTTTCTTTTTGGATGGCGAATCAAGGATTAACATAGATGTAAAGTTCCTTCAATTTGAATTTTTGCAAACATTTTTGGTATGTATACATATTTGAAGTCTTTGGAAACTGCAGCTCATTTTTTAACTAAGCTAGGGTCATATTGCAAGTTCGACAATTTTCGATAAAGAAAGTACTGTCTTTGATAGTTTTCTTGAATTTGCGCATTTCACATTAGGCGAATATTTTGGAGGATGAGAATATGACTTATTTTTATCATAATTCTCGATTTCAAGCTTTAAAAAATGTTTTTTTTTGTTACTACAGTTGGCTGGAGATCTTTTAATTTCACTTGCAATTTCTCTTTGAGTTTTATCACAGTTCTATAAATCAATAATTCTCTATTTATTCCGGACTGGAATCGAACCTACACTTTTAGAATCGGTCAATGATGGAGAATTGAAGAATTTTTTAAGAATTTTTATTTTTAACGATTCCAAATTAAATTCTTCAATTCTCCATCATTGACCGATTCTAAAAGTGTAGGTTCGATTCCAGTCCGGAATAAATAAAAATTGAATTTACAATTTATTTGTGCGCTTTCATCGTTACTGGTTAATGCCAGCTGAAAGCAACGTGGCTTAGTAGGCTAATTACAAATTGATAAATGCAAGAGGGAAAATCATCTGTCTCGTTAGCTCAGTGGTAAGAGCAGTCGCCCGGCAAGCGGAAGGTCCCGGTTTCAAACCCCGGATGAGACGGTTGTTTTTTCTTCTTGTATTTATAATTTGATTTGGAATCGTTAAAAATAAAAATTCTTAAAAAATTCTTCAATTCTCCATCAATAATTCTCTGTTTTACAACATCACTAAAATTTTTATCGCGCGGCATTTTGGGGGTTGACAAAATTCTTCAACTTAAAAAAAAAATTTCCACGAATTTAAAGTTTAAAATAAACTTAAGAAAAGCCCAGACTCTGTCTGTAAAGCATTCGAATTCTAGTATGGTTAAAAAAATAAAACAGAAATTAACTAAAAAATAATAAAAACAAACAAAACAAAAATTATAAAGGGGAACGCCCATTTTAGTCCGTCACGTCCAGCCATATGCGATGTCTTAAATTAAACAGTGCATTATAATACTCTGAACATATTTTACTAGCAATGTTTATTTCAATTAAATGAAGGTTGGGAGGGGGGGGGGGGGGTGTCAAAGTTTGATCTAGTACATTTTGAAAAATCTAGTACAGAATCGAATTCCTTTGGTCCTGAGTAGAAGGTTGAGTACCCACACTCCTATACTCGGAGGCTTAAATAGCAATTTATAACTCGGTTAACGGTTTTCACTGTTCGTTTCAGCTCATTACCAGCTACAATTCATAGAAGAAAATCTTTCTCTGTATTCTTGTGGGGGGGGGGGGGGAGTGGTTCTAATACGGCACGTTGTATATCAAATTAAACTCGCCGAATACTATCGGGTGGTGTACTTTTTTTCGGATTCAGAAAACTTTCTCGGGACGTTTTTGCCTCCGGAAATCTCATTTTCATGTACTTGGGTTACATACACCCCAGCTACTACATTTCGGATATATTTTTGTCTGTTTTTATTTCTATGGCCATTAGTGCTCTGTTGTGAACATTTTTCTCATAGGAAGTTATTTTCCACGACTCAACAAATCCGCGCAATCACTTTTTCATCCAAGAAAGTCGCTCAAGCTACATCCGATCGTCAAAGCTTTCCATCGCTTAATTGAAATAAATATTGTTAATAAAATATGTTCAGAGTATCATAACGCATCCTTTAGAACATGTCGGGCATAAATCTGTATAGCTAGTTCAATATAAAAACTCAAATCGACGTTAGAAACTTTAAAGTTAATAATTAACTACAGCTGCAGCTGCATAACGCCTTTTTTGGGATTTTTACCTTGTACTTAGTGCGACTGAAGCAAAGAGAAAGATAGATAATCAAAAATGTTTTCTGGTATTCGCTAAATGATATGTTCAGGCATCAAAATTCATTTTCTAGAAATGCTTTGGAAAAAAATACACATTGCAATGTACATATTTTATCAGTCTGTCTGTTGTTTATATAGAACACTAATATTTCTCCATTCATGCATTATAATGGGATTAGTTTCTGTGAAATTTTATTGTATAAACAAAGTAATATAAATCAAATTAGTTATTTTCTGTCAGTTTTCATTTTTCGTAAAACAGGTACCAACTCCATAAAATTTGTCCAACAAATATTACATCGAAAACATCGAAAAGTCAATTAAATGTAAATATAAGTTCGTACCGCAGAAGCCAACCCAATCTCTGTGCTCTCTATAAAATCTATTCACCAGGGTATGTACTTAGGATTATCTAGTAAGTAAATAGTAGCTATACATACCTATGTACATACATATATACATTTTCTCATTAACATACATGAAACGATTTACCTTTATATAGTTTATTATATCCCACCTGAATGTGCATTATTTGCTTAGAAATTCCTGTTTACAAAATAATACCAACCGAACCGAACCGATACGAAAAAGCTCATTATAAACGCAATCAAAAGTTTTAACTTGGTAATTTTCATGATAAAACACAACTTCAGTTGTCGCAGACCATCATCACAAACCACTATTACCACTACCATCACCATCATCTACCACCACCACCACGATGAAAATCAAACAAAATTTGAAAATTTATTATTATTTGGACATCGGCGCGTTGGATGTCTATCCTGTGAACTAATTTTCACATCTAACAAATGAGAGATGAAATCCGTTCTACTAAATTAAACATAATCCTGGAACTGAATTATCTATATATGGTCCTTTGGGAATAGCATAGGTACGGTTATCTAGGTACTATGTATAGGTGACATTTGAGGGATTGCGGGTGTTCATTAACCATAAAATATTAAGTCAAGCATGAAAATGTTTTGCTTTGTTTGCGCAAATCGTTTGTAAAGTCGTGTGAAGTGATTATAAAACGAAGACAACAAATTGCAATTAAAATGTGCAAATTGGTTAGATCGATTTATAATTTGTTGGCGCTATAAACAATATAAATTTGATCTTGGATAGATATACATAAGATCAAGGATCTTAAATCTATAGTACAATATTATAATGACGGCCTAGCTATAGCAATTAAAATGCAACAAACAAAAAAATGAAATTGAGAATATATAAAATAAAAAGAAAAACGAGTTAAGTAAAGAAAAATTTTAATTTTAATTAAAAAAGACATTTTTTAAAATGATTTGAAATTAGGTTAATTCATGACAATATAAGTTAAGAAAAGAGAGAAAGACAAAAAACAAAAAGAAATATCTTGAGATAAATAAAATTAAAATTAAAATTCGAGCCAATCAAATACTTTGTGTGATTGATGAAAGAGCGCTATTCTATTTTATTTATTTTATTTATTTTTTACTTTATTTTTATTTGTTTTATTTTATTTTAATTTAAACAAAAACAAGATCATGCTGGGTTTCCAACGCGTTACAGAGTCCAGGCTCTCTTAAATTCAATTTCAAATTTCAACTTCAATTTTATTTGCAACAATTGTACACGTAAGATAAAATATCTTATTAATATGTATAAGCCAGAATAAATTACATAAATAGTACAATAGAAAAAGGAGAGTAAAAATAGAAAAGGAATAACATAACTAAGTATTTAATTAAAGTTATTATTACGTAATACTAAAATATGAAGAAATGATTAAATAACAAATTTACTACTAAATATTATCAAAAGAAGAATGAATAATTGAAAAACATGAAAGATGGAGTAAACAATTAGGACAATACATTTGTTTTAATTACTAGGCGTCTGTTACTATTTATTATGTTCAATGAGTGGAACTAGATCAAATTTTTGACAGAAACAAGTAAGTTGTTTCAGATTATAATAGAATGATTGAAGAACAGGCGTCTTGTTATTAAAAATTGTGATCGTGGTTCAATGAGATTCAGGTCCTGCTTGATCTTGCAAATTGGAGCAATATTTCATATAGATATAATGGACTACGATTTTTTATTATCCTTGCCAAAAATAGCAGCGAACGAAATTTGAAATACGTAAATAAGCTAAACCTCAAAATTGAATCCGAGAACGGAGAGATATCATATCTTTGAAAACAATACACACACCTAACCACAGAGTTAAACGCAATCTCAAGTTAATGGGCATTATCGTAATCAAGCTTGCCAAAGATCTCACAGCCGTAAGTTAATACCGATATTAAAAGTAGACGTAACATTATTGAAACCAGAGTAAAATCATTAGATATTCATAGCGCACGTAAATCACCATAAATTCTACTAACAATATTGTTGACGTAGTCATCCTACGTAAATAAACAATTTAAAATTATTCCAAGATTCCTGACAGAGTGTACAAGCGGAATATCTGTTTTATTAATCATAACTGTAAGAAACCCCTCCGTGTTGGGTTTTTGTGCGATTTATGACCAAACAATTGGATTTTGTTGGGTTCAATTTTAACATATTACATACGGATCACGAGTGAATTGATTAAAGATCTTCATTAATGCAGCTAATAGCAACCTCAATAAGGCCAAGGGGCCTATAGAGAGGTATAATTTTGCATCACCAGCATAGAGATGAATTTTGCTGTGATTAACTTGAGAAAAATATCATTGATGACAATTGAGAATAATTGGGGTCCGAGTATCGATCCTTGTGGCACACCGGTTAACACAGGAAGAAATGAAGATTGGCATCTATTTACTTGTACTGCTTGAGACCTATTATTATTATAAATCAATTTAACTGCTTGAGAGGAAAATCCAAAAAGCTTTATAAGATTTTAGTAGGGTATGGTAAGGTGCTCCATAAGCGGGGGATCTGATCGTTGAGATTGTAAATATTGAAGCACTTCGAAAAATTAAGACAGTTCATGTGACTGCAGAAAATCAAGAAAGATAAATGGTGCCCTCCTCCGGTTAAGATGGATATCCAATATTTACTGAAGAAAAGAATTTCATTTAAGAGATAAAATATGATCAAACCGACGCAACGTAAACAATAGATGAAATGAATACAGTCGTTGAAAGTTACATACACATGTATCCAGCCTTCCTAAGCAACTAACTGTTCAGCATAAAAAGAATTTATGTAGAGTTATATAGTGCCATTACCGCATTACAAGTGGTTAGTTCAAATACACAGGGTCAGTGTTATAGAAGACTATATATATATAGAGAGAGAGATTTAGTTAGTCGGATTCAGCACAAAACGGTTGCGCAAAGATCACAAGGGGGATATTCCAGCAAGGTCCAGATTGATTCGCAATCCTGTTGATAAGATATTGCCCCATTAAGATACAGCAGAAAATCATCCGCATATAAATGAGTATATGGATCCTTAAAACGACATGACAATGATTATTGATCATGAACAGAAGCGGACCCAGTATGGAGCCCTGAGAAATACCCTACTGACAGGTGCGAGGCTGAAGAACTGAATATACTCTAACTTTCACCTGTTGGAGTCGATCATAAAGAAATAATCTCAGCATTCTCCATAGTGGCACAATTCGAGAATTTATTGTGGAGCTTCTTATAATTTACAAAATTTCATAAAACGCTTGCATGCAGGTTGGGTACAGGTGGTGTAGGATCAAATGGAACAAATGGTGATCATACATTTTTTTGGCGGGAAAATGGTTAAAATTTAAAATTATTTTGAATTTTTTTTCCAATTTTTTTACTTTGATGTCCCATTACTCTTGAAAATAGGGTGATGGAGAACTGTTTGCACATTGTTTTGGAAAGCCTAGACAGTTAACTATGATTGTGATGTATCATTCATCTTTGTAGGGTGTAAAAAATAGAGTTCCAGGGTGTTAGGAGAAAAAATACAAAAAACACAATATCCCGTATTTTCCGCCGCTCCTCCTATATAGTATAATTTTTTGCTCCACATTCAGTGAGGCATCTTTGGTATAGAGGACAGAGATGAGTTCTAGTAGAATCGTGTATAGTTAATGAACGTAATAAATTTTATGACTATTAAGTACCTCTTTTATTTCGTATTTATCAAACTTTTAAAGAGAAAAACAACTGCAATATTTTTTTGAACAACTGGAAAATAGTTTTTTTTTTATTTTCCTTTTATTTAATAGACAACCTTTAAAGAAATTGCTTCATTTTTGTTGAAAATTTTCAAAATTTTCTTTTCACTGCTATGTTTTTGAACACCTAAATTAAATGCAAAATATTTCTTCAATTATTTCCCATTGATTTTTCACTTAAGCGTCATTAAATTCATCATAAGGCTAATAATTTCTAATAGTTTTCTTATAATTTATTAGAAAAAAAAAAAAAAATAAAATAATCTCATTATATTGAATTTATTCGCACAAAATGTAATTTTTATTGAACTCGAAATTGGAAAAACACTCACGTTTTAGCATATCACCAATACGAAATCGATATGCTAATTTGCAAATTCGAAAGTTGTTCGCATAATCACGGCCATATGGCAATGACTTGGAATGATGATATTTTTCTGTTCAGAAAAAAAAAAAGAGAAAAAAAAGGTAAAAACCAAATTAAAAGTTTTTATGGGAGTATCTTAAGAAAAGCATATTTCAGGAATTTAAAATGCATTCAATTAGAACAAAGCGCTCATGTAATATATATTTTTATAATGATAACACAAGAAAGTTGTTATTGTTCTAACTAAGGTCGTCTTTGCTTTATGTGTTTTTTTAAATCACCTACATATTTCATGTTCAACTCCCAGTTACCTCAATCACGACTAACTTCTATGCATTATAAAGAAATTCCGACATGCAGGTCTGCCAGTCAATGAATTCTACTACCACATTGTTTTCAATAATATGGCTCTTAAGTTAGTGTTTTACTTCCATTCTATTGGAATTCCCGTCTTTTTATTTTTTTTTTTTTAGTTTTCATAGAGCTTCCTAAATATCAAATACTCGTGTGAATATTAATAGAATTTCATATCACACATCACGTTTTTAGTGACCATAGGTATACAGCCCGGTTTTAAATCCAAATATAGCTGTGAATTGACCTTACTTGAAATGATATTCGACATCAAGGACGGATAATTTGAAGCAACGTAAAGTAACGGTATTAGCTTATTAGATTTTTCTAATTACGACCTTCGAATTTTAATAATTGAAAACATAATCTCACATTGTAGGTAAATGCCGGAAATGTTTTGTTTTTGATATATTTATACCAGATTTCAGATGGTTTAGATAGTTGTAAACTAAAGCTGAAAACTTCAGCATTTTTTGTTAACAAATTTTTACAAAATGAGTAACCCTATTGTAAAAAAAAACAACAATAAAAAATGTTGCACGAATAGTTTGTTAAATATTCTCTGCATTCACTAGTTTAAGATTTGTTTTTTCGCATGTGTTGTTATAAATAATTAATGGTGTGCCACAAGGTTCTTGTTTAGCTTGTTTCTATTTTTAAATATTTTTATTTAGTTTTATTTACATACTTACTTTTACAATACAGACAGTATATATGAGTAAGGCGCTATAGAGGTTCAATAAATTGTTTTTTTTTTCAATCTTATATTTTTGTTTCTAATTATACTACTTGTAGTAAAACTAAGTTTTCCGGGAAGCTATACAACAACAAACATTTAAAATTATTGCGGTCTGTACATGAAGATAAACGTCTGATAAAATACAAAAGAAATTGATTAGTCGGTAATGGTACAATGTTAGAGCAGAGTGCCTAATAACCCTTTATTCAAATTAATTAATTATTGCTATCAGGTGACTTAATTCATCTGTTTCAGGGCAATCGAATCACACCGTCGCTATATGCATACTGATTTGACAAAATAACTTCTAAATGAATCTTCTAACGAGATAAAAGTCAATTGAATGCAAGTAAAAGTAAATATTGTGGTGAAAATTGTCATAAATAGAGTTATATTTACTCGATTTTGTTGAATTTATATTAAAAAAAACTATATTGTTTTAAAGCGGCAAGCGGAAAGAACTATCTCTATAATTTCCTATGATTTTACTCTGGATCTATGTCCTCTGCATTATGCCAAGATTGCTACTGCCTTGGGATTATAATTTTGTTGCTTATGCAAATTCTCAACGCCCCCATCATGTATATGTTATATGAAAAGTAATATCTTTTAAAAAACAAGTACTCACCGGTATCGACAAATTAGAGTTGATAAAGTTCGGGTATTCTACAAGGCCGCATATAACAGAATTCCAATTCCAAATTTAATATGAATGAATGAAGTATTGCTAACTATAATTACCAAGTAGATTTTTCATAAATTTTATGTCATTCTATTTCCTCAACAGTAAGAAAATGGATATCGTCTTGCGTGACTTAAATTTTTTTTTTCTTGAATCGCTTAATGATCTTGGACTAATAAATATTCTGTGTTTCCTATCAAAATTCTTGAGACAGATTATTGTGCATATAAAATATGGAAAATAATAATCTTTTAGCACGTTGGAAATTCGTGTGGCGTTTTTTTTTATAACCGTAATTCTGCAATTTTGAAAGTATAACTTTCGTCATCAAAGCTCCCTCTTACTTTGATGTTTTCTCAGAAATATTCAATAGTGTTGGTGCAATAATTCTATATCTTCTACCCTTAAGCCATTGGGTACCTCAAAGTGCCGTATTAGGGCCGTAGCTATTTAGTCTGTATATTAATGACTTCTTGCTGAACATATGAGGGTTCATTTATATGCGGATGATATAGAGCTTTATATCAATAGAAGATTAATATAGCGCGATTTGGATAGAATATATATTTGAGGCCAATTACTGACATACATCTTCACATCTTCTTCTCTTTCAAAGTGGTATCTACTTTTTTTTTAAATTTTTTTCTTTACACTGAAAATGGCCATAACGCGTACTCATAAGTAGCTTGCTTATCTTGTTATAATTCATATAATTCCATAAGCATTTACAATATTGAGTACAAATTGTGCACATCCCATGACCCCCCCCACCCACTCCCCCACCATAGTTGGCAACTTAATACAATCAAGAAAATAATATTTTCTTTTAATCGCAGTTACGTTTCATAATTTTTATAATTCTTTCATTTTTAAAATACCATTTAACTACGATTTTAATATGTTTAGTTTTAAAATTTACATATAATTTCCTCTATTTTAATAAACTTTTATGTATATCTCCATTTCCTTTGACATATATTTTTAACTTTTTGTCATGAATATTTTCACCGGCTTATCTAAACATTTGGAGGAGCGAATCACTTCGAACTTCAAGAAGTTCAATGTGGTAGTAGCAAAATCAAATCTCAAATACCTCTGTACATAATCATGTATTCTGAGTTCTGGAAGTTGTATAAAAAGTCTGAAATCCTATTTCGTAGTTGATATCGCTACATATCACTAACCACATTTACATTTTTGCACAAATATTTGGAAAACAAGTTATGCTTTAGTTTAAAAATACTATTTAAATACGTTAAATACAATTCGTTGTTTTACACCAGCATAACGTGTCAAGCATTAATTTTATTGTGGTCCTTCTGTCACAACATAGAATAACCCATATTCATTTATTTTGTAATCTCAAGTCTCGTTAAATCTTCCGCTATACCAACAAAGAGTACTGATGGGCAATATTCGAAATGTCACTGTCTTTGACTTTAGCTAATAACCATCATTTTTATTTTTGCAGTATAATACTTTAACTTATTCGTTTTTAACCATTTGCTAAGATGATTCTAGTCAAATTACTCCTACACTGATTAAAATTCATACTGTCAACTATACTTATATAACGCATTATATATATAGAGTCTTAATATACAGTGGTCCAGACTATAACCCACATAATTAATATAAATAAGAAGCAGCAATGCTCCAGTGATAGAACCTTAAGGTACTCCTAAGGCACAGTTTGTTGCTCCTGACATAAAATCGTTTACTTTAGTCCTCGCTTCCCTTCGTTTCACTTCATATTTATCTAATTTGTCCATGAGTATATTTATATCCACTGTCATAAAAGTCCTCTTCATGTCTAGGAAAATAGCGATAAAAAATTTGCTTTCATCAATAACTTGCTTCTATTCCATTATTATCAGTTGAGGACTATTTCACAATAATTCTGCTTTCTAAAGCCTGACTGATGTTCTAAAATAATACTGTTCCACATATTTAATCAGTTATAGTTGAACTATCGTTTCAAAAAACGTTTCAGGTAAAAGCAGTATAATTATCAGCATAAATTCGAATTTTTCACTTTTTGTATAGGTACAGTAAAAGACTCTTACAAAACCACCGGAAATTAACCATTTGAAACGAAGAGTTAAATATGTCAAGTATAATTGGTCCGATGATATTTATCCCCATCCTTTGACATGCTGACGCCCCAACTTTTAAAAATCCTTCTTCTGAATTAAAACTATTTTATTAAGTAGGGTATATATGTTATAAGTATAGAGTCTTTGGAAAGGTAAGGAGCTAAGTTTAAAATTACTGGAAGAGTATTTATCTAGTGTGGATAATAAAAAGCTTAGGCTCCATACGTATTTAAGTATTATAAATAAGCTGCTTTACTCTTTATGCTTAAATTCATATCACCTTATTTCGAAGGGGTCGTATTTTGATAATCTTTACAAGGAGGAGCGAGCGCTACTCCTGATCCCCACTAGATTCGCTTCTGAATATTTTGTATTTT
This sequence comes from Dioctria rufipes, assembly GCA_963924295.1. NCBI lineage: Eukaryota > Metazoa > Arthropoda > Insecta > Diptera > Asilidae > Dioctria > Dioctria rufipes. Next base: position 191,964,762 of record OZ002743.1, read on the forward strand.
TTTTTGCATATTTCTTAAAAACTCTATAATCATTCCATGTGGGGGCTCATATTTAATATCTATTTTAATCGTTTTTATCAACTATTACTGTTTATTTCAGTATCGTAAAGTCGAAATATTCTCGCATTTCCTTACATAACATAATAATAGCATCTATGAAGTTATTTGCTTTAAATAGTAAATGTAGAGAAAAAAAAAAATTTCTAACCTTAAGTGGAATCAATACATAGCAAAGGTTTCAATTCAGATACCAGCGAATTCTGGAGGCAAAAGAATATATTTACAATTCGTTGGTTTGTGTCCTCTCTGTACTGAAAGTGAGAAAATTTATATAAAAAAAGCCTAGACCTAGACCACAAACCACATTAGGGACATCTGGCGTAAAAGACAGAAACCCAACGTGCGACAAAAGCATACAATTTAAGATGAAAAATGAATATTTGCAGTTCAAATAAATTGAAATTTTTTAACGAGAATTAACTCTTCTAAATTTTTTTTTTGTACATAATTGTTAAACATACTATTTTACTCTGTATTTCAACAACTTTAGATGAAATATTACAATTTCTTGTCGGTGAAATATCGGGAGAAAAAACAAGTAGGTACTATTACAGTCAAATAAATAAAAAAAGTGCCACTAAAAGTGACAAAAACTCAGCGTTTTTTGCTTAGATCTAGGCTTTATCTTTCTAAAATACTCATAATCTAAAGAAATGAGAATACCTATTAATAGGAATTTGATTTAAAAACTTAAATTTTTACCATTTTTTACAAGCTTCCGAGCTAATATCTCCATTCAATACATTTTTTTTTTAATTTTTGTCGACGTTATTTAGTAGACTTCTTCGTTATCTTTAATTTAAGATATAAATCGTTATTCTGCACAAATAGTTTGCCAGAAATTCTCACTGAAAAATGTACGAAACTTGTAAATTTTGGTACTGGACTCCTCTCAAACATAAACAAATAAATTCCGCACAATGGAACAGAACTTCACAAATATGCATTACTGTTAACGCTATCTATTGGTAAAATGCTGAATATCATTGCAATATATGTCAGTTGGCTAAATAAATATAGCTAAGCTCGTCTAATTACCTGTAATACTAAATAACAACTAATTTCCTACAAATAGTATCATAACCCTAATTTTTTTGCAAATAAAAAAAAATAAGTTAAAAAAAAATAAGAAAGGAATAAAAAAACCAATTTCCCATTTCACCAAAGGGAATTTCCGTAGTAATAAAAGCATGAGTTGCTAAGCTGTAAATATGTGTAGTACTACATACATATATACATATATGTAAATTTGCATATCTATTTAACACAATTTAGTACAACTATTAAAATTGACCAGATAAATGCGGCTAAAACAGGTTGTTTGTCAGTTTAAAATAGTTTCCACCGCTCGCACCGTGTACCTACTTTCAAAGCCACAACAAGTAACGCAGCTGACCAAGATTTTATTCGCGGTAGTAAATTAAGATTAATAAAAGTAAAAGCAATGAAAAAAGCTAATGAACCTTGAGCGGTATGTTATCATTGGCATCGATCGTGTGTCTATTATTATTACGCAATTCCACAGGTTCGATATTATGTATGTACAAAAGCATCCATTCTATAGAATAAATTAATTATAAAAAGCAAAGATAAGACAAACGGATTTCTATAGAGGTAGAAAACAATAGTAAAATAATTATTAATTTTAATTTTAATTTAGATTTTATTTTTTTCGTATTAAGTTGGTATCCATCTAACAATCAAAATAATCAACCGGTTTTGATTACTACACAACAAATTTTCTTAATTTTCTTCACGTTACACCGGCTGTCGTTGAACGCGTAAATAATGTCATTAGTTACCACGAGATTTAAATTAAATGATGAAGAAAAAAAGATGCTGCACAAAAATGCGCAAGGTCGCAACTGAACTTTATCTAAAAATGGAAAAAGACCAAAAAAAGTTGTTTCTTTTCTTTGTTTTTGTTCTATTCATTTCTGCCAATAGTAGAAAAATCGACAGAATGGAACGCGAAATAATTGAGAATTATATAAAAAAAAAAAAAAATGGTCTCATTGCCAGTGGGAGTAAATCAGTACCGAGTCGAGTGCATTGCAAACAATTTTTTTTTTGTGAGTAGTGAACAAAAGAAAACAACAGGAAAGCGATTGTTTTGATGCTAGTGGTCAGCGGTGTTTTAAATTTTGTTTGTGGTTTTAAATAAATTTCACGGTTTTTCACGGGTTTTATCACGGATTTTACGGATTTTTAATGTTTTTAATTTTAATTTAATGAAGTTAATCGTTTGTGAAGTGTGTGAACAATAATAATAATTATCTGATAATTTTGTTGTTTTTGTTTTTTTTTATCTTAAAATTGATCATTTTCAGTGACAAGAAAGTCACAACAATAATATTAGACTTATATATGAATATTGATGGCGCTATCTGAGAAAACTAAGGTTATGTTGATATTTAATTTTTTCGGTATGTATTTTGTTTAAACGATTTTTATTTGAGATTTAATCTTTCAAAAAGAACTTCAAACTAATATTTAGTCTTACTTTCAAAATATAATAGTATAAACGGTAATTTTTAAAACATTTTTGTGTTGTATGTATGTATAGGTATACATAGTTAATTTAGGTTTGATATGTTGAATTTGATGGGACTAAACCATTGCCGTCTTTATGTTATATTAGCCTATTTTATAGGCAAATTTGTTGCCTTTATGATAGTATAATTTATACTTTAGGTTTTTATACATTTTCGAAAGAAAATCAGTTTCAAACAAAAGTAGATCTGATTTAAGAACTATTTGCTTCCACTTTGAAGTGAGCTTTTATTTCTCTGTGAGAAAACACACAGAGAAATGAAAGCTGGTATGAAGGCAACAGAATTCAACGCATTTTCTCATTTTTATGTGTAGTGTTATGTTTGAATAATAAAATATAAACAATTTTCTTAATGAAAGTACTTTTATGCTGGTAAATGCACAACGAATTAAATAACAAAATTCCTGAATAAAATTTATAGTACGGAGACTTTTTACATTGTGCAGAAGGTTGAAATTGAAAGTAATACATTTTTCCATAACAACAAACGTTAAGAGAAGTGCGAAATCGTACAACTCTAATACTTTTGCAATTAACAAAATCGTTTTGTGTGACGGCCTGGAACATAAATACGGCAATGACCAAAACAATGTTGCACTTTTTCTACTAGTGGTCCAATTTTTTCTGGCAGATTGTCTTGATTGCGATCATAGTAGACCGGTTAGCGGCCAACATTACACATATCTGCCTGCCTAGTCTTATTGCAGGAGTTTTTTTTTATTTAAAAGTAGCTTGGATTTCTTTCACGGTTCAAACATAATAATTTCAATAACGGAGAATTCCCATTTTAGGCCCGACATTGCAGTAGACATGTGAGATATCTTAAACGATGCATTATGATACTCTAAACATATTTTATTAACAATAAATATTTATTTTGTGGATGGCTTTGGGGGGGGGGGGGGGGTAGTACATGATCTAGTACATTTTAGAAAAACTAGTGCAGAATCGAATTCCTTAGGTCCTGAGAAGAAGTTTGAGTACCCACACTCCCATAGCCGGAGGCTTAAATAGTGTATTGTAACTATGCATAAAAATACAAATGAATAATACTACATCAATTAAAAACGCAAGCATGTACATTCAGCATAATTCCAATAATCAATTGACCGGAAATCGTTTCTCAATAAAGTTAATCACAATAAATGTGACACAATAGTGTTGTTAGCAAAACATTCACTCAAATTCATGTCACACTTGAACAGTAAGAAGTGACTGCATTTGTTTACGTGTTTTGCAACATGCTTGACACTGGTCAAGCTAGTTGCATCACATCAAAAAACAAATGTTAAGCGCATAAGTGCAAACAAGTAATTTTGTTTAACATACCCCAAATCACGGCATGTGTACATATCGTAATGTATCCATAATAATTAATAAATTAATAATAATAATTCTCACAAACTAAAGAGGTGTTTTTCCTCCTCACCGTCCAGCCCGAAAATCCAAATAATTAAGTTTAGGCTAGCAAATTAACTTGTGTATAAATAAGCTAGCAATACTGTGAATTGTAAATGAATTAATTAAATTGTAGATTTTGATTTAAGTTTTGAGCATTCATTAATCAGTGACATATAGACAACTACTCGTTGTCTTTAATTTGCGCGCAAAGTATAACTGGGGATCTGCTTTTTATAAAGCTTCTCCACTGGAGATCTGCCTTCAGCCTGCCTCCACTACACATATAGGAGATCTGGATTGTGGCTGCCTACTTACCTGGGATTACATTGTCAATTACCAGTGAAATCTACATACAGTTTAAAACAGTAACAAAACCCTCGAGATTACTTCACAACCCATGAAACAGACTCCCTCCTTACCACATACGAGGCCCATCGGAGTCCTTACATTCTAAAATATTTGCAGTGTTCTTATGTAAAACTGACAAAATTTTTATTTGAATAGTTGCTCCGCCCTAAACTACTATTCATACAGAAAAATGGTGTTCTGAGAGTCTTAAGCTTGATTTCTTATCTTCCGAACCGTAATAAAACTTTCATACCTTTCCTAACAAAATTATTTAAAAAACTTAATCTTAACCAAATGACTACGATTCCTCAAACAAAAATTCTCAGCTGCCATCATGATGGGATGCCGTCAGGTGATGATATCGAATGTAGCTGCCTACAGATTCGGACTCCGGCTGCACATACACACATGCAATCAACACTCAGCTGAGAGGTATTGAGCGTGAAATGGTAAGGTTACTTTGTAATCAAAACTAATTTTATTTTGTTAAGTAAGGTATATAGGAAGTGTAGCCTTTTGGGAAGGTAAGGAACCAAGCTTTAAATTACTAGAAGACTATTTTCCTGTATGGATAGTAGTTTAGACTCTATAGAATATATAAAGTCAATGTTTGACACTTTTCCATAAGTATCAATATAGAACATTTTAGAAAATGGACTCACAACGCATATATATATGGAGTGGTCCAGAAAAAATTGACCCATTTATTTTTGTTTGCAGTAAAAACTCTAATGGCAATTTTTTTATAAAATTTCTATATTTTGTTTCTTACAACTTAAACTTTAAAATACAAAAGTTATTTCTAATACATTATTTGTTTTAGAAGAATGTTTTAACTTTGTTCTTCAAGCCGCGCATTAGATTTAGAACAGTTATATTAGTAACATTTCTATATGCTCTTTTCCATTTATTTCTGAAATCAACATCAGTTTTGGCAAATTTCTTTGTTGTTTTAACCTTCTTTTTCATTAATGCCCAGTACCTCTCTACTGGACGAAGTTGGGGGCAGTTTGCTGGATTGGTTTCCCTTGGCACGATATTGACCTCATTAGTTCTGTACCATTCCATCGTTGCTTTTGCGTAATGACTGGTGGCCAAATCTGGCCAGAAAATAACAGACCCTTGATGCTGTTGTATAAAAGGTAGAACTCTTTTTTGAAGGCACTCTTTGATGTACACATCTGAGTTTATTGTTCCAGATCGCCTGCCAAATCATGTACTTCTTGGGAAATTTTGTCATTCCTTTTGTTGAAAATTTTCTGGATACTCCGTTCCGACTTTTTGCAGTAAAATATTCGTCACCTGCTATCTGCGAAAAGTCAGCTTTGCAATAGGTTTCATCACCCATAACGACACAATCGTATTTCGTCAGGTAGTTCTCATAAAGTTTTCTTGCTCTTCTTCTTGCTGTTTTCTCTTCTTCTTCCTTCCTCAGCGGCACTTTTTGAACCTTATAGCTCCTTAATCCACAATTTTTTTTATATCTGTGCATTGTAGACTGATGTTCCTGCCAATGTCGTCATATCTCTTTCCGAAGTTCCCGGTTTCCGAGAATAAGTACCCTTCATCTGTTTTATGACGTCTGGACGGGATGGCCCTGGTTTTCTACCTGACCCACGTATCCTTTCTATTGACAAGCCTCGCCTATACTTGGCTGTTGTCCTTTTTACCGTGGAATAACTTGTATTCAGGTCTTTTGAAATTTTTAACAATGAAATTGTGGGATTTTCCAAATATTTGGACAAAATCATTTCACGCACTTATTTTTCGCTTCGAGACATTTTAACTATTTCACTTCCAATACACGAATGATTCATATAAACTCAGAGTTCAGTATTTATGGAATATTTTAACAAAAAAATCCAGACCTGGATTATTGTAATTTTGCAGGTATAAAAATAACTTAATGGGTCAATTTTTTCTGGACCACTCCTTAGATCTCTGTTTCATGGCTTGGGAAGTATTCTCGAGGGTTTTGGCAGTAATCATCATCAATTATTTACCACATGGCGACTATGGTCCACACACACTAATGTACTACATGAGATGGCAACCTTCTCACATTAATTTATTATTACAACAGCTAGCCCCATACTCTCACTTTTTTACTACCTATTTCTCTCTTTTATTCGAACTGAAGTACTCGATTTTTCTCACCTTCGATCGGCTTTAACTCGGTAGGGTTATATCCGATCCGCTGTTCGCCTTTCGCTCATTACCAATTCCAAATTTTTAGAAGAAACGTTTTCTTTGCATACTTTTAGGGTGGTGGTAGAAACCCTGGGAGGGGGGGGGAAGGGGGTGGTTGCGATATGGCATGCTGCATATCAAATTAACGGTCCCGCTGAGTATTATCGGGTGGTGTACTTTTTTTCCGATTCAGAAAACTTTCTCGGGACGTTTTTGTCGGCGGAAAACCCATTTTCATACACTTGGGTCAGCTGTGCGATCAGCCCCGGCCCAGATATGGGAATATTATTACATTCTAGGTCTGATGTAGGACATGTAGAGGAGTGCTAGATTTGACGGGCTGAAATATTTCTCACACCTTTTCATCAACCCAACACTCGATGTTACTTTTTGGCAACAGAGAAGATGTGATCTGTCCACCTTAATTTACTAGAAATATGATAAAATCATAATATATATTGTACTACTTAAGTTTATTAATTTTTCGTCTGTCTGTCTGACCGTTCATCTACTCGCACTATGACTTAAGAATGCATTTTGGTTTAGTGAGGCGAAATTTTGTACACAATAATTGAAAATGAAAAAAAAAAAGAAGTAAAATGAAGTTGGTAGATGGGTAAAATCTAGCAACTTCTTCAAATAGCTGTGTCATATAAAAGTTTTGATTTTCACTATACGTATATTTGAAATTGAAAATTTTGTATGTACGTTAATATTATAAAAAAAGTAGGGATACTCTCTTTCGAATATATGTGTTCATTTGTACTGAACAATTATAGTGAGGCAATGAGTAGTATAGTTATTATATGGCAGTACGAAAATTTACTAAGAGATGACACCCAACACTTTTTTTCTATATTGCACACAGTTGATATAAAATGCTGGTATATGGCTTTTACCAAACAGGTTTTCTTCCTTAGATGTTCCTTCATAGAGGAAACTATGTAGTTGCTTACTCCTTGTAACGAACATGGTACTTATCTACATATATGTATGTTAATAAACTTTGACTGCAATATATAGATACGGAATTATGAGTTGATATATCAACTATAACTTTTAGTCATTATAATTTTTATATACGTGTAGAAATCCTTAGCTGGTTAGTTTCAAAATAGACTAAAATTAGGTAAACACTTCTTGGAGTTGCCATATTTCCATATATTGGGAGAACTGTCTGGGGGCGCAAGAGCTCGGGGTATATTTCTGTTGCATCCTACTGTAGGAATATTTAACGCAGAAAATATTTTATTGTGTTTCTCTTGCTAAATTGAAATTTCGCTAAGCTACTTGTAATTTTCCATCGTAATGAATTTTTATCTCTTGAGAATTGGCTGCATGCACTAAATTGCAACAATCTTGCAAAAAAAAAAAAAACGGTAAAAAAATAACTTTTCATTGTTCACAATTATTGTAATTGTAAATATTAACTTCCGGTTGATAATAATAATTGAAAATATTCAAAATATTTATGTTAACTTTTACTTTGCCTATCATAAGTCACTTAGTGCGGTTGTGTAACCTTGGATATGACTCGAATATGTAGTTGAGTATGCAATCAATCCCAGAATACTTTTTCTTAGGTAACTAATCAATTGATTTTTTTTTTGTTAATGGAAACATATTGGTTATTTGACATTAATCAAATGAATGAATGAATGAAATGTGTTGGTATATTACCAGGAAATAAACCAAGTAGATATATGTATGTAGACATACATAAGTACAGTACATTTATGTAGAGTAAAGTGCGCAGATGTTGTTTGTATTTAAATTTTTATTGTGGCTGAAAAGTAAATGATCGGTGATCGTACCTGTATCAATTCAATTTATTTAATCTTCTTTTTCTGGTAAATGCAATTAATTATTTTTATACACATATGGAACAGGTTTGTGTCCGTAATGACCTTTAAGAAAATATTCTGCAAGATGACTTTTTGTATACACCTATTAAAAAAACAAAAAAAAAAAAATTGGCAACAACTTAAGAGGAGACCGAATTTTTTAAGTGGTAGAAGTAGTACGTCATAATTATATGGAGGCATGTAGTTTTGTTTACTTTTAATGACATACAGCCTTTTATCTTAAATATTTTTTCGATTAAACACGTTTTAAGTTTTTTTTTTGTCTTACACATAATTGGAGAAATTGTCTTATGGCATGCATCAATTTAATGGAGGTTTTTTATCTTTATTCACAAAAAATAAATACATTATACATTCACTTTTGAGGTTGGGATATTCACTTAAAATATTATGAGAGGAAATTATAAGCGAGAGGACACATTAGAATTACACAGGGTGTTTCAGAATTAATGATAAAATATTTGGAATGGTGAAAGTTGAAGGAAGAAAAGTTTATAAAACGTTTTTTTTTTAATTTTTTTTTTGGAAATTCGGTATGGTTTTTATAAACCAATTTGAAGTTTTAAACTTAAATTCGGATTTTTTTTTAAAATACATTTGGCTATAAAACCAGTCTTAAGTAATTTTAACAAGGAAAATAATTTTTTCTCATATTTATCAGGATATGATTAGAATTCATTGTAAATTGTTCATATACAAAATTTATCGATGTTTGCTTCAACTTGAACTGTGAAGTCTAAATAGAAATTCAAGAGTAATTTTTTATGTAAATTTTAAGAAGCCTTAGGCTTTCAATATAATATTATTTATCGCAACATTTAGCCCTCCTGGAGTTTTGTTTTTGTATTTTTTCTTAAGCAAAATATGCAAAATAGGTTGCGTTTTGGGTACAGATTGGGATAGGTTACTTGACCTTAAAAGCATTGGTTGGGCTTCTTAAAGTTGATATGATAAATTGCTGTTTATGATGTGATTTGTGATAAAACATTTCAAAACTGAAAATGAAAATTTCAAAATGTCGAATTTGTTGAATCATACCATTAAAAAAAAATGTTTTTTTTTTTAATTATTATTAAAACTTATACGTACGCATTTGACTCGATCCCATATTTTTTTTTATCTCTCTTTCTACAGTTAACAGAGACATACTCTGATTTTTTTGTACATTTATTTTAGAGATTTTAATTAAATTGTAAATTTCCGACTTGTCTAGTTCTTTCCGCTTTCCGGTAAATTGCGTTTATCACTGAGGACAGATGTCTTTCTCTCTTGTATTTTACAATAATTTTTCTAGCACTTTAAGCCACAAATGTTATGTTGTTTTATGTCTATTATTTAACTGAGGATCCATTACCAATACCTTGCTGTATATGCCTATCAACTTTTATAGCTTGATTTATCTATTTAAAAAAATAAAAAAATAATTTTTTTTTGTGAGGTATTAGTACCCTCAAATTTTTTACATTGATTTATTTGCGTCATTCTGGTGCTGAGTTCAAACCGATCTGTTGAGGTTTCGTTAGTAATTTTTTTTTTTTTTTTTTCAGAAATGGCTCGTTATTAGTCCACTATTTCTATCTCGTAGCATTGCTGATAATTTCATACATAGGTTACCAATTAAAAAAAGTTGTAAAGAGTCATTTAGAGATAGGTGAAGTTGCTTCCATGTGTATTTGATTTGGAGACCAAAGGTTTAGTTCGATGCGTCTCAATATGAGCAACAGAAGTTGTGTTGTGAATGGGTCTGAAGCCTATGCTCCTATTTTACCGCCATAATTGACTTTGTCGTATTTTTTTTAGACATTGCCGTATTTTATTGATATACGACGATAAATAGAAAGACAAGATTCATGGTAGTTTATGGTTGATAATTGCTTTTTATTTCATTTTTCTGACTAACATTTTTGAGAGATTACTGATGCTCTAACTTATCCAGATCAATCTTAGACTTTGACGCATCTATTGGAATATAGCTCTCATTAAAACATTTTTATACATACATGTATATATATTATACACTACTAAAATGATTTGTCGTCTTACAAAAATGAAATGCAGTGGCTCTAATAGAAGAAGATCTAGAATTTTATTTTAAACAGGGCATTTAAGAAGTGCGTTTTATGTTGTTAAATTTAATTATAATTTTGGTAAACTATTTTCACCTGCTACACTTTTTGACACCACCTCTACCACCTCTACTTTTTTTTTTTAAACATAATTTTTCTGTGGATTTTTCAGTCAGCTGCCATTTATGACAGGCAAGTTATTCTATTGGGTTACGTATTTCCTTCATTCATAAACATTTTTATAGATAGTAAAGATTAATTTATATGTTCCTTGACTATAGTTCCTCAGCTAATATTATGATTGGCCTACAAATTGCATTCTGATTGCCATAACGAATATTTTTATTGCTGACAATAATGAATTTTTATCGCTTACTATTTTATCACATAAACGCAATTTTTTTTTGTCAGTGTTACAGTGTTTTATGATGTTGCCAAAACTTGGGAATACTATATGATGGCATAACATAGTCTTGGCAAGAAAGGAAGAAAGGATGGGGCCTTTCAATCGAAAACAACGAATCATATTTTTTTCGCTTAAATGATATATTTTTTCCGGATTTGTTTTCCTAATAATAAACTTTGGCGTTAATGCGCTAAATCACAGATTTAATTGATTATGGAGATTTTCACTACTTTCACTTTTTTAAACCGCACTTGAACTCTCAATAAAGAAATTTCCAAAGGAAAGTAAGATAACATCAGTAATAGTAAAGTTTCTATAAAATAGTTTATATATGTACCTCACAATGATCACATCTGCACATCTGCAATAATATTTATTGAAAGTAATTCATAGGCCAATTGGATGGTTCCCGGGGTTCTATTATAATTAACTTTACATCTCGAGCTATCGTTAAAACATCGCCATGACAATAAAAAGGCAGCAAAATTTTTATTGATATATTTTTATCGCCACAGTAAATTTATAACCACAATATTTTCTAGTTCAATTTAAACCTAAAAATAAACTGCCAATTAATATTTTTTCAATTTTACACAATATGCCATTCCAATGGATGAGATGGTTTACAGTCCTAAATCAGCTCAGCTATAGATGAATACTGATATCGTATCGATAGGAATCGAATACACGACTCATAGACATTTATGATAAACCAAAATGTTATTCATCATCATCAACTACTCCTTCAGTTATACTCTTATACTATATCTGCTTTACCAAACATATGACAAAATTTCCATTCACAAACCATTCATCGCAAACGGATTTAATAACAACATCCAATTCCATAGTGAGACTAGTTCACTTGACTCAATTATTTTGATAACATGAATATTGAATCGATTTACCAATTTTAGTCAAACTTTAACCAATCCATCAGACTACTATTTTCAATAGCTATGTTCCATTGGGTAAATACAGAAGTGCAACTTCATCTTGATTGAATGCAAAATTTCAATTAATATTCAAAGCATGTTTCTACATTTTCACATAACTCTTGTGTAAAGTTTCCGTTCTCTTTAGATATTATGACAACCGTCCTTACAAAAATTTTACTTTGAAACTTCCGGCTTCATGTCACCGATCAATATATCTACAATATTCGAAAGGTTCTTCTTCCATTTAGAGTTTAGAGAGTCTACCAGTAAACCAAATTATTTGTATATATGTAAAACAAAAAGTTCCCAGAGGATATGTATATGAATGGTTTCGTAAGTTTGCACCTGGCGTATTGGTATATGTATTTCCATACACAAATGTTGAACGATGAAACTAAATTTAATTATGAAAATATAATCACGACAACGACACTATTGGTATAGTTATAATTCAATTTATATAATTAGAGCAAACATCAAGTCATTTTACATTTTACACTTGTTTTTTAATGATTTTTATATAACTAAAACGAGTAAAGTTCATTGTCTGATAAAAGCGCACGGAAATGCTTTTATCAAGATTGTCTTATCCAGCCGAATTAAATGTTTGAAAAAATGCCGTCGAATTGCGCAATTGTGCTAACATTTAAATACTAAGTAGAATAATTGTTCTCTAACTATTATTACCTTTTTGTTTAGCTTTTGTCTGGTGATAATTGCAGGCAAATAATTGCACATTGATGAAATAATTAAAAACAAAAAAAAAAAAACAACTCACCTAACAACTTGGCCTCATGTCTTGTTCAAATTTGAATAGGAACTTGTTGAGATTATTTCAATTTTAACAAAATTATTTTTATGAGTTTATTACTTAGTAATTAGCGAGTAAATAATTGTTAAAATGTTTTATATGTAAACCTTATTTGACAGTGAGATTTATGAAAATTATATAGCCGAGTAGGTAATAAACAATTTTGGTCGAAATACATTGTATTTAGTGGATACTAAAACTAAATTTTGTGTCATTATTTTATCCTAATGGTGCTTAGTAAAATTCGTAGAAATAGTATTTCCTATATTAGTAAGTGTTTTAGCTTTTGTAATATAATGATGCCGAATCTTTTTAAAATTGATTCTACAAAATTATAAGATTTATGAAAACGAAATAACAATTAAATTAAATTAAAATTTCTTATCTATTTACGATAAAATTCAATACAAATAAATTTTATGTTCTTTAGTATAAACTTATGTAGATACTGTCTATAGGGTAGGTACAAAAATGCAGATTTCATTGTATTCTCCCCATATGCTTTTATTTTTCCTTTTCATGGTTTTCATTTCTTTAGAAACAATAGACTAGGTTATATTAGGGTGCCGCTAGAAGTGACTAGTTTGGGTGTCCATAGTACCTACACCTTGACCTAATGGGATAAACTTTTAAACTGCCTGGTTCCCTTAGGAATTCCAGAAGTAGCTACCTATAATAGTCCTTTTACTCATCAGATCGGAGCACTCGCAAATTACATGTTGGACGGACTCGATTTCCTTCGAATCCTTAGAGCTCCTGCAGAAATCATTCTCTGCTATTCCCAGTCTTCTAGTATGGTCTCCTATGGACCCCGTAATGTCCTCTACTAGATTCCTGGAATTTGTTCTACTGCCATTAAAGAGTTCTCTTGTCCTCATCCTGTTATATGCAGATCACCTGTTGATACACTGGTGGTCTACCTTCTAATAGGCGCTTCTGATGATATCCTGCTTTAAAGCTCCAATCGGTTTCCTCACATAAGCTTTCGCTGCGGAGCTATCTAATTCAGAGTCCTTTTTGGCCAATTCATCAGCCATCTCCGTTGCTTTGGATATCCCTGTGGCCAGGTACCCAACATAGACTAAATGGCTCTCAAGTTGTAAAATGAATTTCAAAATCTTTAAATCTAGTATCCAGTGTGTACATATCTACTTCATTGTTTATTTGTCTTTTTGTCTTGCAATTTATAAGAGTACATGCATAACGAGGCGAAGCGAGGCTAGGAAGTTGAACGAAGCGAGATGAAGATACATTTCGAAGTGTAGTGTTCACAACAAGGCGTTCAGTTTCTTGGTAAATCGCGAAGTGAGAGCATAAGTTGTGTATTCAGTGCAACTATATGGCTTTTTTTTTTTACATAAGTGCACTTTCCGCAGTTTTGCTTGTGGCCCCATGCATAATAGTGATTAGAATTTGGGTAATTCTATCATCACATATATGAAGCTTTTCATACTGATCCTCACATATTCTTCCAGTATATGAAAATGAGTAAAGAACCCTTCGATTATATCAAAGAAAAAACCTACACGTATAAAAATATGGCAGCTATCAAAATTTGCGCGCTGCACCACGCGAAAAAATGAAAAATTTCATTCTCGAGCGAGATACTTCGAAGTGTCTCGTCATATCGCGCGCTGCCATAGCATTGTTATGAACACTCTCAAAGTACAGCATGCCTCCCCTCGCCTAGCCTCGTTGTGCATACGTATACGCTATGACTGTATTTAAGTCATAATTTTCATTAACTAATATTGATTTGTAAAAAAAAACAAAAGTTTCTGATAGAAAACATCATTGTTTCTATATGAAATAATTGTAGTTACTTTAAGAGTGAATAAAGAACTCGGGACATTTAAAATCTAAATTTTTTTTTATCTCTGACCAGTTTAACTTTTTCAGGGTAGGTAAGACAATTGTCCTCTTTCAGGAAATAAGGTTAAAAACGTTTATAAAACTTGAAGCCGAGTTTTTATCTGTAAAAAAAAATATGGTTATACTCAAGAAATCTTTAAATACAAAATTTACAAATTAAAATCCTTAAAAAAAAAAAATACAATTCTCACAAACAGAATTTCCATAGTACAAAATCTCAAACTTAAAATATTTAAGGATAAAATTCCAAAACCCAAAATTCCCAAGGCACAAAATTCCGAATTCAAAATCTCCCAGTAGCCTCCAACTCGTAGCATTCCATATTCACATATTTCATTAGTTGCGACAAAATTCTCCCGGAATACTTCCCGAGCCATGAAATAGACTCCCTTACTACTACATGAAAGCCCAAACTTAGTCCTAACATTCTAAAACATTTGCAGTGTTCTTACGTAAAACTGTTTGCTTTCAAAAGCTCCTGCGCCCTAAACTACTATATTCATACAGACAGAAAAATTGTCTTCTGATAATCTTAAGCTTACCTTCTTATCTTCCCAGCCGTAATCAAATTTTTATATCTGTACTAACAAAATTATTTAATAAAAATTTATTTTAACCAAATGACTACGATTCCCCAAACAAAAACGCTCAACTGTTCCGAAGAATTCGAATCAATCTGCCTACAGATTCAAACTATGGCCGCACATACACTATCGCAACTATTACTCAGGTGAGAGTTACTGAGCGTAAAATAGTAAGGTTCATCTTTAATCAAAACTATTTTATTATTTTTTTAAGTAAGGTATACAGGGTGTCCCGTCGAGATGGTAAAAAATTTTAAGAGTCGAAAGTACAGAATATTTGCGATCGAAAATGTTATATAACATTTTTTCGAGTTCGCACTATTTTCGAAGTTATAGGCGATTTTCGATTTTTTCGAAATTTTGAACCTTAAGTCATATTTTTGACCATAACTCAGTTCAGGTTGCTCACAGGACGACCCTTTTTCTTGTGTAACATTACAGGCTCTCATTTGGTGTAACTCGATTTTGAAAACGTTCACACATAATGGAAAAATTGGCGATTTGTTGCCAAAGCATTTTTTTCGTCAGAAAATTCATTTGTCTTCAATGTCATAAATATCGAAAAGTAACCATGTCAACAGATGATCCGGTTCTGATAGAAAACATCTCTCATTTATTATCTATTATCTAGTCCAACACGATTAGTCCACCTTAAGTATTGCCAGAGTTACAGTAAAAACTTGCCTGCAACATACCTCTCGTAATTTGAGCAAAATTAATTCGAATTGCATAAAAATCCGGAAACGCGTTTTGCGGGAACTCTTATCTCCTTCGAAACTGTTTGATCGGTGTGTATGCCGGATTTACAAATACACAACTTTTGGCATTTTTCGATTTTCAAAATTCGAAATTCTCATTAAGTAACTATTCGAAATTTGAAAATTTTCAACAATTTTTTTTTTTTTTTCGAAATTTCATATCTATATGTAATTAGATTTTGTCCCATCCCAACCCCTTTAACCCTACAATGTTGACCAAAAGGTGTGTAATACAATATAGGAAATTGTAGTCAGCCTTATTGTTATTGAAAATGTTGTTGGAAGGGCCATAAGGCTTTACATACAATGAGATCTTAACAGTGACCGTACACCCTGTATATTTTCAGATACGGGGTATTTCGTTATAAACTAGGATATTTTCTTAATCACCCTATAATTGCGAAACAGTTGAGATGCCACCCCCGTGCTCCTTCCTTCCCTTTGGACTTCTCACCTAGAAACACCCTGTATAAAGTTTCGCGATAGAAATAATACAAAGTGAAAAGATAGTATACCTCAAATCGTGCGAAAAAAATAAAACAAAACAAAACAAAATAAAAAAATCAGAACGAAACAAACGAATTTTCTCACATAAATTTATACTGAGTCACATAATTATTATTTAATCTAGTAAAATCCATATACCTACAACCTACGTCATACCTACAATTTTATCAATTAACCTTTGATTATAATTTCTACTCAGATTAGAACCAAGCACAGAGATAAATTAATTCAAGTTTTGTTATATCTCTTCAGATTACATGAAATCAAAGTGGACAACTCAAATAATACAAAAAAAAAAAAAAAAAAAAAACAAATTCTTGTTTAGCAAAATTTTCGGAAATAATTTCACGTTTCGTTAACATCGAAGGCATTTTTGTTTGCTAAATTGAGAAGAGACTGGCAATTATTTTTATTTGACCCACCATCAAATTCTGAGTGGAGGTTAAAGCCCCCCTGAAATATTGATGGAAAATGTCCAAAACGACAAAAGACAATTGAAACCGGATTTTTGTCTCTTTTCTTTGTTAAATTTCGATCCATCTGTGCGGGACAAGCTGTATGTAAGCAGATATATGTCTGTGGTATATATAATATCTAAACAAAATCTGCAGATTATTTATTGAGTAATTTATAGTAATTAATTAAGCAATTAGTACCAGATTATATATGTACATACATATGTATTATTTACCATCTGTGTTTCTCTAGAAATATGTATATGTATATGTTATAACAGACAAGAGATATCCTTCTCTAGCTTTATATTGCCTGCAGAGATAGTTGGAGAAAATTGCATTTATTGAAACTGTGGAGGCTCGTTAACTGCAGCTGGAACCTTTTGTTTGGCCAATTAAATGGCATAATTAATAATAATATGATTCTGAGTTGGGAAAATGCAATTTGGTTACATTTGGTTATTTCATTTTTAATTGTTTTATCTTAATTATTTTGCATTTCTTTTGTGTTACACATGCCACTTATTTTGTTTGGTTGTACTAAGTACATAGACAGTGTGTCGCAAAAAAAACCGTACTTTTTAGATATAAAACAAAACATACATTATATTATGTTTGAAAATTAATATTTATTCAAAATTTAACTGAATACAGCGTTTAGAACGAAACGATCAAGCAATGCATACATAGATTTTATTATGTCAGTTTCCGGAATACTCTTCAGTACGGCTGCTTGCAGGAATGGAACATCTTCTTAAACCCTTCTTTTATTGCAATTTTTAGTTTAGGGAATTGAAGATAGTCACACGGTGGTAGATCAGACGAATTCGGTGGGTAATCGGTGACATAAATTTGTTTTTTATTTAAGAATTCACGAAGTTTTAAGGTCTTCCATGGTGGTCCATTATGGTGTAATAAAAACATCTATTTTCCAATTAAATATTCAGGTCTAACTCCAACAATTCTGGACCAAAGACAATGAAAAATTCCTAAATAGTATTTAATTCTTCTGCCAATATTCTCACAGTAAAATTTTCATCTATAGCAATGATTTCACGATTTATTTCAACTAGTTCAACACGATTTGCAGCTTCTGGATGTCCAGGTCTTGGATCATTCTTTAAATCTTTAAATCTTTACGTATAAACTTGTATACGACTCATACAATCAATTTCATAAACTTTTTGTAACAATTTGTAGATCACAGTTTGAGTTTAACACAAAATTTGATATTTGATATTTGCTCTTTGTTCCATTATGTTTTTTGGACATACGGACCAAGCATACTATCATTAAAATGTGTGTAACTTAGAAACCCGTCATCCGATTTGCATGAACTTAAAGAAAATGGATATGTATCTTCTTTATGATGCTAACGTTCAATAGATGAGGCCACGTGTTTTATGATCTAAATTAAAAGTTCGGTTATTTTTGCGACACACAGGGAAATTAGTTTTACATTTGAATTTTGTAAATGAAAAAAATTATTTGGAGACAACAATGACTGAAACTAAAACGTCGAACTGTCTGTATAACCCGAAGTTTAATTTAATTTCGTTATAAATTGTACAGATGCTCGAAATTACAAAAATTTATAAATTTGTGGTACCAAGGAAAAGATTGCAATTTTTTTTTTTTTGAGATCGACAATATCAGTCAAAAATATAATTAAAATTTTAAACTGATTGTAAACGAAGTGTTAGTTGTAATTGAAAGAAAATGTCATGAGAAAAATATGAAAAGAAGAGATGGGATATGAAATTTTCGATGGAGGTGTCTTATAATAATGTATAGGGAGGGAGAAATTTAAAGTGCAACAAATAAACAAAAAGAAAAGAGTTGGCGTCATAAAAAAGTCGGAAAGAAGTAGAAGAAATTTTAAGGGAAGGTTGTTTCACGCGATGAGAATCTTATATGGAAGAGCAAAAGAATAGAAGACTTAGGTCCATTTTTATTCCAGGCAGGTGGACAAAAGATTCCAAGCACGGAACACAAGGTGGCACATTTTGGTAATCTGCTAAAAAAAAAAATAACAGAAAATATCTCTCACCAAAATACCTTTCAGTACCCTTAATGAGCTACAGCAGGTCCAGGTGAGGTAATCTTTTGAACTCATCCATAGAAGGGCAGACTTAAGAGTATCCATCCATCTACATCAAGCAAAGCCTGGAAAAGTGCACAGAAAGTACTCGGTTGTCTCGAGTTCTCTTTCCAGGTAGGAGAGATATTCACGGTATATACGTCAACAACTCCCATCACTCGTGAAATAAGCTGTGGGCAGTAATAATACCAAACCAATCACAGTTCTTTATTGTTTTCTTCCAAGCCCCAAGAAAAAGTCAGTGAACTTTCTATTGAGGTCCATCAAGAAAAAGATTCGTACACCTGCAAGTATTCATGTTCATCCATCGCTGTTGATGTTTCCTATTAACATCCGCTCTGGATCACTGAGGTGGGAGCAACACCAACAGTGGATTCTGATCCAAGAAAGAGAGAACTAGAGCCGTAAGCCTGCTCTCTAACTGCCGTTATAAACTTAAGAAAACTCCAGACTCTGTCTGTAATGCGTTCGAATCCTAGCATGCCTTTTGTAAATTTTTATTTTAAACTAATAATTAAAACAAAAAAAAACTAAACAAAAAAATAAAAATAAGTAAAAAAAAAAATAAAAAAAAAATAAAGAAAAATTAAAATTTTTTATATACTTAAGGCTGTATTACCGTTAATGACGATCAAAAATTCGATTTTTTTTACATAATTTTCATCTTAAAGTGTTTAGAACACATATGTATGGGTAAAAGGATATTTTCATATCTAAAGTATTTTAGAAGTAACAGCCTGTTGATAGCCGAACCGTCCGCCGGCTGGAAAGCAGATAGCTGAGGCGCTCGGAGTGCGCTTGTTGGGGAGGCCTTTTCTCGCTACCTGAGCCACAGCTACCCTCATAAATTTCGTTAACCTTCAAATTCAGCATAATCAGTTTTTCGAGGAAGAAGAGGGCCTCTGTATGGTGCTGGAATAACTGAAGTACGTTGTCAAAGACTTTTTATAATGTTTTTCGGGAACAAAATTTTTCAATGGTCGGGGCGCTCTACAGCTTCAACGGATGAACCGGTTCACATGAATCTATGAATCTCTGCGTAATTGAAAGGAAATTTCATTTGTGGGGCCATCAGGAAGCGATTTTTGGCACAAATTGATTTAGAAATAGTTTTTTCGTCCATTAAAGTAAAAAAAAATTGGGTTTTATTTCAAACGGCTGGCATTACGTTATTCAGAGGTTTTTTTTAAAAACGAAAACCGATAAGACCCCCTAAATTACGTTTGGTTTAATAATTTTCAACCCTATTTTTTCGGATGAACTGACAGAACTGTGCAGCGCCCCGCGCAGACCAAAACCCTCCGAGCAAGGCTTTGTTTGTTTAATGGAGCTGGAGCCGCCATTTTGTTTTTTTTTTTTTTATAAATAAAATCAGAATTTACTCTCCATTGATAGAAGAATAAAATGCATTAAAACCAACTTCCGAAAGTATTCATTTTATGTAAAACAAAGAATTCCCAATTATGACTGTCTATGCATGGGTCCTCTTCCCTTAAGAGAGAATCTCGTTCTAAGAATGGGTAACTTTAGCTAGTTATTATAAAAAGAAATAATCTGTAATACATAAAATTACACCTACAATTATCTCTTCGAATCGTAGACTGTTAAGTTAAAAATAAAATAAAATTGTAAAAGTCTCTTATAATCAAACATTCGGTTTCGATGGGCTTTAGACCCTCAGTGTATAGTTTTTGCTTCTTCAGAAGTTTGTCTATTTCGTCCAGTGCAAGATTTTCGAATACGCAGATGAGTTCGATTTTTTGCATGTATGTTTTTTTTTATGGTAGAATTCAAACTTGTTCAGATATGGACTGACTTGTTCGGGAATTATCATTCCAAACTCATCTGCACTAATTGTGCAGTAGGTACATGAAGGATGGAATAATTAGCAGAAGTGCTCGAATGTTTCTGTACTGCTTTTGTTGATAAATGAATGTCTTCTTACGTTAAGTTTCTTAAAAATAGTACAGATTACCGCATGCCAAATATCGGTGTGAATAACTTTTATTAGTAAATTATATTTAAATCTATTTTTTCTGTTACCATCATCATATTGATAACCTAATCGGGATATGAGCACTGATAGATGAATGCGGATTTTATAAACATCCATATTTGATTAATTGACTTTATAATTTTAAACTCAACTGCAATCATCATAATTAGTCTAAAGAATTCCTTTTAGAGATATATAATAAATGACAGTTAGAAAACTATAATAGTCGACAGAGTGCAATACTAGTTAACCTTGCTACAATTCTACAATTTGAATTGATTCCTTGAATGGAAAGAAAAACAGGTTTTCCGATTAAGTTTAAGCTGATAATGATATAAAATAAAAAACTTAAGTAAAAAAAGAAATAAAGCAAATAATTAACAAATGATGAATGATGCAAACATAAAAAGAAAATGTACCAACAACATTCCACACGTAATATAAAGTGGTTTTGATTGCAGCAATCACTGCTTGCATATTTCTCCCCATAATTGGAAAATGTAAACGTATATAAATTATGAAGAAACTTGCAATGAAAATAGACTAAACTTAAACTCCCATTAATCCCTAAGCTACATAGGTACATACTTTGGTCACATTACGTAGCTATCTAGCTACATATGTATATAAGATATGTCCTAAATCATAAGTCTACAATATTCCTGGAGATTACACTAAGAAGTCATCTAATATGTATGTATGTATGTAAACTAAACTAAGCTATCATTGACCCTTTGATGGTTAAGTCAAATATATACACTTACTCTATCACCACGTCATAGATTCAAGGATGTTTTACGTGTAAGTAAAGTAAGTCTTCTACACACTTAAGGACTTTAAGTCAAATATGTACTTATCTGAAGCTATAGTTAAGGGTGGGTCTTAGCTATAGGTACTATAGTAATGAAGTGAACCACAAATGACTTCGAAACTGATGTATCAATCATTGTTCAAATCTACACCACGTCAATAAGTCGGCACTTAATCAGATGGGGGTGTATATGGGGTTGGGGCAGGTAGAGATACAGTTTGGTACCTATGCATATGGATATATGGAGTATGGTTGGTCTGTAAATAACGTATAAGACTATCCAACTACATACATATAGCATGGTAGTCTCATCAATGGTTATCTTAAATTCACCTACCTTTAGGTGCTCTAAAGATTTCTAAGCCATGCTTACTTACTTGTAGAGCGAGATATATACAAATTCAATCCTGGTATCATTTAGATCTACCTACCTTTACCGGCTCTATACATATTTGAAGTCAATTTATGTTATGAATAAATTTTACTAATGATTTTTTAGGGGTAGGGGAGGGGGTGGCTTTTAGTGCCAGTGTAAATTTTCTACGACAAAAATTTACATATATTTCGGTCAAGTTTAACTTAAAAGCTAAATTAAATTTTTATATACAATACTAACTAATATCATATTTGGGACTTTATTTATTGCTAATAAGGTGGTCAAATTTGAGTCAAATAAGCTGCTCATACTGCAGACTAATTAGGATTTTTGGATTAATTTGTACTTGTCGAGCGAATTGCTGTTTGGATATGATGAGGTAGCGAGTTCTAGTGAGTTGAATAATGAAAGATCCATAGTGTATGGAAGTTTTGATATGGAGTTTAAGGTTTGAAACATGGAACTTAAGTATAGACCGGTTGAGATGTGTAAAGCAAGTTAGACAGTTATACAAAAAAAAAAAAATTAATTAATGGCAGTTCCAACAGTTTCAGAAGTACAAGGTGATTAAGAAAATATGCTAGTTTTTCACGAAACACCCTTTATATTAAATACTACACGGTATATGGTCACAGTATAGAAGTCATGGGATGAATGGTATCACCATAGCCTTTCCAACGAGTGCTGAACAAGTCACGCACCCCTCTCCTTTTGACGGTCGACAATTAAAAATTTCGGAAATTTTAACTTTTGTTTTTAGAAAAGCTGATTAACATAACTGTAATATTGTGGACTCTCCTCTTTAATTTGACCCACACTTATGTTCTAACTTTAGCCGTTAAAGAATTGAGTTGAAAAAACTCTTTTACAAACGACAAATCTTTAAAAAAAAAGGAGATTTCTATGCATAGCAGGCGTTTCGTATCAACAGGAACCGTATACTCATCAGTATATGTACTTAAAATAATTTTTAATACTTAGTATTTCGCTTCGTATATAATTCACTCTTAAAATTTTTTTTGGTGCATGGTCAGCTTGGCTGTTCACTTTGACGTTTACGGCAGGCAGAAAACAAGCCGTACTGATAAGTATACGATTCCTGCTGATATGAAACGTCTGCTTTTATATAGAAATTCCATTTTTTTAATGATTTTTCGTTTGTAAAGAGTTTTTCTCACTCAATTCTTGAGTTGCTGATATGGCAGCAAACTTGGTCAATTATATATTGACTAAATTCGCTATGAACTTACTTCATAGCAAAACTCTCGTTAAAGAATTATTAGCTCTGAACCTATTCAGGTCACAAAAAATTTATTTCCATTAGTTACTGAAAATACGTTAATTGAAAAAAAAAAACGTCTAATCGACCTGAATAGGTTGAGGACCTAATAATTCTTAAACCTTAAACGGTTGAGATTGAGATACAACCCTCGCCCCTGCCATATCAGTTTTTGTAGAATGAGAAACCTAATAAGGTGATAATGTAGTGTTGACGAAAGTAGACTAGAAGACAGCCAAAGACGATAAAAGAGTGGTCTAAACTTTTGCTATACATATTCAAGTAAACCAGATCACAACATATCATTTTAGAGGTTAAAATCATATAACATTATTACGAACTCATTTTTCATATAGTATGAGAAAACCGCCCACTTAAAATGATAGGAAGCGTTATAGAATCAATGCTTCTACGATGAAAAGTAATGACTAAGCTTGATTTTGCAAAGACCAAGATGAAAATGTTCTGTATATCACTGCCCAGGCAAACAGTACCTATGTCATCAGCATACATATATACTATATATATATGTGAAAGTTGACGCCGCGAATATGTTCGGGCAAATCTTTTATAAAAAAGACTAAAAAGTAAAGGGCCCAGAATAGCGCCCTGTGGAACTTCGCAAAATAAAAGGAGCAGAGGGGAAGTATCATTTTTGTTTGTTTTTTTTTCTCGTTCCGATTTAATTCTACGCGAAATACCTTTCCTGTTGTTTCTAATTATTTTTGTGAAGTAGGTTTTTTCATTTTTAAAGAGATAATTTGCCAGGTAACAACTATTGAAAAATATTTAATGTACTTTATATAAAAGTTGGCGGGGGGATTTATATATAAATCTTTGTTTTACCCTTTTTATTCTTAACTATAAGCAATTTTGGCCAAAACATAGCTTTGTATATCCCATACTCATTGTATTAAGGTATGACATAGGACATATCACCATACAATGTTTAAAAAAAAAACTCAATCCCAGATTAATAACCTCTTGAAATGTTATCCATTCAGACTTGCATATTCTACACAAGTTGAGCTTAATGATTCGAGTTGGTTGTAGTGTCTTTTCAGTTAGTTTCGAGCATTTG
Source organism: Dioctria rufipes (assembly GCA_963924295.1). NCBI lineage: Eukaryota > Metazoa > Arthropoda > Insecta > Diptera > Asilidae > Dioctria > Dioctria rufipes. The sequence continues at coordinate 191,989,221 of OZ002743.1, forward strand.
AATATTTTAATCTGGAGACTATTTTTGGAGATCTTATTCGGTTTAGGTAAGCTACCTCATTGGAGAAGAGTGGTGATCCTAAGGAAATTTTGCATCTTTTGTAGATTCTGCTTATGCCCAACTTAGGATCCACAGAATTATTCTTCTTTCAATTGTTTCATAGTTGTCAGATAACTTTAATGCTTCAGGTTGGATAATGTGTACGTTTTACCGTTGTACATCTGATCACATCGAAAGTGAGATCAGAATCAGATGATCTCTTAGTTGTCGTTAACGAATCCTTTCACTACTTCAATGTATTAACGCAACATAAATTTTGTCTCTACGAGATCTTGAATAAAAATTTTTAATCTGCAATCTCCTAAATTCTGAATAATGTGCATTAGATTTTGACGTTCTTTTTATGAAGAAAAACTGATTTTTTTCTTTCGATTTGTAGAAAACCTAGGACCAATATGTCTACTTGGCACTCGCAGGGCTTACGGCTAACTAATGGCACTAACTTGATTTAAATTTCATTTAGTTTATTAAGTGTGACGATTTATCACCTGTTGGGGCGAAAAACCAGTGTTTCTGAAAGGAACACAATTTAAGCGCTTCCCTAACCATCATTTGGCTACTCTTTAGAAGAAAAGAATATTCACTGATCTATCCAGAAAAATAAGCAAAGATACAAGCACCCTGATGTCCAGACCTTTTGCGGATCAGTGAATTTCAGGCACCAACTGAACTTGAAAGCTCTTTGTATCGAATAAAAGCTTTAAAGCTTTTACGAGAGATTCTATGTGAGAAAATGGCTCTTTGAGATTTGTCGGCGGCAGCAAAAAATAGCGACACAGTTTATTTTACGAAACTTTGCTAGAGAAGTCCAGTAGACAGCATCCCAACCCTATAAGGAAATATCTACTAAAAATTATTTCCAAATATGAAATATTGTCATAAAATGCTGACATAATATGTTATATGTACATAATTTTTTTTTATGAATGCGATGATTTGTAGGTACTACCACCAAGTATGCAATAAATAGAGAATTTATTTAGAAGGGAAAGCTGTCGACAATAAAATTTTTTAATACCTTCCTATGCTCTACAAATTTTCTACTTTTTTTCCATTCTAATATTAGTTTCATTGGCATAAAATAGGAGGCAAAACGTGGAATTCAAGGAGAGAATTGATTCTTTTAGGCAGAAATTAGCTGTGGGAGTCAAGGTATTTTATCGAAAAAATTTTCTTCAACAAGACTTCTCTATATACAACCAAAATGCTCACTAATATTTTTTTGCCCCCCCCCCCTTTAGGAGGTTAGAAATTTCATGGTTTTACGATGAAATGTAATTTTTCGTATTTGTGATGTAAGTAACTCAAGAGCTTTTATAGCCATCACTTGGAAGGTCTATTGAAGATTATTTGATGAGCTCCAGCAGAAGTGGAATAAGGAGTGATATCATCTTAATTTTCCTCTAAACTGTACTCTGGATATTTCCACTATTGTATGGAGTAACGCATTTCTTATTTTCAATGTTAACTTCAGAGTGATTAGGAGCAATCTGCTGCAGTTCTTGTTATAAATGAAAAAAAAATTGAGAATATTGGGTTATTTAATGAATTTAATAAAATTTAATACCACAAATAAGCGCAAGCATCTTACTATAATGCTCTCAGCAAGAGGCATTCTTAAAGTCCTCTTATGAGGTTAAGGACGACACACTGCGATGATTATTTAAAAAAGCTTTAAAGCTTTGAAAAAGACACCTTCAAAAAACTTCCTCGTCCATCATTTAGCATCCCTCCTAGAGCGCTTCTTAAGAATAGCATTGAAGCGCTTGCCTCTGCAGACATGACTATTTATGTTAAATAATCAATGAACTGGGATAGGGAAAAGAAGCACTTCAGAAGGTTTCTTAGAGTGCTCTTTTTCCCAGTGGGTATGATCAGGAACTAAATATTTGGAGGTAGATATTAATTACCACAGATAATTAATACCATAGATGACACAAGAACTAGATGTCACATGCAGTACCAAAAAAGTATACAAAATTTATATGGCTGGATGGTCCATTCCGGAATGAACCACAACATTTGAAATGATGTATACGTCGAGTGATTCATATTTTTTCGTATCTGAAGTGTTGAAGAAGTAGACCAAATGTGTACAAAACTGCTATTATAAAAACATTTGCTTTCAGCACGCTCTAAAAAATTTTATGGTCCATTCCAGAATGCACTATCCATTTCACAATCTGTATACTCTGCTTTAGTATGTCATGCGACATCTAGTTCTTGTGCAATCTATAGTATTACTTATCTGTGATATTACTGTATGTGTATATAAGGCGGCATCTGTTTCACGCTGAAATATACTTTGCAATTGTAAAAATTCTTACGAATGAAATTTATGAAAATTTTATTGACCTTGAAGAAATTTTTAATAAAGAAAAAAAAAATTAACTTATCTTGCATCCAAGATAGAACTAGATGTCTGATTTAAGGGGATTTTAGTAGATAGAAAAATATTAACCAACTGAAAAAAGTATGCATGTACTTTTCCTGTTATTTGTTTTTGTTTTTAATCTCTAGTTGTAAAATGTCACCTAACGGTGTGAAATAATTGAAATAAATCTCCCATTTTTATTACCAAAGCTGTCAGCTGCTATTTGATTTGTTTTTTATGCCTGTGGCTATGATTTCTTTCCCCGCATTAATTAAGTATTAGAGGCCGCCTTTTATTTTGTTTTGATGTTATCTCATTCGTATGCTAAAAGCCTATGTTTTGCGCTGTACATATACTTATATTGGAGTTTATGTTGATATTAAAAATGAAAGTTTTTTTTTTAGTATATTTTGCTAACCTTTTTGCCTTGTTTATGTTTTTTTCTTTCGGTTATTGGAATTTGTTTACATGTTTTGAAATTGAGGTTACAGGTTTTTTGCTTTAATTTTTTATATTATTGTGAAGCGCTCCATTTTGGAGACATTAACGGCAAAATTTTTCTTTTGTTTTTGTACTAAGTGACTATATGATTATGTACATATTTTCTGTTACCCACTTTCTATATATTTTTTTATTTAATGATTTGATTTATCTTTTAAATAGAAGACACAGAAAAGGTATTACCCTATCGGATAAAATTGTAATGGTGATTAATGTCAATGAAATTTTGACAGATCAGATGTGAAATTTATATTGATTTACAGTGGAGCCATATGTACGTCTTTAGACCACGGAATAATATTGACTATACATATTGCTACGAGCGTGGTCTTAGTTCGTTATTTATAATACTATATTTCAAATATAATTCACAAGTCCTCTTTATTATGCTGTACCTAGTGTTTACTGTTAAATTCACAAATCAACTCTACTTTTAATTATCGCTAGTATTATACCTACTTCAAATTTTCGTAATCCAATTAGAAAACTTTGTTCTGTTTACTATGTTCGCTTCACTGTCTGAGATAAGACTGCCTTCTGTCGGTGACAAGTGCCGTATACTCTATAAATTTGTCCAGCCCTTTCTGAAAACTCCATTCTAGAAACATCGATTTTCCGAACCGAAAGTTAATTATGTCCGTATTTTATAGATGTCGCTTTTCCTTTTCTGTAATACGATTCTCCGAAAGTGGTTTAGAACTATACTTAATTAGCAATGTCATGCAAAGCATCCATTGCCAATAGATGTCTCTTTTTCTATTGTTCGTTACAATATTTTTATGTACTATAGGTACCAGTGTACCTACTGCATAAAAAAATCGACAATTGGTAGCCAAACTTGAAGAAAATTGACACAACACAAGAGATACAAAGCCTTGGAAGACCATGAAGTAGCAATTTGTTAAAAATATATAAAATCTGTAAGGCAAGAACCAAGATCAGAAGAGTGGATATACCTAAAATTGAGAATTAATCTCTCCTTCTAGTCAAATCTTGAATCTTTTAGACTTAAAATTAAAATATGTCTGTGGTTCAAGTGGTTCAACATCTATTGCCAGTAAGTCATCCCGTATATCTAGAATACTGTAAAACAATAATGAAATTGATGATTTTTATTCAAAATCAATTACTTATATGAGTGATGAAGTATATTTTTATTTGGTTGTGGAACGTGTTAATAAACAAAATATGAGAATATGTCGATGTACTAACAGGGTGCCACGTCATCATAGAAAGTGTGTGCTAGGTATACGGCTAACGGTTGTGTAATAGATAGAATATCAGTTTCATTCAACCGATCTACTGAGGAAGCATATGATCTTCAACCATAAATATATAATTACCAGATATTAGCGGGCAGTGAATTGAAAGTGGATAATTTGGAATAAAGTTCCATAACCTGCCGATCTTACTCAGTTACTAGGAATTATACAACCGAAATCGAAGATAATTTTCTAAGAAGAAAGGGAAATAAAAATCGCAGATTTATATGGAAATGAAATTTAAACCCGATAAACAATTTTTGTCGCCTATCAATAAGGTATCAAAATTATTAAGAAAATTTGTCAAAAAAATTCCTAAGAAAAAAAAAACACAGACCAGACAGTCATATCAATCTAATCTAGAGTTTATTCTTTATTGAAGTGTATTCAGTAGATTACCAAAGTGCATACAATTTTTAATTTTAATTTTTTGGTAAATTGTTAAGAAAAAAAAAAAGGAAATGCTGATTTTGGAATTCTGTCTAGCCCGATCAAAAATGGGCCATTAAAATTTGGATGAAAAATTATATCGAAAATTATTCTAAGAAATTATAGAATGGTATATGCAAAACATAATGCTTGCCGTCTCTCCTGTAGATTCAAATCTCAAACTATGTATTTAAAAAATGTCAATGGTTTTGTTTTTTTCTACGATGATTAGACGCACCACAAGAGTGAAACTTGTTTAAACTCTGTATTCATTCTGCTTAAGTTTTTCAGATGCTCTCAGTAACTTTAAGGGGGGTTAACACCAAAAAAAAGCTCACGATTTCTGTTTCCAAAAGCTTAGTGCACATAAACGCGTAGAAGTATGCAATTTTAAAATTGAAACAAATCACTATATGTACATGCAAAGCTATATGATGCTGTGATATTCGTCTGTATTGTACTCCAAAGCATGTCGGGCATCTGCACAGCAGTAAGGTAGAATCACTGACTTATAAGTCAGTGGGTAGAATTGCTTAGGCATGGCGAGATTTTAAATTTGGCTGTCGGATTTTTCTTAGAATTTTGTTGAGGAGCAGGCAAGGAGCGAAAGAAATGTATGCTCTCTGTGCTGTTGATCAGACACTTTTCCGTGTAATTTGTCTGGCACTATTTAATGCTTGGGCAATTTTAATTGACTGAAGTCGGTCATCAAATAAAACTCTTCCAAGAATTCTGAGTTGTAATATACCTACCACATAATTTTTGCAATGCTCGCACGTTGTCAGATTACCATTTTATTAACTAGATATCCAAAGAACTACTTTAGAGAATTAGATTTGAATTTACCAACAACACAATTTTCAGGTTGAGCTATGTCTGGTAGATTTTCTAATCTAATTTTAGTATATATGTACATATATACAATTTTATCTCTATCTAATTCCTCAATTTTGTTCGTATCAAATTTTTCAAGTTTCAAGAAACGCAATCCAACCAGATTAGCCTAGTCGGAGTTACTGTCACTCGGAAAGATTACCAATATAGCAAATAGTTAATTCTTTTCTGCGACTCGATGTTAACACTGCCATCAAATCTGCCATTCTCGTGCTCTTTTCTTCCCTACTGGGGCTGGATTCCGCAACTGTGAAGATTTTGCAAGTGTACACGATTTGAAAAACTCACGTGAGCGCAAGTGTACACTTTTGGATTTCAAGCGATTCCGTAAGGATCTGTGTACACTTAAGTGCTGAATGAAAATTTTCTGTGCTGAATGTTGTTTGAGTGAGAAAATAGTCTGTTTGAAGAAGTTAAGTTTAGTTATAAGAAATGAGTTACATGAATTCACTAGTATTAAGGCGACTTCATCTTAGAGAATGGTAAAATAAATAACATAACAAATAATTTTGAAAATACCGTTTGACAAAAACTCACAGATACCTATTCAAAATTCACGACCAAAATGGCCATGAGAAAATATTAATTAAAGTGTACACAATTTTGACAGAAAAACTCATTTCCACTTTTGCGGAATCGGAACAAAGTGGTGTACACAAAAGTTTGTGTACACTCGAAAACTCATAGTTGCGGAATCCAGCCCCTGGTGTGGTTATTGTGTAACCCTGTGCATTGCAATGTTCATTTAGGATTTTCAATTCATTCCAAAAGTACCTTAAATCTACCAATCGAAATCCCTCCATGGAAATTTCGTTCATATCTTCATTTTCTTTTTCTATCAGAATTGTGAACGAATCTATTTCGCTATAATGCTCAATATTTGGCAAAATTTCTTTGCTGTGCGGTTAAATTTTCTTTTGTGCTTTCCTGTAGAGATCTGAAACACAATAATGGAATACAAAATAGTGTTGTCGTAGTCGCTATGTCAATGCAGTATAAATATATCGTGTAGATAGAAAGACGAAGATAAGAACAGAGCAAGCCATCAAACCGCTAGGAGATATTTCATTGAAATTCGCGATGGGTAGTACCACTAAGCGTAGGTACAGTAAATAGAGAAATCAATTAGATTGAAAAATCTCCGACAGTCTTCTACTTGAGAAGGTGTCTCCCAAAGGAAAATTTTTGCTTTGGTCCACGAAGTTCTTATTTCTACCCATTTCATAGTTCTATTCACTTAAAATAGGACGCGGGACGTGGTATTCAAAAAATTAATTGATTCTTTACGGCAGAAATTCGCTGTGAGAGCCACGGTAGTCGATTTCGAAAAAATGTTAGAGTTACTCCGTGAAGATCTTTGGTTGCCAGAAAGGTCAGCTAGTTTAACTATTCATGGAGGCAGTAGTGTCAAAAATTACTTCAAAGCATGCGTAAAATACGGCGAATAAATCTACCAAAAACAACTCTGTGAAGCAAGGGGTGAGCCCATTATAAGGGAGTATAAATTGGTCCCGTTATAAAGGCTTTGGATGAATTAGCTATTTATTTTGGTACTTACAGAAGAAGTGATTTTTCTTTAAATGATTTTAGGCGATACCGATACTGCATTGATAAAAAGATTAATCACATAATGACAGCACTCGAACTTTTAGAGGGGACGGGCCAATCGAAAGGTATAATCGCTATATAAAGAGGAAGATTAACCCGATCAAATGGGCATTGCAAGTACCTGAGAATGGAACGCTCATAATAATTTTCGTGCAATGAGCTCAATTAAAACATTTATAAGAAAGAAGTTGCTTTTACCGAAATATATATTAAATCGCATAAATATTCGTCAGCAGATTCCCTCTTAGATAAAAAAGAATTAAAAAAATAATTTCAAAAGAAAGATGTCATTGGTACAAAGCCGATACTTTTATTGGTCGACACAAGTTCTTTGTAATTTGTAAAAATGCTTCTTCTTCGAAAATCGCATTTTGAAAACAATTCATACATAAATTAATAGTACTTAGTAGTAATTATAGTCGCTAGAAAGATAATCGATTGTAGTCAAAAAATTGGTACACACTGTATATAATCGTGACAACTCACTACACCTCATCAATTTTCGTTCAGTTTTCTAAATTACATACATATATTCGAAAAACAACTCTTCAAAACTTTAAAAAGTTCCATTTTGTCCTTTCTACAGCTTCACTAAAACGCGGTCATAAATGGAACGCAACAAAAAATAACTATTTATAATTTAGCCAACCTAACTCCAAAATTTCATCAAAATCATTTACATTTCACAAATTCGAATTCACATTTCACAAATTTGTACATTTATAGGATTATTTCCTTTTCATACACACAGATTAACATACCTAACAATATTCAGTTTTCTTGTCTTTATTCAATAATTATTGGCCCGAATTTTACTAATACGTCCCATGATTAAATAATGTTACTCACAATTCGTTACCTATACCATAATAGAATTGGCAAAAAATTTCTCGCTTCAAAAGCAAAAATGAACAAATTACCAATGATAAAAATTCAAATATTCCGGGAAATCTACACACATACATATACCTAATGCAGAAAATAACGGCACACACTCTCCAAGCATACAGCTACAGCCCGCTGAGCTTTCAAAACAAATGAAAGCCTTCCAAAAGCACATTACTCCATCTGACGATGATAGAATGAATTGAAAACGCCAAATTGTATGCAAAATAGAATAAATCAAGAAATTTTTGCCGTTACCATCATTAACATTATTGACTTTATTTCCTTTATCATTGCACTAAAAAATTTGAGTTTTTCAAAATAAACAGAAAAAGGTTCGATCTTTGTTACAAATTGAACTTTCATTGAAATAATATCATAATTTTGGTAGTTAATTGTCTCGGAAAATAGCAACTTTCAAACTAAAATATATTAGTAACCAACAGTTTTTGTCTGGTTTTCTTTCCGTCACTGCCTTTTCCAGACCAAGATCTTCCATACTCAAGTACAAATTTATCTATTTAATGTACCATTATTACTTTTTGATGTACTAAACTTTGCAAATTTCATGAATTCCACAGTTTTCTAAAGCTAATTAAATACATATAAAACCCCGAAATCTTTATTTTTGACACGTCATTACCTAAGTTTATGCATTTTCTCTAACTATGTACAATTTTTATCATGATAGTACGCACAGATTTGCAGTAAATTTGTATTAACTTTTCGTGTTTTTTAAGATTTCAGTGGTAACCCCCCTTAATGCAAAAATTAAAAAAAAAAAATTAAAGGATGTCAAATTTTAATTCTTATGATGTCACTCAAAATTGGTCGTCCAATTCTGTTGACTGATTCCACTTTTGATTTGTAATTTCGTCCTGTTCTCATTCTTGCCAAAAATTAGAAAATTAGATATTTTTTTTGTTAATAATTTTTTGTAATTTAAAAATCGAGATTCAAACCTTTGAGATTTTTCACTTGTGTTGCTTGAATTTTTATTAATACATAATTGAAATTAGTTTCAATCTTGCTGATAATGGAGGATTGATATCAGGCGAAAATTATGTAAAGTAGGTCAGCAGTAAGTGCCATATTTATTTTATATTATTCTGCTGAGCTCTTCAGACTATGCTTGTTATATTTATACAGAAAAGATAAATATCTGCAAATGGCAATGCAAAGCAAAATGTGAAGAATTCTTTAGATTCATAAGTTGAGCAAATGAAATTATTTTCAAGTGTTATTTTGATCATACATTATTTCCGGTAAGATTAGATTGGTTCTTCCTATTGTAGAGTGTCATATAAGCTTTTCTAGAGAATGCTAATATTTTTTTTATCAGATTTATTTAAATGATTAGACAGACTAATTTGACATGTCATTCATAAATTTTTGAATATTTTTTGAAATTATCTTTTGATATTGATTACATGGAGAGGACTTATTGAAGTTGTTTTTTTATATGCGTACATGTTTATAAGTTGCTTAGACTTTGACTCCAGGATGTTGTCGCAAGTCTTAATTACTTACTCATTTATGAAACGATTAGCAATTTTTTGCTGGAAAAGCATACTTCTACCCATAAATAGGGTTTTGAAAATAATTTGGACGCTCATACACTTTCTTGTAGCTTTAACGCTTTACGTACGTAAAATTTTCGTAGCACCATAAAATATTTTCATAACATCCATTTTAAATTCATAGGAAGGGGATGACGAAGGGGAAGTGTGTGTGTGTGTGTATGTAAAGGACTAGTTAAGTTATGGCAGAAACACATCCAAGCAAGCCCATGCCTGGCCTCTTTCAGGCTTACTCGCAGCTCGCCTCAACGCTTGCCTCAGAGAAATGAAAACAAAATGATACCACCGGGCTCGGTGCTGTCATTGTACTTTTGTTAGTACATCTGTTGACAGAAGTAGGCCTGAGAGAGAAAAATTTCCAACATTGAGCAAAGCGCGCTTTGCGGCTAAGCCCTGCAGCTAGCTGCTGGCTTGGTTTTGTGTTGCATCATTTAAAAACCCGTGTTGGAAATTTTGACACCTCGAGCCTGTAGCTTAATTCCTGCACACAGTCTTCGCCCGTCAAGCCGCGGATTTTCATTTACACTTCAAAATATACTTTTTGCCGTTCAGTGAAATTTCGTGATACTTTTTAATTGCGAACTATAAAAATGTGGAGCAGTCACCATCTTCTGTTTTTCCTCGGATTTACAATATTTCTGAAGGTTCAAGAGTGATATCTGCATCAGCAGCTCCACCATCCTGATATCCATCAGGCCTTTTCCCACCTCCTTTCTTCCTGTCATCCTGTGCTTTGCATTATAGTGCTGGGTCTGTGAATTTTCGTCGCAAGGGCAGGGGAGCCAGGTTGAATCTCTCACCTTAGTCGGCCAGGGTGGAATGGACTATCATGATTTCTTGCCGATTCCGCTCGTCAGGGCTCAATCAGTATGTGATTGCTTCGTCTTTCGTATTTTTTTTAGGTAAGATGCAAGTTGCCACGTATAATATCATATTTCATATATCATTTATTTATTTTTGTATTAATTTTTTTTTTTAATTTTTCCGCCACCAGATGTACCGCCCCGTATGCCTACCTCCTTTTACCCCCTCCCCTCCGCCTCCTTAGATACAGAACTGCATAGGGTATCCCCTGAGATTGGCTTAATAATATAAAAAAAAAAAAAAAATAAGTAAATAATCAGGTAAACTTGCTGCATACTTTAATGCTAAAAAGTGACAGTAGCTTAGGAAGGGGGTAGTAATTTGACATAAAGATATGTAGCTTACAAAATGGCGGAAAGTAAATATTTTTCAATTCAATTTATTTATATAAAACAAAATTGTTTCTCACGCTCACTTTTTAAAAATTATACAAAATAAATTATGAGTTTTTATACTTTATTTTGCGAGCTAATAAAACCAGCTTTCCCTCATCTATCAAAATTAAAAACATGTTGAAAAGTTAAGCCTGCTCTTAATATGGTTGAAATAAACAAAAAATGAACAAAATTCAAACAAACAACGAGAATAGTCCGTCGGGTCGGATTTCAGCAATAGAGCAACATGCGTATATTCGTATCGAAACAGTGCGCGGTAAAAAATTCATATCGCGTTAAAAGAAGCGTGTGGAAGGTTTACTGTGAATTGCAGCACAGTACAGATGTGGCCTACGAAGTCTTGAGAAGGTCGAACAAGCATCGAAGACGATCCACACGCGGGGCGGCCAACGGTCGTCTACTGTAACAGCTGACAACAATAACGCTTCAATAATTGCAACGTTGTTCGACGAAGACCAGAGATCGAGTTCCAACGGGTACTAGTGTTACTGGAACGTATTACAAAAACTTTCTTCAGAATGTCTACTCCCAAAATTTCGAACTGCGTTCCAGAATTTTGCAAAGTGGTAAGCTGGTTTTGCACGATAATGTACGCCCGCATATCAGTGCACCGATTATCGAACTTCTCGAAAAATACAGTTGGGAACAACAGTTCCGCCACTCGGTTTATAGTCCTGATCTGAGCCTATCTGACTTCGATGTCTTCCCCAAACTGAAGAGGCCCGGGGGGGGGGGACTGCGTTTTCCGACGCTGGGAGAGTTCCGAAAAGAACTGACCTGACAGATTTGTTGGAGGCTCAATAAGAACGGGACGCTGAACGGAATCCCAGCACTTCCGTCCCGCTAGCAAGCGTGCATTGACAAGGGAGGGAATTATATTGAAACCCTGTACTATAATCACTTATATCTTCTTTAAAAAATATTTTTCGAGTTAGAGATAACTGTGCATTAGTTTTGGGACCACCCTCGTGTATATTTTTATTTCAAATTCAGCATGATTTTGAGTTATTCCATATTTAACGTTTTAAGCTTAGTTTAGTACCGTTCTTGTAATTGAATTGGGTTATATCATCTAAAGTGGTGGTTGTGGAAAGTGGTTTGAGATTTATATAAAAGAGAGTACAATCCGATATTTCCATATTTACACAAATTACTGTACAAGAATAATTTATTAGGAATTTTTGAATTTATAAAATTTAAATTTACTTGTTCGGCCTCGCAAAGAGATAACTAGAAGGAGAAGTAATGTCCGAAACAGAAAAGGGATCCCCAGCTACATACAATGAGAGAGATTTCCTGGACTCAAACACGCAAAGATTTTCATTAATTTACCATACAAAACCTTGAAAAAAATTTACTGGTTTAATGACTGGCCATTATCCACTTAATTACATGGTTATAAGAAAAATGGGCAAAACCACAGACAATAGTTGCAGATTCTTTACAGCACGTACTCTATGAATGCGCAGGACTTATTCACCAAACACTTCGATCTCTGGGTAAGGGTTTTTTAGCCCCGTCAAATGTCCAGAAAATGACCGTAATGAGTAGTAGTAACTTTAAACTTTCCTAAAAAGATCGAACGTGGACTGGACATTAGAAGTATATCATAAAAGATCTTTTAGGTCGCAGAGCTTACAGGTCGGATCCCCGACTCAAAATCCAATTTTAATAATAATAATAATTCCCAAATCTAAAGATTCTATAAATTTTAATCACATAACATGTATATGTTTGTGTATATAGATTAGGAAGCAAATCTATATTAATTAAAAACACTGTTTACAAGTAGATACTAAAAGCTTGACAACAGAATATATTACTCTTTTTCCCACAATCACATTCTTGCAGGAAGTATATAGATAAGTGAAAATGTACTAGAATAAAGAAAAAGCCTAATTGTAATGGATATCTACCTAGGTATCTACCTGTGCATACCAACTAATTAAAATCAAATTCAAGTGTATCTATCTATCGTCATTATGCATATTTTTGAAATCTCACCTTTATCTTATCAGAACTACGCGAATTTGTAAAAAAAAAAAAAAAAATTTTTTTTTTCAAAAACACTTGAAATTTTGGTGAATTTTTTTTTGTTCGTTTGCCGGTATAAACAGAAAATCAGTTTCAACTTTTGCACCTATTTATTCGAAGTATATTCCTAGAAATTGTTCAGTCTGTTTCAATTGGTAATTGGAACAGTTATTCGCACCTGCGTGTTGATCTATACAGAGAGGAAAAATTAGGTCAGATAAAAAATACGTATTTATCTACCTACCTACCTACATATGTATAATTATAGATTTGAATTAAAATTAAATTAATATTAAATTAAAATTTGTTTTCATAATAATTATGAAATATTACGCATACATACACACGAATACTAACTCTTAACTCTTCTTTTTCATTTCCTTATAGATATGATGAAATATTGGAATGCACTGACAAGGATTAAACAGACCAATGAAAATGAACCAGAATCAAAGTTAGCCCGAGTTTTAACTCTACTGGATCTTACAGCTTTAGGAGTTGGTAGTACACTTGGTCTAGGCGTATACGTTCTAGCAGGATCAGTAGCATATGAACAAGCTGGACCAGCAGTGACTTTATCCTTTCTTGTGGCTGCAATAGCATCAGCTTTTGCTGGTTTTTGTTATGCTGAATTTGCAGCAAGAGTACCAAAAGCTGGAAGTGCTTATGTTTATAGTTATGTAACTGTTGGTGAATTTGTTGCATTTACAATTGGATGGAATTTAATTTTGGAGTATGTAATAGGTATGTGATGAAATTGTTAAAAAAAAAAATAAAATAAAAAATATAAATAAAAAAATAATAAATATTTTTTAGGAACATCAAGTGTTGCTAGAGGTTTAAGTGGCTATTTAGATTCACTTTTGGATAATGGAATGTCTAAAGCGCTCCGAGAGATAATGCCAATCAATGTGAACTTCTTAGCTGAATATCCAGATTTTTTGTCATTTTTTATGGTTCTTTTGTTGACATCTCTGCTGGCATTTGGAGTTAAGGAATCTAGCATGTTGAATAATATTTTCACAGCGGTCAATTTAATTACGGTGGTAATTGTTCTGGTAGCTGGAGCTATTAAAGGTGAGTAGGTGATACCTAGGTATACTCTACGCTGTTTTTAGATTAAGATTTGTGAGGATTTTGTTCTTTTTATAATTAATGATGAATATGAAACGGGTGAGGAGTAATAAGATGGCAGTTGATACCGATCATGAGTCGAAAATACAAATTTTTACGTGAAATGCTCTAGTAATTTTTTTTTTAAATTTTTTCTGTTTTTTAAATCATACCAGTAGTCGATAATATTCCCGGGGAGTATAGATACGTGTTTTTTCTCTATTGTTGTTGATACTGTACAAGTTCGTATACGTAATGCTCGTAATAAATATTATCTATTCCAGTCTTGTGATTCAAAAGTGCATTCAGTTCGTTTTCATGATCGTCCCGGTATCAATATAGTCGATATATGTTTGTTTTATAAAACATTTTCACCTGAAAGGTGAGTGTGATAGATTTCGTATATTTACTTTGAGAACTCGGCATTTGGATCATTCGACAGCTTGATTGAGTGTCCAAATATAGGCTAAATAGATTTAATGTTCGGTTGATCGCGTCAGAAGTATTTTTATTGAAGAAAGAATTGTTTACCTGAGTATTATTATCATTAAGAATATATTTCCGGTAGTCATGAGTGATCTTGGATTATACAATAATTCTTCGTATACGGACATACATAAGTACCAATCCTATTAATTAAAGTGTCGAAGTCAGTTAAAGGTCAATTTAGTGTAGTGAGTCATCTATAATTGTCAAAGTGAAATTAAGATCAATAGAGGCGTATTTCAATGTGAATCTTTTAAAGTTAAGGTTAAGATTAAGCGTAAGGTTAAATTTAAGGTTCAGAGTAGGAATGACTATGCCATTAGGACCCTGCGAACACCGTGACCATAGTTGATATACCATGTTCTCCTCTAAATTGATTAGGTTAAATCTAACTTCTTTACGAGCTGGATCACTGCCCTGGGGGTTAGGTTCCAAAGCTTATTTGCAGGAGCGGATTTGATAACTTGGCCGCCCTAGGCCAATGGAAGATGCCGCCCATCTATTCCCTGTAAAACACGAAAAGTGACAGGGAAAATACCAAATAACCCAGTACTAATATATGTAGTCTGTAGTGGAGCAAAATTAAAATGATGCGCTTAAACTTGGAGTAAACAAGTAAGCAAAGATCCAGTTCGATGATCCCAAATTATCATAATCTGCATGCATGTAAATTTCTTTTTCGGGGTGCTATGGACACATTTTTGAATTTTTAAATGTTGACGTGTCGGTTCACAGAGGACGCGACTATTAAAAAAAAAACAATCACCAAGTTTTGCCGCCACCCTAAATTTGCCGCCCTATGCCCGGGCCGTTGCTTATATGGAGTGATTTTCAGTGATCTTCATACTTAAAGCTTACAGTGCGTAATACTCGCATATTATATGCTTCTTCCTCGAACAATCGCTATTGATTTTGCCTATATTTTTCAAAACATTAACGAAGGGGCTATGTCTAGTGACTGCATTAATAAATAGCCTAAGCGATTGTCTGCTAGGTCCAATTAGTTTGCGCGTCTGTGCGGAGGAGAAGAAGTGAAGAATTCCTTTGCTTGCCTCATGCCAGTTACGCTACGTCAGAGAGATCCAGTTTCCACTCTTCCTATTTTCGTAGTTCGCCTATAAAGTGGTTCTTTGCTGGCCAAATTTTGTGTATAGGGATGAGTATACGAACTATCGGCTCCTGTTTTTGAGGTGAGGTGAGGTTATTCGTATTGAGTCCATAGATGAAAATATCTCTATAAGTAAAATGGAAGTGAAAAAACCCGGAAGTCAAATGTAAGATCTAGAACAGAGTCAGGAGGAGATAGGGTCTATATGAAGAAGAAAAAGAATATCATGTCTGATAAACAAACTAAAGGTGCTACGAAAAAATATTTGCGTTAACAAAGTAGACTTGATTAGGTACCGTTAGTGAAAAAAAAACTCGTTTCTTTTGCAAAAGAGGGTATTTCTTATCAGCAGAAACCGTACACTCATCAGTACGGCTTGATTCCTGCCTGCCGTATACGTCAAAGTAACAGCCAAGCGGACCTTTTTCGTTTGTAAAGAGTTTTTCCCACTCAATTCTCGAGCTTCAAATTTGGCAGCAAACTTGGTCAGTTTTCATATTGACTAAATTAGCTATGAATTTATTTCATAGTAAAATTCTCTTGATACAGTAGATTGTTAGGTTAGGTTAGGTTAGGTTAGGTTAGGTTAGCTTAAAGTGGCGGCTATCGAAATATTTACGATCAGCGACAGTTAGATCATCGATTGTCCATTGTGAGGTCATTTCATCGGGACTCTACCTGGAATTGATTGTTTAATTTAGGGTATGCGTTAAAATTAGCCACAACAGTTAATGAACCTTAACAGGTTCCTCCGTGAAAAAAATTGCTACCAAGTATATTCATTCGACAGTTGGCAAGGTCGGTGCATCCACAACAGATGTTAATCGCTCCTAATCTTTTACTCGTCTATACAGCTTATGCAGAATTCATTTTATGGAGCTTGCATGCATTTCGTATGTTTGCCAAAGTGGCAGTGTTTCGTAATAACTGCAGGAAGAATTTCACACGTAATTACAGAGTTTTTGTCTTTCTAGGACATATTTTGGGACATAGCTGTTTTGAAAAATCGCGCGTGTGTTTAGTTCTCCCCATCTAAGATTTGGCAGTTTCAGACTTGTAAATTTAGAATCCTTTTCGTTGATTGTAGGGGCCTACCTATTATGGATTCTTCGTAAAGAGTAGATAATAAAGCTAATTTTTGTGATCCCATATTTGATATTTATATATCATTTTGAGTTGTCCAATATAGCAAGCCTGTGATAGGGATCATAAATAGCATGGTTAGAATAGCCATAACGAAATTTTAAATAAATCATTCAAATAAAAAGCGATAAAGAAAATCTATTTTCGATCGTTTGTTAGACCTGTCATTCCACGAAAGAAGAGAAACTGAGATCTTTCGCCAGGTAGCTCTTACTTTTTTTTAGATCTGCTTTAAAACTGTCAGTCTTTAATAATATTCTTGTACGATTTTACTCCATTAAGAACCTTCTTTCCTCACCTTTTGCTTGAGTATATTTAAATCCCCATTCTACTAATGTAGATTAGACAGTTGATAGCTTTTTATGAAGACTTAAATATTGATTGGAATGATTTTGCATAATTTGCACATTGAATTTTCATTCAAACGGTCTGACTGAATTTAATTCAGCCTGTGTTTGATGAATTTCTGAAACGATTAGGGGCTTCAATATATAGTTGCCTATCTGCAGATCATTCAATTCAATAGCTTATGTATAGTAGTACTAATACCTCGCTATTGTTGGGTATAATAAATATCGGCTAATTTGTTTATTGAAAATATTGAAATTTGACATTAAGATAAAATTTTAAAGAGACTCACTTTGTTGGTTGATATCAGTATAGTCCGTAAGAGTGTCATATCGTGTTGTGATCGGTACAATCAAAAGCCAGGTTGAGTTTCTTTAAATTGCCATTCCTTATCATCAAATTCATAAACACCTCACATTAAAGACTTGCAAAGTATAATCATCCTAAATATACCAGATCGATAAATTTCGGACTCTGATTTTTCGAAAGTCATATGAGTTTTGTTTGAATAAAGTTTTTAATTCGTAAACTTCCTATATAAGAGAAAACAAGTCTGTTAACTCATTAAACTAAATTTGTTTTCCAAATTTATCACAATTAAAAATCAATCCTCTCTTCAGACTTCACTCCAGAAAACAGAGGTGCCATTAAAAGACTACAACGCTATTTAAAAAAAAAAAAAAAAAAGTTTTCGACAATATTTCAATTAATTAAAAAAATTCGAAAATAACAAGAATTCCATGATAATTTCGAATTTCAAAATGTTCGAAAATTGGTTGGTAGATAATAAAAATGTCTCTCGCTTAAAAAATAATTTTCTCATTTAAAATATCAAATATTATTAATTCTCTACAATCCATTATCAAATAAATTTTTTTCGAATATTAATGTCGAAAATTTAAAAATTTCTCGAATTTCTTTAATATGTTCTATACCAAATTTCAGCTGATCCAGCTAATTGGACTATTCCAAAAGAATCAATACCGGCAAATGTAAATGGTGGAGAAGGTGGCTTTATGCCTTACGGATTTGCCGGAGTTATGGCTGGTGCTGCAAAATGTTTTTATGGTTTTGTTGGATTCGATTGTGTTGCAACGACTGGAGAAGAAGCTAAAAATCCAAAACGCAATATACCACTATCAATTGTTTTATCATTGATTATAATTTTCCTAGCGTATTTTGGTGTATCAACAGTTTTAACAATGATGTGGCCCTATTATGATCAGGTAAGGGTGCCTATTTAATATTTTTTTTTACATATTTGTATAAATTTTTTTTTTTTTTTATTTAGGATCCAAATGCACCATTCCCACATGTTTTCCAAGAGGTTGGATGGATTGAAATTAAATGGATTGTTACCATTGGTGCATTATTTGCACTCTGTACAAGTTTACTAGGTGCAATGTTTCCACTTCCAAGAGTTTTGTATGCCATGGCAAATGATGGAATCATATTCAAATTTTTAAGTTCGGTTCATAGTTATACGAAGACTCCGCTTATAGCAACAATTTTGTCAGGAATTTTAGCAGGTAAGTTTTGAACATTTTTTCCCCATTTTTCCATGATGTTGATTGACGAGAATTTTTGAAAATTTTTCTTTAGCTTTTATGTCACTGATATTCAACTTGCATCAATTAATCGATATGATGTCAATTGGAACATTACTTGCATATACAATAGTTGCAATAAGTGTTTTAGTCCTTCGCTATAAAGAGGAGGAAGGGGATGGTGGTGCAGAAGAGCTGTATGAAATTCAACCGAAATTACCGGTAATATTGAAGCAAGTTTTTAATTTGAATTTCAATAAACATCCGAATACGCTGTCATCAAACATTACGAAAGCAGCGATTATTGTTTTTAGTCTACTTTCAACACTTTTGTGTATAATTTTAAAAATCTCAGATGTATCGCTAGAGCATCCAATTAGTATTATTCTCTTGATTGTTATAAGTATAGCTCTAATTTTAACAATTATAGTAATATACAGGCAACCTACGTCAAATGTTGAAATATCATTTAAGGTTCCAATGGTACCGCTAGTACCTTGCCTTAGTGTGTTGATTAATTTATATCTAATGTTTCAATTAGACATATATACATGGGTCAGATTTCTAGTTTGGATTGCAATCGGTTATGTTATATATTTCGGTTATGGCATTCGAAATTCGGTTCAAGGTGAATTTGATTCGACTTTAAATCTTACGAAATTTGATTCGAACAAGACTTCTAATTCGAACCACCACCAGCAGAAGAATATAACAGAGAAAAATCATAGTTTTGGTGTAAGTGTTAAAAGATAGTAGTTTTGTTTTGTGTGTGTATTGCTTTTGTTTTTTAGCCTTATACATTTTTATTTTTGTTTTTTTTTGTTTTTAGCCTTATAGATTTTTAATTTTTATTGCTATGACAGTATTTAATACACAACAGCTGTTTGTACTATGTACACAAGATTTTTGAAAATGATTTTTTTTTTGTAATGTTATGTGTGGAGCCTTTTAAATGGAGATCAATTATTATTATTGGCCGTTACTTTTTTGAAATATCCCTCCTCTATTATTATTATAATTTTTCTTTTAAATTACCTTTATCTAAATATTTTGATTATAAATTTTTGCATAATATTCGAATTAAGTTTATATTAAAAAATAATT
Organism: Dioctria rufipes; assembly: GCA_963924295.1. Taxonomy (NCBI): domain Eukaryota; kingdom Metazoa; phylum Arthropoda; class Insecta; order Diptera; family Asilidae; genus Dioctria; species Dioctria rufipes. The sequence goes on from OZ002743.1 coordinate 192,008,956, forward strand.
CATATATAAACTTGCTATGGAAACGTGTAAAGAGGAAGTTAGTAAGTAGTTAAGCATCATGCAATTCTACAATTAAGTTTTGTGATAACTAAAGATTTTAAGATGGCATGCACAATGCTGAAATATATTTTATTATAATTTTTAGGAAAATGTTTTTTTTTGCTGAATTTTATTCTTTCAGAAAACTATTTTTTTATAGGTTACATAACAGAGACTATGAGTTTGTGGCAGAGGTATATGTCATCAGTAGAGGTGCATTCGAAAATATCAGCCGTTCGTACACTAAAAAAATATAATATGTATATTTATACAGACAGCCAAGTGGAATTGAAAGCCATCTCATCACCTGAATAAAAATGAAGTAAATGTAGGAATGCATCCAAGCATAAAGAACCACCTAACACTTAAATGAGTGCCGGAAAATCGGGAATTCATGGGAATGACAATGCAGACTTGGCAAAAAAAAAAAGGAGCTTCCATGCCCCTAATCGGATACTTTGATCTGTAAAATTGTGTGAAGACGAATTTTTTTGATACGGTAACAATTTTCAGGATATGTAATTCCGTGAAACACTGATATCAATTGGCTAGTAAAATCGTGTGATTTTTTGATGCCATGCGACTTTTTGAGCAAAACCGTCATCAAATATTTTATCAAAAGAACAATGATATTCATTCAGAGCCATGTAGAAGATTTGATGGATACTTTGTTCAAAACTAAATCGCAGCTTATCAAAATTTGGAATGAAGTAGAAAAATCATCGTTTTATTAAAAAATTATATTGTGTGCTCTTGGATGGTATGTCAAAATATTTTTTACCTCGCAATAAAATCACGTATTCGCTTGGAACACACGCAAATTTTTTCTAGCCTAAACCATTTCGCTATTTAAATGGTAGAGTGATACTAGTTCTTGGTAATACTCGTAAAACTTTAAAATTTTTTACACACAACCAGGTGTCCTTGAAAATTGGCTCCGTATTTATACATAGAATAATCTTCAGTTGTGACCATAATACTAGAGTTGCTTGGACCAGAGTTTCCGATGTTGCATCTTACTTACAATTGGATCTCTTTTCATAGAGGAAATTTCGAAGAAATAATTGTAGTTTTTAATACAAACCAAAGAGAAGATTCCCGAAATTTTATAATTTTTCTACCAAACGTCTCAAAGCCTATAAATAAATCTAAATGCCATCGGTGGTGACATCCTTTAGAGAATAGTTGAAAAGAAAATGAGAATCCTATTTGAGAAGGGTGATAAAAAAAAGTAATCAACACACGAAAATGCTGTTTTTTCACATTTCCCTCGAAATTTTCTTCGACGACTACATTGTTATAGGTTTGACTTTTCTCAGCAGCAATTTAATGAATGAAAAAAGCTTTGCTTTCATTTTCCACCCTAAATAATTTTCCTCATTCCAGTCGACTCTACTACGTAAAGTAAAGCGCATGAACAGTTTTCGAAAGAGAAAATATATTTGTATCTCTTTAAAGGGTGAAAATTTTCAAGTTGAAAGAGAATTATTTGAGTGTAATAATACCCATCTCATATTGAGGAGAAGAAATGTATTATAAGAGAAAAGGATACAGAATGTAAGAGGAAAAGAAAAGAGAATACAGATAAAATTAATAAAGCAATGAAACGGTTTTGATTACTGTTTGAAAAGATTTAGTCTATTTTCAGTATTATCTTATAGAAAATTTGTGTACTAAAAGAAAATCAAGGAAAACCATTTAGATCTGGTAATCTGGCAGCAATCTGGTTGTCACAATAAAATTATAAAGAAAGAGCAATTATTTGAGTAGAAAGAGATAGAGAGATAGAGAGAGATAAAGAGTGAGAGACAGACTGTGTTAAAGAGGGTAAGGTCAGTTATTTTATGGACCTTGGAATGGATTTTGCCAAAACCTGTTTTTTTTTTTATTACGAGTTTTGTGTTTCAATACCGGCCGGCAAGTGAAGCGAATATTTTTGAAATTTTAACTATCCTTAAAAAGGATGCTAAAATAGAAAAACTGCAAGAAACTATGAATAAAAAAAAAAAACATTGCGCCAACATTTTTTCAAAATTTTGTTTTAATTCATGTCATCGGCATTTAGTTGATGCAAAAAAAAAAATGGTGTTGACTTTTTTTCTGATAAAATAAATTTGATTTATGTTTAATGGATATAAATAGTTTAAAATATGCTCCAATAAAGTACCCTTGAAAGATTGCCAAATTCTGATAAATGTTTTATTCTTTTAAATATTACAAATATTTTTTTAGAATTCTTTCATAACAGATTTGTGTTCGCCATATCTTCATATTATACACAGGAGTTTTTGAAGTTCAAATGTTTTCTTTTTTCTATAACTGAAGCTAAAAAAATAAAAATCTCGTAATACCAGTAAATAAAGAAAAAAAAAATACTTATACAATTTATTCTAGTACAAAATTTTCTATTTACACACTTTAAATGTATAAAATAAAAATGTTTATTTCCAAATTATTGATTGCTCCTGGTGAGAGAATGATTAGAATTTCACACAAGATTTATGACCCATAATAGCTTGTAAATAAATATTTCTAGATACTTATTTAAGAAATAAAAGTAAAAATAAATACACTTTTATTTAATTCACTAATAAAGATAAAACAAACTCTTTTCCTTATTCCAGTCAGAGACAATTAAATTGAAAAAATTAACATTAATTTTAAAAAAATTTTAACTTTGATGGAATATTGTGGGGTGGTAAAATTTTAATTAATTTGAATTTTGCAACTACATCACCGAAGTCTAGTAGATGCGTGAAAAACTGCAAAAAACTTTTTTTTGTTGTATTAAATTGTATTAAAAATTTCAAAATTCAAAGTTAAAGCAGTGTTTACTCTAATATTTTCTATACTGTGTTAAATTTGCAACATAATTATTTATTGCAAAATAACGTTTCTTTTAGTTATAAATAAAATATAAAAAATTCAAAAGGTAGAACAATTTTATGCTTCCATATAAATGTGCCTCACGGCTCTGTTGTCTCTCCAGCTCTCTTCTTAATTTTCATTAATGATCTGCTTTCGGTTGCTTTTAATTGTATCCATAGTTTGGCCGATTACAGGTCAAATAAAAAAAAAAATTTGAAAAACCCTTAAATCATTCACAATTTGGTCAATTTACAACGACCATAGAAAAGGTCCGGAACATAAAAATTATAATACCGGTCAATAGCTTGTCGTGCTCGCGTAATTAGAGTTTCGTACGAGAGCTTTATCAATAATTCGGGGAGAGTTGTCTTATATGTACATGTATAAGGCTGCATTCACACCGGACGTCATAATCATCAGAGTTGCTGATCAAATCATTTTGTTTTACCAGTGTGAATGCAAAGACGCATCCGTAAAAATTTATGTAGCGTGCTGATTGAATTAAGACTGAAGGACACAAAAAAATATTTTTTTCCAGAAACTATTAACTGAAACTATTTCCTGTTACCTATTTTTCAATAACCACCAACTCTGATAAAATCAAAATTTTAGCTTTAGAGAGTGGGGCGGTCTTTTTTTTTTTGAACATTATGGACTACATACCTACATATATTTTTATAACCAGTTCACCATAAATTTTGAAAATGAAATCTTGGAATCTTTTAACCCTTTCTTATCCTTTCAAAACGATAGATACCCCAAACGATAGGAAAAAAACAAATTTTGCTTTTGACAGTGCCTAACTTACCCCAATCAAAAATAAAACAAAAAAAATATTTCATAGTTTTTGACTGCCTATAAATTTTTAATGAGCTTTATACTACGTGTAGGTATTCATTGCTGTTTTTCTAGGAATTTTGAATTTTTTTTTTAACAAATTATAATTTCCCTGAAATCTTTTAGTAAAGATAAAAGCGTAGGTTGCCTTGCGTTGCCTTTTCATTAAGTCAGGGTATGTTGACAAAAATATTAAATTGAGTAAGTACATTCAAACCATTTTAATGATTTTTACATTGAAATACGGGGAGGAGGGAATATTATTTGTATCAATGCTCCATTTTTTATCCATAGTCACATAAAACCAACAGCTCTATGCATTTAAGGCAGTCTGTGCTCAGAGCTAAGAAATAAAAAGCTTATTTTATCATATTTTTTTGTACTTTAAATGAAAGTGTGTTTCTTATTTTTTTTTTTATATATATTTATTAACTTATAAATTTTGACCAAAAATTTCATAATCAGTCACAGATTTTCAGTTGAATTGAATCCTGATAAAATTCGTCTGCCATATTAACGGCACCATTTTGAATTTTTAAATCTTGAACAAAAATCCGACGTATTCAGCTATCAATTTTAAATCGTAGTCATAAATCACAACATTCGTTCAGAATTTTAAAATTTTAATTTTTATCCAAATAAATCATAAATCGCTAACCCGCAAACCGACATGAATGAATGAATTTCAATATAAATGATAAAATTCGTCAGTCCTCTTAGAACCGCCATTTTTATTATATAAAATTGTTAAAATATGTTATAATGGGAGCCATATGTATGTGTGTACACATCCGTTAATTTTCAAGTTGATGGAATTTGAGTAACAAAATTGCACCCCAATTCTGTTTATCTGGTCCTGAGTGGGCCGCGACGAAAATTTACCTTCCACAAAGATGTGAAGCTAAGTTTTTAGTTCTAAGTGCTTAGCTTACGCAGGTAGTCGGATCGATTTAAGGCTGAAACATAATACGACGATAGACCTGCCGCCGGATTCCTATACAATATAAGATCCATAAAGCCTTCCTAGAGAAAATTGTTCCTATGACTCCAATAGACGTTGTACCTTAAGTTTTCTGCTGAATTCTGGTAAGCGGTTGACTGTCAGCAGAATTTTTATTAGTTTGTGACAAGATGTGTTTGCGTGCGGTTCTAATTGTTTTCGTTTTTTTGTTCTTGTTTTTTGTGTAATTTTTTGACGCCATGATGTACTTTATTTTATTTCTCTCTGATCGCGTGCTCGTGTATTTCATGTTATTTAAGAAAATTGTTTTCTTTTTGTCGCGGCGTTTTTTATTTTGTTTGTTGTTAGTGAGCAACATGGATGCATACCGGTGGAAAAAATTCATTTCACGGCTGAATTTGATAATTCGCTTGATCCTGTGAGTGTAAAGTGAACAAATAGTGATTTTCGAGGTACGGTGAATTTCAGGACACATTGAAATGGAATAGCTTCAGATTTTTTTTTTCATTTGCTGAGAGCTAAGAAATATAAAGCTTATTTTATCATTTTTAGTGCACTTTAAATGGAAGTGTGTTTCCTTTTTTTTAATATATATACATATATATATATATTTATTAACTTATAAATTTTGACCAAAAATTCATAATCAGTCACAGATTTTCAGTTGAATTGAATCATGATAAAATTCGTCTGCCATATTAACGGCACCATTTTGAGTTTTTAAATCTTGAACAAAAATCCGACGTATTCAGCTAACAATTTTAAATCGTAGTCATATAGACAAAACTCGTCCAGAATTTTGAAATTTTAATTTTTATTTAAATAAATCATAAATCGCTAACCCGCAAACCGACATGAATTACCTACTTACCTTTGAATGAATTGGAATATAAATGATAAAATTCGTCAGTCATCATAGAACCGCCATTTTTATTATATAAAATTGTTAAAATATGTTATAATGGGAGCCATATGTATGTGTGTACACAGACGTTAATTTTCAAGTTGATGGAATTGAGTAACAATATTGCACCCCAAATGCTGTTCATCTGGTCCAGATGTGGGCCGCGACGAAAATTTACCTTCCACAAAGATGTGAAGCTAAGTTTTTAGTTCTATCTAAGTGCTTAGCTTACGCAGGTAGTCGGGTCGATTTAAGGCTGAAACATAATTGCGACGATAGGATAGACCGGCCGACGGATTCCTATACAATATAAGATCCATAAAGCCTTCCTAGTTCCTAGAGAAAATTGTTCCTATGACTCCAATAGACGTTGCACCGTCGTAAGTTTTCTGCTGAATTCTGGTAAGCTGTTGACTGTCAGCAGAATTTTTATTAGTTTGTGACAAGATGTGTTTGCGTGCGGTTCTAATTGTTTCCGTTTTTTTGTTCTTGTTTTTTGTGTACTTTTTTGACGCCATGATGTACTTTATTTTATTTCTCTCTGATCGCGTGCTCGTGTATTTCATGTTATTTAAGAAAATTGTTTTCTTAATGTCGCGGTGTTTTTTATTTTGTTTGTTGTTAGTGAGCAACATGGATGCATACCGGTGTCACGGCTGAATTTGATAATTCGCTTGATCCTGTGAGTGTAAAGTGAACAAATAGTGATTTTCGAGGTACGGTGAATTTCAGGACACATTGAAATGGAATAGCTTGAGATATTTTTTTCATTTGCTGAGAGCTAAGAAATATAAAGCTTATTTTATCATTTTTAGTGCACTTTAAATGGAAGTGTTTATTTTTTTTTTAATATATATACATATATATATTTATTAACTTATAAATTTTGACCAAAAATTCATAATCAGTCACAGATTTTCAATTGAATTGAATCATGATAAAATTCGTCTGCCATATTAACGGCACCATTTTGAGTTTTTAAATCTTGAACAAAAATCCGACGTATTCAGCTATCAATTTTAAATCGTAGTCATAAATCACAACATTCGTTCAGAATTTTAAAATTTTAATTTTTATCCAAATAAATCATAAATCGCTAACCCGCAAACCGACATGAATGAATGAATTTCAATATAAATGATAAAATTCGTCAGTCATCTTAGAACCGCCATTTTTATTATATAAAATTGTTAAAATAATTTATAATGGGAGCCATATGTATGTGTGTACACATCCGTTAATTTTCAAGTTGATGGAATTTGAGTAACAATATTGCACCCCCAATGCTGTTTAACTGGTCCAGATGTGGGCCGCGACGAAAATTTACCTTCCACAAAGATGTGAAGCTAAGTTTTTAGTTCTACGTGGTTAGCTTACGCAGGTAGTCAGGTCGATTTAAGGCTGAAGCACAATTGCGACGATAGACCTGCCGCCGGATTCCTATACAATATAAGATCCATAAAGCCTTCCTAGAGAAAATTGTTCCTATGACTCCAATAGACGTTGTACCGTAATTCTGGTAAGCTGTTGACTGTCAGCAGAATTTTTATTCCTTGTGACAAGATGTGTTTGCGTGCGATTTTAAATTGTTTTCGGTTTTTTGTTCTTGTTTTTTGTGTACTTTTTAGATTCTGTGATTTAGTTTATTTTATTTCCCTCTGATCGCGCGCTCGTGTTTTTCATGTTATTTAAGAAAATTGTCTCCTTTTTGTCGCGGTATTTTTTTGTTTGTTTGTTGTTAGTGAGCAACATGCCAACATGGATGCATACGGGTGGAAAAAATTAATTTCACGGGCTGAATTTGATAATTCGCTGGATCGAATGAGTGTAAAGTGAACAATAGAGATTTTCGTGGTGTGGTGAATTTCAGGACACATGGAAATGGAACAGTTTGAGATATTTTTTTCATTTGTCTCATTTTGGTGAGTAGCAAACTTTTTAATAATAGGATTAAAAAAGGAATGAACAAAATTTTTGTGTATTTTTGCCTGGTAAATAATTTTTGAAATTTGAAATTATGATTTTGGAAAATATGGAAGAAATTTACATAGATATTCATATGACAATTTTTTTTTTAATGATTACAGACAAAAGAAATATTAAAAAACTAGTTTCAAATAAATCTTCCTGTCAAGTGCCAATCAAATTTACCATGAAGTTAGCTCTACAAAACTTTTTCTGGTTTATTTATTTATTTTATCAAGTTTCAAAATTCGAAGTGAGCAAATTTATGGGTTAAATGAGATTAATATGAAAAAATATTTTTGAAAATTTTGGAGAATTCGGCTGCAGAGAGGTCAAAAGTGTTTGGTATATTTCGGTGATGGCTCCATTAGTAAATTGTACCATCTAAATGTTACTGAATTTTGCAATTTTATTCACTTATTAAAGTAAGTAAATTTACTTTTCACCTAATCATGATCCTAAGGTGAAAAAATTAAAGAAAAAATTCAATTTGTTGTAGGGTAATTTGTATAGATATAATGATTGTTTTTTGTTTTTTATGGGATGAATAATTCAGTGTTTTACTATTAACACTGGTCAAATATTACTTTTTGTTGGGGTGTGATGATATATTTTCAGCCATCTCAAGCGTAATTGATTTAATTTGGTGTACGGTCTGGTCAGGCTTCGATGAAACTTTCAGAGTTTGTGTGGAATATGAAAACAGCTCATTAATTGCAATTCCAATTTCCAAGAGTTATTAGCTCATAACCTATTCAGGTCATACCGAAATTAGACTGTTTTTGTTTTTGTTTTTTTTTTTTTAATTACGATTTTCAGTCACTAAGGGAACAAATTATCTTTGAAAATAGGTTTGCGACTAGCTTTGAGAATAGGTTAAGAGGTAATAAATCTTTAACGGCTATAGATAGCACATAGGGTGTAATACGTCAAATGAAAAAGGAGAGTCTACAGATTACAGTTTTTATAAAGAAAAGTTACCATCCAAGAGAAGAGGAGCAGCCATGGAAAGGCCGTGAAGCTCTGCGTAAAATGAGGTCTTGACATGGATCGCACACCTTGTACTCATTAAAATAAAGATACAGAGTGTTTTGTGAAAAACTAGCATAATTTCTTAATCACTCTGTATCTCCAAAACGGTTGAACCACCCTGCCATACAATTTTTTGTTCGGCTATATGAGTACTATCACCTCCTGCTCTATGGACCACCTAAACAGAAACACCCTGTATACCCTGACACACGATGATACATACTCGAGACTTGAACCGACCTAAAACCGGTTTTTGTATCGGGTGTGTATCAACCCATGATACACGTAGTTGATACATGGTTAATATACCTATGTACTCTTGAGACAGCAAAGAAAATTTATCATTTCATATACATATGTAATAAATTATATATAAAATAAAAATAAAAAATCATCAAAGTCTAACTTTCTGCTCTAAATTGGGCCATTTACGAAAACGTTCTAAAATAGTGCTAAAAAAAACAGTTTTTAGTATGGTGTATCGAGTGTGTATAATTGTGTGTCACCGGACTTAGGACCATTCGTTTTAGTATAATATCCAAAAAACGCACAATTTTTTTCTAAATAAATGCGATTAATTTATTTCAAGCAATGAAAAGCGTGACAAGAAATTTTTTTTCGAATTTTCAACAAACAAGCTTTTACTTACATATATCACTCAGGCAACTTTAGCTATCTTTTAGAATAAGAAGGAACGAGACTTGTATTCTAAAGCTGAGTGGCATACAATTAGGAATTTTCTTTGCTGATTTACAAAAATCCTTTTTGATAAATACTATAATTTTGCTTTGTTTGGATTAGGTTTGACCTTCATAGCACATGCTCAACGATTTTCTCAAGAATAGTGAAACACGTGAAATTATTTTTAAAATTGCGAAATTTTACGGTATTCAGATTTACATAATATTTTTGAAAAATTACATGACATTATCCACCTAAAAGATTTCATTCGACTGACAACTTCCTACTGAAATTAGGAAACAATGTAGAAATAGAAGATTTTCCCAAATACCCAGTAAAATGTGCCGTTGGGCTGGAAATCGTCAATATCTGGAATTGGAAATTTTTTCTATAAACTGATACGACATTGGACTACTTCCACGCTATGAGAAATATGTTGCAAAGATGTTTCTTACATGCTTAAAAGAAAAAATACAAATAAAATAAAGCTATTATTACTAAAACCCTTCGTTTCGAATACTACGGTAATTATACGAAATTTCGAAGCTACTTCTAGACTTCCAAATCCAATAAATAACTGTCCTTCCGATAAAGCCCTTGCGGATACCTTTCAGGATATATATATAAAACAAAAAAAAAATCAACCAACTTTAAAACGGAAATGAGAATTCAATTTTCACATGAATTTCGATATTAAGGAAGGAAACCTCTTTTGTTCACAGAAAAGACAATAGAAAAGGCTAAAGAGCCAACTCTCTCCGTAGTATAAGTAGGTGCGGATAGAAACAAGGAAGGAGTTAAATTGAATCTCAGACACAATTTGTCAAACAGTCTAAAATGTGGTCAATCCCCCCCTTTATTTTATGTGGACAAGAAATAGATCCACATAATCAAAGCAGCAGCAACCAAGGAGGGAACGTTTCTATGACATTCTCCTTTTCAAGTAAGTTGGCAAACATTTGCACTTCCTACTTATTCCATTTTATAAAGCCGAGCAAAGGATGCTGGTCTGGTAGCTCATATGGATAGATATTGCCATAGTAACACACACCGACATATGTGTATGTACTATAGTAGAGCTGCTTCTATTTAACAGTTTATCTGTCTGTCTGTCTGTATATCTGTCTATCTGTAACTATGGCACAAAAAAAGGTTTTTTATTGATTAAATCAACTGCCACTTTAAGAAGCTATTCATAATATAAAGAGGCACCACTGGCTGTTTTATGGAGACGCAAAAAGTCTATGTAAACTAGATTGAAAAAGAAAATGTCAAGGGCAGTGTACAATAATAATAACAACAACAACAACAAATTGAATAACGTTTCGAGTTCTTAAAAATAATCTTTTTAAGCTTCACGGGGGTATGCTTTAAACTCTATTAAACGCTTCCGGAGAGCATTAATCTATTGTTGACTTCCTAATTGTTTTTAAAGTGTTCTTCGAATTTCATTTAAGTCCCAATCCGACTCCAACAATTGTGTATGGATAATAGGATTCGAAGCAAATAACGTTCTTCTTTGAGAGTAGGTAAGTAGTAGAAAATGTGTAACTCATCTAACAGGAACAGATGTAGTAATCGATTTTAAGTAATTAGTTCTGAGCTCAGGATCTGTGTTCAAGATCAGATACTGTAAAGAAAATTCAATATGGTTTTAGACGTACTACTAATACACACAGGTGGAAACATATTTTTTGAAAGAGCACCCATAACATTACTTTCAGGAACTGTCAAATTATCATTTTGACATTTTCGATTAGATTATGTGGCCGAAGTTCCATATACAATTATGTAAACCCATCACTTTGAGACATAACCAATTATTTTGGTCAAACAAATTCTGCCTATCAAGAAAATTTTCATTTACAATAGGAGAACAGTGGTAGCTGGTGTGGTGGAATAGCAATACTGACGAGTTTGAAGGGAATTAATTACACAACAAACAAAAAGATACAATAGAGTTGGTTTGATTATGAGTAGGTTGGTATTAATTTTTAGAGTGTAGAAAACAATTCATAGTTTTCTTCAGAATTTTTAGCTATGTAGCTAGTGATTATGATTAGATGCCGAGAACGATCCAGGAAAGATTAAATTAAATCGGTTGCTCGGTTCGGGCCACCCAAAAAATATTTATGAACATAGGCAAACACTAAATTTTTTCTTAGAAATTTAATTTCCAAAAAACAGCATAGAAAAGCATAGATATACAGGGTGTCCCGTAAGTCGACGTCAAGCCGGAACCGGGTGATAGACCAAATCGTAACAGTTACCAGAAAAATATAAAAAAAAAAATCGAAGTCATGTATTTTTCAAATTATAGGCATTTCTTTTGTTTTCGAGAAAATGTACACCCCATGATGGTTTTTTAGCTCCTGTTGCTACAAATCTTTACTTTTTTTCAATTTTATTTTTCTTATGTAATCCCGAATAGTGCTTATGTAACCTGTTTCTTTAAGTTCTAAGCCAACTGCTCCAGCTTGGAAGAAAATGTCACATTTTGACGAACCAACAATATAAAATTAATAATTCGTTGAACTTTAACTGACTGTACTGAAAAAAAAAATGTACTACGCCAGTCTGGCAAGTAACTTTAAAAGTTGACGCATTTAATAAGGATTCTAAAATGGTACAACACTTGCTACATTATTTCTTAGATTACGAAAAAAAAAAATTTCTTCTTCAAGAAACCCAGTTTCGAAAAATATTTTTTATCTACTAAAAATGAATCTAGTGTACCCAAAGCTTGTCGTAAGACCGTAACCTTTAGACTGTAGTTTAAGTGAGACGGACAGTCATTGCATGAAATGTGAGTGAGCAAGATAGTGACGCTAGCTCGTCAAATCATTGAGTTTTTACAAATGTCCATCGTCTACTCTCCACAGAGGGCCGACTTCCAAACCAAGTACATGGTGAAGGAAGAGTTCCTTATCTTACGAGGACGTAATACTTCAAGCAGTTGAAGAAGATCCAGGTAGTTCGGTACGTGCAATCCAGGAAGGCACAGGAGTGCCCAAAAGTATAGCTCACCGAATATTACAAAAACATGAGGTCCACCCATACCATGTGCAGCGAGTACAAACCCTCGGGATTATCAACCTCGGGTTGCGCTTTGCCAAACGATGCTGCAAAGATCCGGGATTCTTCGAGAAAATTTTGTGGTCGGATGAATCGACATTTAAAAAAGACGGTTACATGAACCTACACAACTTACACGAGTGGCACGTAGAGAATCCGAATTTAATGAGACAAAATAGATCTCAATATCGTTTTAAATTAAACATGTGGACCGGAATTTTAAACGGAAAAGTCATAGGACCTTTTGAGTTGCCAGAGGTCTTTAATGCTGAAGTTTATTTAGATTTTTTGCAAAACCATTTACCTAATTTACTGGAAGACAGAGAGATGTGGTATCAGCAAGACGGCTGACCAGCGTACTATGCCCTTTCAGTTAGAGAATATCTCAATGAGAAATATCCGGACAGATGGATAGGGTGGTCTGGTACGATCTCGTGGCCAGCCCGTTCACCTGATCTATGTAAATCCATTAGATTTCTTTTACTGGGGAGCAGTAAAAGAGAAAGTTTATAAGAAGTCAATTGACAATTTACGGAAGCAGTTAAATTTGTCAACAACAGAAGAATTGCCCGTCTGATAACCCGATCTTTTTTAAGAAGATGTCGAGCTTGTATTGCAGCTGAAGGATGGCAGTTTGACCATCTTTTGTAAATAATAAATCTTAGCATCCAAATAATTGTTGTTTAATTTTAAAATTAAGGAAAATTTGTCCTAAATTTAACAAAAAGTTACCATCTCTGACTCGAAAGCGTGACTATCTGCCTCACTCACACTTCATAGAATGACTCCATCAGCTAGAATCTTAAAGTTACGCTCTTAAGGCAAGCTTTGGGTACACTAGATTCATTTTTAGTAGATGAAAATTTTTTTTTGAAACTGGGTTTTTTGAAGAAACAATTTTTTTTCCGTATTCTAAGAAATATTGTAGCAAGTGTTATACTATTTTAGAATCTTTATTAAATGCGTCAACTTTTAACGTTACTTGCCAAACTGGCATAGTACATTTTTCTTTTCATTACAGTCAGTTAAAGTTGGGTGAAATATTAATTTTCTATTCTTGGTTCGGCAAAATGTGACATTTTCTTCCAAGCTGGAGCAATTTGGTTAGAATTTAAATCAACAAGGTTACATACGCACTATTCAGGATTACATAAGAAAAATAAAATTGAAAAAAAAAGTAACGATTTGTAGCAACAGGAGCTAAAAAACCATCATGGGGTGTACATTTTCTCGAAAACAAAGAAATGCTTATAATTTGAAAAATACATGACTTAGATTTTTTTTATATTTTTCTGGTAACTGTTACGATTTGGTCTATCATCCGGTTCCGGCTTGACGTCGACTTACGGGACACCCTGTATATTTTTTAAAGAATTTACTCGAAAAGTTTCTTCAAAATTTTCAAATTCCGGAAAAGATTGCATTTTTTTGCACATTATTGCTAAATTCATTGTGAGCACGATAGTTGGTAAGCGCACTGACTACCGGACTACCGTCCCCAACGGGGGGGGGGGGGGGGGGGGTATCGTGGGTTCGAATCCCGCCTTGACACGGTCGTAATTGTGTAGGTATAAATATATAGCGACCGAGGCAGAGATTTCAATTGCACATCAAGAGCCAATAATGGATTTCATTGAATCACAGCGTACTACAGCCACTTAACTTTTTATTTTTCATGTACATAACTAAATTTGTTTGCGTATTTATGGGTTCTATTTTATTACCATTGGATCAGGAATGAATGCTTAAATGCTTGTCAAACCAAGAGTTCAACGTTTAAAACAGGGGAAAGAAGAGCTTCAGGAATGGAGATATAAAACTATGCACAAAATTTCAACGCTCTAAGTTGACGCGTTCTCAGGCAGTGTCCAAATATGTAGTGAAAAACGAAATTTTTGTATGGCAACCCTACGAAGGAGCTACCCGATTTGTCCCATTTTCGAACTTAATTTTCCTTTTTTTTTTTAAAGCCCATGTGCAAAATTTTAACTCTCAGTACATACGTTCTCGAGTTAAATAAATATATCTTGACGTGTGGAAACGTAGTTATAATCTAACATGATGTGAATTTAAATTTATGGCCATTACCTACTCACAAATAAATACCTTTAAACTTCAACTTAAGTATTCGTTTAGAAACCTAAAACGGAAAAATAAAGACTCATGGGAAACGAACATAAAAGTGCCTATAACCTATCAATTAGGGTGTCAGAAATACATCCATAACATAAGTGCATCTATGTATGTTGTACTTATATGTATACGTGCCATCAGCATGCCAAGCATTTTGTACCCTATAATATTTTCAAAACCACAAAAGAACCACTATGTCGCTTCCTATCGTAATATTTCATCATTGTCGGATACCGCTACCCCAGATATCCTATACTCAACAAAGTTAAACTTTGCCAAGTGCCAGCACGTCCTATTCTTGTTTTTTTTTTTACCCTTTATTCAGGAGGAACAGGAGTAGGTACTATTTCCGCCACCACTATATCTTCCCACTAGCAATATTGCCACCATATCCAATATATAATGCAGTGTGGCTCTGTTAGTGCATTCTCCATATGTTTGCACTATATACATACATATGCGGAACCTACACATACACATATTTACATACATAAAAATGTGGGGAGGACAAAGCCTTTTTTTTCATTCATTTTTCATCATCCCCAGCTTAGAGAGCGGATAGTTCTAAGGGATACTCAGAATATTTCCATCTATATATAACTTATGTGTCTCCATATATTTATTCAAGGGCTGATCTCATTTCCAGCAGGACTTTGCAACCAACTATTAAGGGTGGTAAATTGTTGGAAAAAAAAAAACATTTCCATTTTTTTTCCTCCCTTTCATATATCATAGTATATCTGCGGGTGGTTGCACATCGTACATTATCATCTGCCTTCTATATATAGCTCTAGCTAGCCTAGTCTAGCCTAGCCTAGCCTTAGTTATAAATTGCAAATCAGTGGAATAGGGTTAGTTAGTTGGTCGGTTGGTTGGTTGGTTGGTTGGCTAGTTGGGGATGGTTGGTTAGTTAGATGAAACTTTTTTTTTTTCCTATAAGTTAAAAAAATTTTATTTTTATTTTAACAAATTTATATCTAGATTGGTATTGTGGTGTTTCTCTAAACGATGCCAATGATGATACCACATAGTAACATGGTAGCGTAACGTGTATATGGAAAACAATTTCTTTTAACGGACGAAAAAAGGATGACCGTGGAGAGGAATAAAATATGTAATGGCCTATGTGTGTGTACCTATTTGTTCAGTTTTGTGGTAAAATGGAAAAAAATGTAATAAATTAAAAAATTTTGTTTTTCTCTAGTGGAAATTTATAAAATGAAAATTTTGTATTGAGGTATAACACCACACTATTCAATTAGAGGAAAATTGAGTTGAACGAGTCGAGAGACAGAGGCAGATAGTTTGAAAGGAAAATGAACGTAAATTTGTTGGAATTGTTTGAAATTTATTTTTCATATTTTAATGGTGACTGAGTTTTTAAGCCCGGCGGGAAATGGAGTCACATCATCATTCAAACCGTTTGCTAACTTTGGAAGATATGATGCATGCCTCTATATTGCCAGTTTATATAGGACATCCGTACAGATATATTCCAGGGACGAAGCACTTCAAGCTTTTCGTATGCCTCCCCTAACTTTCTTGGAAGGAACGGACTTCATTGGACACTTTATGAGAGATTTGTATATGTAGGCATGGCCTTGGGAGGAAGCAATTCAAGGTTTTCGTGTGCTTCCTCTTAACTTTCTAGGAACAAAAATGGAAGCAAAATGGATTAGACACCCAACCATATTAAAAAGAAGTTCTATTTTTATACCCTAGATGAAATCTAAAGGGTATACTAAGTGTGTCATTCCGTTTGTAACACCTCGAAATAATGATGGTAGAGCAAAATGGATTGGACACCCATTCATAATATTAAAAGTTATTTCGATTTTTGCATGTCCGTCCGTCCGTCCGTCCGTCCGTCCGTCCGTCCGTCTGTGCGCACGATAACTCGAGAACGCGTATACTTAGAGAACTGAAATTTTGTACACGGACTTAAAAAAAGAAAAAAGTAAAATTAAGTTCGAAAATGAGACAAATCGGGCAACTCCTTCGTGGGGTTGCCATATAAAAATTTCGTTTTCCGCTATATATTTGGACAATGCATCGACGTAGAGAGCTGAAATTTCGTACATGATGTTTTTACTACATTAGCAAATAAAATGTCAAAAATGGACAAAATCGGGCAACTCCTTCTTGGTGTTGCCATATAAAAATTTCGGGTTTTTACGTATACTTTGAAAACGATCAGTCCTAGACGTTTTTATTGTACTAAAAACTTCTGTAGAATACGAAATCCTATAAAATTGGTTATAACCATTTTTTCTGTGCGACAAACTGTTCTAGAAATATATGCGAAAAACAACTTCAAAATCAATACTTGAATAGATCGGTGACCATACGAAATTTAATACGGGCATTCATCTAGGGCATGGGTGGCCACACTTTTGAAGTGCGGGGTCTACATTATAATTCAGAATATCATAGCGGTCTACCGTCAGCAACAGTTTTAAATAAAACGCAAAAAGTTTTCCTAAAAACATCTGTAGATGATTCCGAATAGTCCAAATTTGAAAAATACTTAGATATGTCGTACCAACTATAATTTCTTCCTCTGTCAATGTTAATGCCTTCATTAAAACGGAACACCATGAAACTGATGACTTCTAGCCGAGCTCCAAAAACTTCTTTCGAACTTCTCGTGTAAATTCTCCAACTGCTCGGCGAAAATTTAGAATTCCCGAGGCATAGGGAAATGCCGGCGATTTACAAAAGAATTTCTTTTTATTTTTACGATACCATTATCGCTGTTTTTAATTTTGTGCCTGGCTTCCTAAAAACCGATTGCTGTGTGCAGATAAGCCAGTTTTTAACTCATATTCTTCTATTTTTTTAGATTTTACTTCCAACCGGAAAGTCAGTGAGTTACAAATAGAACAAACACGTTTATCCTTGAACATAAAAGTAAATACCTCCTCTGATAATGGTAACCTTTTTTCGCACGCGACAACCTTGCCTGCTCATTTTAGTCGCTATTATTATCACCACGTAACAAAACCATCGTCAGAGCTAAATACTCGTACTAGCTGAGTACACTAACTGAGAACACAAAGGCGCATTTTTATTAATACAGGAGATAAAGAGAGGGAGATATCGAGAAAAATAAAGAGCGTGCGATGGGTAAGTGAGGCGAAGACTTGGCACCATGTGGGCGAGGGGTGGGTTATCCGTTACTCACGCCACGTGAGGCGCAATTATCTGAAAATGGAAATTTATTGTAACATTTGTTCAATTGATTTTACTCTCGCGGGCTACCAAAAACGTCTACGCGATCGACCGGTAGACCGCGGTGGTCGACGTCTTGGCCACCCCTGATCTAGGGTATCATAAGAATTGGTCTTACATTAGACCAATTCTAGGTTTTTTACTTGTTATATATATGAATTATTTAAAAAGTTCTTTCATTTTATTTCTTATGTAAAGTTGCATTTTATAAAAATCACAAGAATTAAATTTACTCTGTGCAACGAAAACAGAACTTCGTACACTCGAATTTCACAAACCAAGCAAGAATAAGCTTGAAAACATACGTTGCACCTCCTAACAGGCTTCTTTCAGGATCAATCTGGAATTGATCAAAAATTCTTCAGCTTTTTCACTTTCTTGCACTAAGTTTTACTGTTCCACAAGCCGTCGTGTGGAAGGCCTGACTATATTTCCTGTTGGGAAGGTACTTGGTGGGTTAGAGCACAGCTAAAATTATAATACCAAATTTACAGCAATTATTATAGATGAAACAAATAAAGTCTAGTACGCCAATGTAACCCGTCTTCACTTAAAGACAACATGGCTCTTTATCGCCTCTGGTGATATTTTTTTTCTACACATTTAATTTATTCACCGAAACATGGCTATATGGAAAAATTCTAGATTCGGAACTCTTTTATCTAGAGTTCCAAGTTTTTCAACGGGATTGTCAATCTGATTTCTGTGGCAATTGAGACCACTGTTAGTGGAGGAGTTTTGTGTGCTGTTGTTCGACGTGGTTTTGCATGCTATATATGTATATATAGTCGTGGTTGATTCCTCTGCAAATATGACGTCATATATGTGTTTTTAAAATTATCACATAAAAGGATAACATACGTTGTTATGATTTTTTGTGGCAGCTTGCTTAACATCAACTATTTATGAAGATCTGATGGTCTACTGCCTTCTGATGATGAGATTTTGGTTTTCGGTGACTTCAATCTACGCTCCGCTGAATGGGAATACGGCTCTGATGAAGAATACCTAGTACCATATTTCTCTTCTGTCCCTTTTCATGGGTTATCTTTTTTCGATGGTATTATGTATTGTGGATTGATACAGTTTTTGATAGACATTTAAACTTGCTGTACATGTTATCCACTACTAATTTCGATGTCATCAAGGTAAAGAGATGATTGGATGATTTTTCAAGATTATCTTTATACCTTTCTAACTGCAATTGATTGAATGCTCTAAATGAGTGAGACATTTACAAAGCTGTGCAGATGTTTTATGATATGTTTTTTGAGGATTTTGATCATTATGCATCGGTTTCTATGGATGTATGGATTCATTCATGTCAGCGTTAGTTTCATAAATTTAGATGCTTTAAGAAACTGAAAAAACAAGGCTGGGAGGAAAGGTATTGTGCCATGGAAAGTAATGAGGACTATATTTAGCACTAGCCTAAAGTTCCCCATTCGTAAGTTTATAGATGGTTTTTTTTTTATTAAAAAAAAAAAAATGCTAGGATTCGAACGCGTTACAGACAGAGCCTGGACTTTTCTTAAGTTTATACTCAGATTTTCGATCTTTATTTGTACTCACCTCAGTGCGGCTTACTCTGACTATATTAAAAGAATGTGTTTGTGTACAGACCCGAAAAAGTTCTGGAAATTTATGAATTCAAAGAGCAAGTTGGAGCCTTTAGTGCCTTTTATAAACAGTGACTGTGATATTAGTTTTAGTAATTTTAATCAATGGACAAAATTTCTGTTTACTTCTCTCGAGAGTAAAAATCTTGTGTATTTGATGAAGCAACTGTTTTTAACCGAAAATCAGCCATATTCGAGAGTTTCTTCAGGGGGCCAGATGTAGGACTACCATTTATTGGAAAAATTGTATAGTCTATCTCATGTGTCTTATGTTTTCCCGAAAATCGTGAAGTTATCTTTAATTATACCATTGGATGGATGGATTGAAAAGAGGTTGAGTCCCCCCGAGGGGGGGGGGTGGAGATTCTGTAACATTGGCTACACCAAGGGCCATTGTTCACCCTCCAGACTTATGAACAATTGCTCATAGGTCCTAGCCTGACGCTGTAAAAAAATTTAGAATTGGCACCCAACCCTCCCTGCCTGCTTCTTGCAATTCTTCCAGGAGGTGTGAGCCAAGGAATCTGTAACGCTTTCTGGAGAGAGCCGGACAATGACACAAGAAGTGAATAACCGTTTCGGGCTCCTCTCCGCATCCTCTGCATATAGGATCAGCAACAAGTCTCATCTTGTGTAGGTGACCCCTGAGAAAAGATCGCCCAGTGAGAATTGACGTTAGTGTTCTCAGGGTTGAATTGCTTAGTCCCAATATCTTTTTCGTCAGATTTGGGTTAGGTTTACCACACAGTTCCTTAGTAGTTCTGGCTAAGGGATCATTCAGTCAGAGGCGATTGGGTTGGCAGTCAGCTCAGGCCGAAATTTTAGATCCAAGAGTTTTTGATGCAAGCACAATTCCAGAAGATGATTCCTCTGAGGTTGCACCAAGACAAGCGAGCTTGTCCGCTCTTTTACTCCTGCTGTTACCACTTGGACATGACACCAAAAGAACGAGTACCTTGTTACATAGCGAGAGGGAATTTAGGGTGGTTTTGCACTCCAGTACCAGCGGTTACGAAGGGTTTTGACAAGGTCTTTACAGTTGATTGACTATCCAAGCAGATGACAAACGCCTTTTTCATAGTATTATATATATTATTGTATTATTATACTATTACTACACAAGAAGTGCAAGAGGAGTGATATAGGTATTAAATTACTGGCTCGTTGCCAACTTATCGTATAGTGGCAAGGTTTTTGAAGCCTCAGTCTGTAATGTTTTTAATTTTTACTGCAGGCCCTTTTCAGGAACATTCCAAAATTCTTTCACTAATTGTAAATCTTATTCATAAGCTTACCAACCCCGGGTTTCCATCTCTTTTTGTAAATGGATTATGTAATTATTTATTAGACTGAATGCAAAGTGTTCTTTTTAAGGATGCTCTTTCTGCCGATATTCAAAATACTTCTAGTGTTCCATAGGGCAGTCAATATACGATTGTGTTCTTTTGCAGTTCTGATTTAGCCATTTTTCATACTTGGTACTTAAATGAATATTTATGTTTCAATTCAGACGTGTTCATTCCACTTCACTTACGCAGTAGACAAAGATTCATTAGTTAGACTTGACAGTTTTCTTTCGAAGTTCATATACGAGTACTCATAAATCGCGTAGTTAATACTAATTGGGCTTCGTAAAAATATCGTTCCGTGAACATAACTACCCGGGCGCTACGTTTTACTTTTCATCATTTGGAAAGAAGAAGAAAAAACAAAAAACAAATAAATTTTACTGCCACTTTGCGTAGCGTAGTCGTTGCCGTATTTTAGTTCTTTCAGAAGTCATCACATAATTACGCTACGCTCCTTTCTCTCTTCGCCTTTCGAACTACTACGCGGAGTGAGTGATCGTTATTGTGCATTCTGAACTGTCAGTTAATAACGGACAGTTTGTCACTTAAGAAAGCGTAGTGTTATAAAGTCTTATTATTGCATAATTTTTAATTAATTGTCAATTATCAACACAATACTAATATCCACAAAAATTGATGAAGTGATATATCCAGCACAATTAAAGCATTATCAGCCACAGTGCCTTACGTCACCTGTGAACTGTCAAATGAAATTGAAAATCAACTATGCTCGATTATCCTTCTCCAGACCGTAGTCCATAGTCAAATGCAGTCGACTATTTCCTTCAAAATGTGGAATGAATGATAGTTAGCAATAGTCACGCGTAGTTGTTAACTGTCAAAATTTGGCAGGGTGAACGTAAAATAGTTTTTGGTAGTGTCAGATTTCTTAATAATATGAAGCTAGGTAAGTTTATTATTTATCTTGAACTATGAAAGCAATTTTACTACTGTCATTAAGAAAGAAAAAAATATTTTTTCGATGATAGGTAGATGCTCGTACATTTAATAAGAATAACTTCAATGTGTGAAATTACTCAACCGTTATAAACTTTGAATTATATTCTTCATCACCACACATCCATACATACATCCGCATACATACATAAATGATATGAAACTTTAGACCCTAGACTAGACACACAATCATAAAACTTCTTTGAGATTGTTTTGTTTTCTATGGCGCTTTCTATTCTGGTATAGATGTAAAGCTGCTTCTCTATTTTGCTTTGAAAACTTTTGATAAGGATCTCGATTTTATATATATTGTGTATATCCATATATAGCGGAATACTCCTGTTCGTTTACACCAAGAACGCGATGAGAAACATGCATTTATACACATATTCCAAAGTAGCTTTGAAATTGCTACGGGCATACCATTGCCAACTTAAATAAAAAACTTTGTTCCACCCTGTATAATATTTTAGGTGAGATTATAAGAGAGTAAAGGGAGTGGAGGATGCTAATGGTAATTAAAATTTGTCGTTTTTGTGTTGTTCCATAAAATTCTGAGTACCTGCTCTTAATGATTTCAAAAATGCGTACAGAATTTTCTCTTTCCACAATTTCACACAGAGTTATCAAATTTCATCCGTCAGTGAATATTTTCATTATAAAAAAAATTCTTTTCTTGCAGATAATTGTCCGTCCATTAGCGTTTAATTCTCAAAGTTAAAAAAAAAAATAATTAAAATGTGAGTTCCTAGGACGCACGTGCCGTCTGTAAGTATTTCAAGTGAACAGAAAACGAAACAGATAATTTCAATTATAATCAATATAAATAAGACGAAAAAGAAAAAGTCTACCGTAAATAGGAGAAGAGGTTAAGCTCCATTTGTAATTAAAAATGAAATTAAATCACCCCAACCCCATTTACGTTTCAGTTGGTCATTTACAAAATAAATGGGTAGGAAAAAAAATAATTTACTTAGGATGTGGAAGTATTTTTTTAATTAAAAATCAGCTTAAAATGGTCTAAGAAGCCATCAATTTTGGGTTTGCAGAAAAAAGTATTGTTTGTAAGCCAACAGCGAAGAAATAGATATTCTTGGGGAAATGTGAGGTATGTTTTTTTTTTAAAAGGCAGGGGACGAAAAATCCCAAGCACAGAGGACTAGGTGGCATTGTGCTAACCTGGTTAAAATAAGAAAAGACCTTTCATCAAAAGTTTCCTGTCCTCTTAATAAAGTAAGTTTTTCATTTTATGCATAGATAGGAGGGCAGGTCCAAGAGTATCCAGATTGCACCGGGTAAAGGCTGTAAAAGCGCACAGCGAGTATCTCAGGCTCTCTTTCCAGGCAGGTCAGATCTCAGGATCGTCAGTCAATAATTTCCATCTTTGTTCGATGAGCGCTAAATGAGTTATGGTCGGTGATAGTGCTAACCACAAGTTCTACATAAACATAAATATTTATTTATTTGAGTACCCGTGCCAAAGGCACGCAGAGCGTTGGGCACATCATAGAAAGTTACATAGTAGATACATATCATAGCAAAACAAATCATATAAGATTAAGACTGGTTCTCTTTCCCAAGAACAAGTCAGTGAAAATTCTATTGGGCCAACAAAGGAAACGTTTTGTACACCTTCAAGTTCTTAGGTTCGCCCATCGTTCTTGAAGAATTGAACTATAGACATTCTCTAAAGTGTGAAGATATTTTTCTGTGCACTAAGATGTCTTTGTGGATTTTTTTAATAATCCTGAAAATTCTTAAGGTCAGTAATGTAAATTAAAAAAAAAAACAAGTATTAGAAACAAGAGTTAATTTTTGATTTGTATAAAAAATTTGTAATAAAAATTAAAGTAATTTTTACCTTTTCCTAAAATTTGAACGTGTTTATGACGAAAATTAAAAATTCACGCAATTTTTGCGAGCATAGCCATTTTCGAGGATTTGTTTAAGTCATCATAAATTACAGATAAAAAAAATCCAAGTTCCATGCTAGGGCTTACACGTTGCCGTATACTTAATTTTTCGTAGATGGTGGCCTTAAGACGACAAAATCATATCTTTATTGATTGCGGTTACGGCGGATTCCATATCTGGGAAATAATCGCAGATAGCCAGATGGCCGAATTCGACAGATGATCGAGTACTACAAGACCCAAAATTTACCAACGCCTGAGCACTTGTACGTTGCTTATTTTGCATGTGTGTTCCTTTTATTTTAGTTCTTGCCATTATGTAGTTTCTTTGTCACTAAGTTCTTATTAACGAAGTCAATGTATTTCCAACAGTTCAAATATAGCTCACTACGTCTCTTCCTTGTATTTTGTATTGTTCTCTACATTGTTCCTACCTTTTCCTGTTCCTACTTTTATAATTATATTATTAAGTCAAGCTTAGGGGTACCTTATTATGCAAAGTCCAGCCTAACAAGATTGAGATAGAGAATGGATTAGGGGACATGAGGAAAGTGGCGGAGGTATTGATGTAATTTACTCTTAAACCTTCGCAGATTGTAAGCCTGAGGAGAAATAGAAGATGATAGACGTTCCACATTCGCACAGCAGCTCGGCATAAGAAAGCATTACAGAATTTTACTTTACGACCCAAAGGTTTTTTGAAGGGTGAAAGGATGTGTGTAGCTTGCATCCTTGCAGCGCGAGTATTGCGTGCAGAAATTAATCTACAAAGGATCAGACTGGATATTTCATCAGAACATTGACCATGCATATAGCGATAAAGGAGGGAAATGGTCTATGTTACATCATTTATCCTTCCCTTCTCCTCCGAACCGTTTCATGTTATGTCTTTTGATTATTTAATAAAAAATTGCGTGCAGCAATGTCCAAGTTTCTTGAGTCACTGTATTGCTGCCATTCGCATGCTCGTACTATGCGGATCCAAAGACGTTCCTAATTTTATCCGGTGACATTCTGCCATTGAAGTTGAATTCCTTGTGGGGGGCCCTTGTGGTCGTAAAAACCAGATAAGCATTGTCATGACGCGTGGAAACGAAAGTTTTTCAGCGTGGGCTTGCTTGGAAATATCCATAGCAAACTTTGCGGTTTAATCAACGGCTCATTTTGGCAGCATCACATCTGATGACCAGTAACAATGTTTTTTAAGAAATTTAAGTTTCGATGAGCCGTTTCAATTATGTCGTTTGAGTGATGACTGTGCGCCTATTTTTGTACAATAAATGCGGAACAATGAACGAGAAAACCTTTTAATTCTTCAAATGATTACGTAAAGGCATGTTGATGGAATCCTTGGTCATTCCAAGTTTCTCTGTTAACAGGTTAATAAGTCAAATTTGGGGGTCCTCGACCAGTTTTTCAGACACATTTCTTTTGTTATCATCTGTAGTTGATGTCATTGGATGACTACTTTTAAAATAAAACTCATTTGAATCTCGGGCGTTTTTGAATTAACGAAACTAGTCGTCAACCTGTGCAGTAATTTTTTAATTTCGTTTGCTTGGTATCATTTTTTTTTTAATTCCATTAATGAAACAAATGATCGTGACAGCGATCTTGATGAAGAGGAGTCTGAACTAGTTACGTTCACAGCCAAAGTTATCCTTGAAAGCCTTGAATTAGGGCGAAAATTGAGTAATATTTTCTACACAATGTCCTATTTCAGCGAGATATTAATAAACGCTTAACTCAATATGAGGGGATCTATAAAAATTTAACCAGAACCAAAACAATTGTTACTTACGGATTTTATTACCAATGTTCGCCGATCTGAATTGTTTCTAATTTATCTAACATCGAACTTGAATCGCATCAAGCAGATACTATCAAGTGATACCAATTAGGAAGAAAAGATTTATACTTAGGGCCGTATTCACCAAGCCATTTAATTGAAATTTAATTTAATTTCTGTTTTAGTACTTCTGTAAGAGAGGGTTAGGACACACTTAAAATTAAATTAAAATTTAATTAGGGTTATTTTATGTTATAATAACGCATATATAACTTTAATTTAAATTTAAGCGAGTCCCAACCTTCTCTAACGGGAGTACTAAAACAGAAATTAAATTAAATTTCAATTAAATGGCTTGATGAATACGGCCCTTAGTCTACGCAAGTGATGACAGTAATTAAATTTTTAGATAAATTTTCTTTTTATATTTTCTTTATGTAAAACGAATTACATACATATACCGTTATATATTTTTTTCATTTTATAAATAGACCGTTATTTTTATGCTTTTTAAGATATATTTAGTTTTATTTTTTGTTGAAATAAATGACTGAACGATGCACATTTTAGTTTGTTTCGATTTACACGGTTTTAGGTAGAAAAATCTACGATTTCGATTTGCACGGTTTTCTAAGGAACCTATCTTCAGTGTTAATCGGGACATAGGAGTATAAGTTTCGCTGAACGTTCTGTTTACGTAAAAACAGATAGCGCTAATGATACTGTTTCTAGCTTAGTTATTTTTGTAGACAGCCTGTATAAGCAAGCCTTAAGGTTTCAATATAATTTTTATGTATTTTGATACATTTTTTTTAATGTAAATAACGTACTAAAAATAATAATCAATTTCGAAAATTAAACTTGGTCCATATTCAAAGTTTTATTTCACTTTTATTGTCTCTAATATATTTTCGTCTATGCTTCTTTACATGTATATTCTCAACTCAATTAATTTTATTTTGAACTGAAATATTTTATTATATTTACGCAGCACTATTCTATGCGTCAAAATTACTCCATCAAAAGCGTGTTGTCCTACTTTCTGATGAAAAAACAAAAAAATGAGTTTTATTTTACCTTCCCTTCTCTCATTTATGTTTGACTATAGAACGCTTTCAAATGAAGTTTTCTATTTATAATAAAAATTGATTAAAAAAATTTTGGTAATTTTCATTTAAGTTTTAATTCCATTCACCGTGCTAAGTAGATTCTATAAATTTTGTAAAATTGTATATTTTTATAGTGGCAAAACTCTTTACAAAGCTTTTAAGTCACATCACAATATGCAATAATCGTATATTCATTCAATATGCATAAAGGGAAGGCAGAATATGTAAAGGGGAAGAGGAAGGAACATAGGATGGATTTACAACAATGTTCAATTATTAACAATAATTTATTAATGATTCCCTGAGAGAGCATCTGACTAATGGAATATGCGAGTGAATTACATGACTTTTTTGTTTTAAAAAACGTGATTTCGCTTCCACTATTGAGGCCACTCAGTAGTCAATAAGTAAGTGGAAAAAATCATAAGTGTGTTATTTGTATATGTGCATACACTGTGCATATGCATTCTACTGAGTTGATGATAAATTTAAATATTATATTAAAAATATCGTCTCTTGTAATTTAATTAATGAAAATATTGCAGAAGTAGAAGATTGCTTTTTTTTTAAATCGGAGAATCGCTTATTCATTAAATTCTTTTCATACAAATTTGCCAGTATAGATAGGGACTAATTTCGAACTTTTAAAAAAGAATATAAAAATTTGCAAAACTCGAAATGGTGTTTCTAATTCAGAAAATCTAGTAGATTAAGTATGTCGACATCTTTTGGTAATTTTCAAATTTTTCTAATTTTTCAAAAATATTCTTAGTATCCATTAATAATAATAATAATAAGGTTTTTCTTCAGAAACAATCTTTTACATTAATATTTTATACCCCCATTAACGCAATATATTTCTATCTATTTATTTTGTAGACAATTCAATTCACAAGTTCTAAATAATGTGTTCAAGCAAATAAATAGAAGCATTTGGTAACATTAATATGTTAAAAAGATAATATGAACGTTTTTTAACACAAACTAATTCGACACTGACTATTATAGTCGTCTGTCTAGATTCGCATGGTCAGCTTTAAGCTTTCTTACAATTCATGTCTCTTAAAACAAATATTATCCTTTCATTGGTGGGGTAGCCTCATGCCTTTTAAGGGAAAAAGAAAAAAGGAAAAATTACATTTAATTACAATTAATTTTCTATATTTAAATGTACCACTAAGAAAACCATACAAGGCTGTCTAATCCTTGCCATTCAACAGATCAATCATTTCGTTATGCGAGAGAACTGTGCTTTGTACTGTTTAAAATAAGGCAAATCCCAATAAAGTTATAAATGGAGCATAAGGGTGAGCCCATCTTTCTAAACGGATTCGAGTTTAGCCAAAGCAGACCACCCCTTCACATGAAGAGAGATTATTGTAGTAGGTAATACCTGCATTAAGCGAATGATTTAGTTCATGATACAGGTTATGCCTAACATTCAACCTAGCTTGCTCCAAGTAGTTATTTTGGCTAAATTGTGATTATTTTATCAGAATATCTTCCAGATCAAAGCTGTAATATTTATGGACCAAGAATGTTTTTCCGAAAGGTCACAGAGTTCATCATACCAACCATAAGAAATAGTATGGTTAAGTTAGCAAGAATGTTGGGTAATCCGTTGCCTGGCATTTTACAGATTACTTTTACAATATATTTGGAATGCATTTTTAAGACCCACAGTAGGGGCGCCGGTTCCAAGTGATCCATATAGTTTATAGTTTGGTGTGTTAGGGTGAAGTACAAGTAATTTCTTAAAAAAAAAAAAAAAAAAAACAACAACGTAGAATCGACTTCGTTGACCATAAGTCCCCAAATTTGCACAGAATATTACATGATCGCATTACATACAGCATTGTATACTTTGAATTTGTCAGACGTTCTTATGATGCATTTTTTAATGAAACTATTCCTTATGGAAGTTATACTATCCTTTGCAGCAATTTATCTTTCCTGGAACATGTCTTTTACAGGATAGTTTTAAGGTGAAAACCACGCCTAGATATTTATATTTTTTTAACTATTTCGATTTCATTGTTTACGAAGAACCATTTATCATTTCTAATCCTGGTAGGATCCTTTAAAAAAAATTTTCGACTGTAGTTCCACCGCCCAAATATTCGTGTAAAACGTTTAAATATAATGAGAAAAGTAAGGGGCTTTGTACACAGCCCTGGCGCACACCGGACGTTGTTTGGAAACAATTACTGCAGCCTTCTCCATGCCTGATAGCAGATTGGGTGAAAGCATACAACCCTTGCAAAGTATTTATAAATTTTGTTGAAATGCCTAAATTGTAAAGCTTCAGGAATAATGCTTCTCTGTCACTGGAGTCAAATGCGGCGCTGAAATAAAAAAAAAGTATACTTTCCTCTTTCCCTTTTTCCATGCGAGATTTATCAAATTATACAGATTAACAATGTTGTCTATCGTCCCATAGCCTGGTCTGAACCCTGCCTTATACTCATTTAATATAGAATTTGATTCTACTTAGTTGGTTAATCTTTCTAGCAGTATGCCGCAGAACAGAACTGAATCCATGTGATCAACCCCTCTGTAATTCTGTGGCAAGTTTGGGTCACCTCTTTTATATATTGGGAAGATTAAGGAGTGCTTAAAGCCTTCTGGCACAGTTCCTGCATTGTAAATCGAATTAAAGGCTTTTGTAAGTTCTCTGTAACTGTAAACTTGTAAGATTCAACTGGTATATAATCTGATCCGGGGGTCTTATTAGATTTTGCCTTAATCAAAACCATTCTTAGTTCATCCACATCTATTACAGCATCGAGTTCTTCTACTGATATAAAAAGGGTAGCGAACATAAACTGATTTGGATTTATTGGGGGATTTAGTAATGAGCGAAAATAATCACACAATT
This sequence comes from Dioctria rufipes, assembly GCA_963924295.1. Taxonomy (NCBI): domain Eukaryota; kingdom Metazoa; phylum Arthropoda; class Insecta; order Diptera; family Asilidae; genus Dioctria; species Dioctria rufipes. The sequence goes on from OZ002743.1 coordinate 192,038,296, forward strand.
TGTTTACCTCTAGCTTGTAACCAATATTAAATTGTTGCACTTTTAACTTTTTCACTAGTGAACACCAATCTTTAGAATACTTTACACTCATCAAATGTTTACATAGTGCTCTTTTCTTTTAAGCCTGCATACAATTTTAAATTCTTTGTTGGCATTAGTGTACAACAGCTTGTTAAACGGAGAATCGTTTTTACGAAAAATTTCAAGCAAGCTAAAGGCCCTGAGCCTCGCTTCAAGACATTCATAGTCTGGCTACGTGAATTTCGAACTTGTTGGCGTTTTAGATTGCGTGGCTGATTCCATGATTAGATCTGTGTGCATTTGGATTGTTAGCTCCGGATTATTGTCTCTCTGTTTAATCTCAACTTAGTGCGAAACAGGTTTTCTGTTTGCATTTTCCAATTGAGTTTAGCAATAGCGACAATTTCCTCATAATATCAGCTACACTTTCTGTTCTGCATAGCATGTAGGCTTATGGGGAAGTGATTCGAACAACTCTCTGATTGAAATCCAGAGCCTGATCAAGCTTATCAAACGAAATTAATGCCACGTCTATATACCGGATACTCTTATAGGACCGATAAAGTTCAATTCTCCTTCTGAGTCAGATTTGATCTGCCATTTAAAATTCCTAGGCCGTGGTATGAGCATACAGCCAGAAGCTGTCTACCCCTAGCATTCAAAGTTTAGTCCTTCGACCTCTGCGCGTTTAAGTCTCTTATAAGTATAAAGCTCTTCTCGCTATTATCTGGCAAAAACTGGCCAATATCATCAAAATCTGAATTCCATCTATTAGGATTGAGATAGCATGGGATAATATAAAATAGTTGGTTATTTGCATTTGACTTTTACACTATTCTATTATTAATCGGACATTTTTCCAATTATAAATATTTTATGCCATATATAAAGTGTTTTCCAATAAGAAGTGTTATTTTAATTAGCCCGCTATTTCGGTAGATGTCACTTTTGGAGCTGTCATTTTTTGACATTTGACAAGTAGAAACTACGCCATTAATAAAAATGGAACGATACATGATTCAACAACGCATTGAAATTATTAAAATTCACTATAAAAATGATGAAAATGTGGCAGAGACGGTTCGTAAAACTCGAACATTTTTGGGTCGTCGTGAAGCACCTTGTCGGACCGCAATACAGAAATTGGTAGAAAAATTCGAGCTGTCGGGACAAGTTAGTGATGTGAAGAATAAAACCCGTGCACGTTGCTGAAGAACAGCCGAGAATATTGCTGCTGTAGCCGAAAGTGTTGAAGCAAACCCAGGTTTGTACATTCCTCGTCGTTCTTTGGAATTAGGCATTCCACAAACGTCATTACACCGTATTTTGCATAAAGATTTCGGTGTTAAGGCTTATAAAGTTCAGTTAACACAAGAACTCAAGCCGGCCGATCATCAACAACGTCGAGTCTTTGCTGATTGGGTCCTTGAAATGCATGAAAATGATCCGGAATTCCATCGAAAAGTCATCTTGAGTGATGAGGCCCATCTCCACATCGATGGCTTCGTCAACAAGCAAAATTGTCGCATCTGGGGCTCGGAAAACCCAAAAGTTATTATTGAAAAGGCTCTCTATCCTCAACGTGTGACTGTTTGGTGCGGTTTATGGTCCCGCGGAGTCATTGGACCTTACTTTTTCGAAAATGAGGCTGGAGCAACAGTTACGGTGAATGGATTGAGCTATAGACAGATGATTAATGATTTTTTATGGCCGGAATTGGATGGTATTGATCTGGACAACGTTTACTTTCAACAAGACGGCGCTACGTGCCATACAAGCAACGAAACCATTGATCTTTTACGGGAAAAGTTTCCGGACCGTGTTATCTCTCGAAGAGGTGATCACAATTGGCCACCGAGATCTTGTGACTTAACACCTTGCGACTTCTTCCTTTGGGGCCACGTGAAAGAGAAGGTCTACGCCAACAGCCCAGCGTCGATTCAAGACCTCAAAGATGGAATTCGTGAGGCTATCGAGGACATAGGGCAGCCACTTTGCGATTTGGTTATGGAAAACTTCATGAAAAGGATATGGTCCTGTAGGCGTGGTCGTGGTGGTCATTTGGCATACCTTCCTCTTTATAATGAAATAAAGATTTGATCATTTATCTCAAAAAATGGCATTTTTCTTTGAATATGAAAATAACACCTCTTATTGAAAAACCTTTTACATTCACCAATGGCCTGGTATCCATTGATCGATCTGAGTTTTTACTTTTCTAGTGCTATGAATTTATTTTTCTACTAAAAAAATTTATTAGATTCGATATTGAGACTATTATAAGTTGAACGAGATAAATCTAATGCTTTTAATTAAGCTAATTAGCAGTTAGAAGAGAATTTTTGTTTACCGGACTTGGTTACGGATAGTTGAAATACCATTCCAAGAGCGTTCTGTATTCAAGAGTACAAATGAAAAACGTGTGATATTCCAAAACCTATAATTTATGTAATAAATCCAACTGATACGTTTTCCACACAGAGGGGAACAATTACAAGAAGATTCTTGGTGATCCGGCTCGAAGGACCAGGAAATGTTATGCACTAGACACACAGTCCTCTTAATGATGAAATAACTAACCACTCATTAGTCTATAATGATTCATTATAAACTGCAGACAAACAGCCATTGCTTTAATTAAATTGTGTACTGTCAAACTGGTTTTGATTTACTTACGACATTAAAGAAGCGATATGGATGGAATCAACGCGATAAACTTTGTTTTTATTAATTTTAATTTTTATTTATTTCACTTAACGATTGAGAAATAAAAAAAACATTTTATTAAAAAATATTTTGACAAAATTACTTTGTGCTTTGCATTTCTTCTTCTTATTTTTCAAATCAGCAGATGCAAAGCGGAGCTCCATACTTAAATTATATGCTAAATCTAGCACATTTTTCCTCATTATAGCTATATAATGAAGGAAGAAAACACTTCATTAGTGTACTTCATTATCATCTGATTTTCGAGCTATAATGACGTATACTATGTGACACATGGCATTTTAATGAATAGTTAGTACAAATGATTCATTAGGTCGTGCTGTGTGTCTAGGGTATTAGGGCGATCTAAATCAAATAATTATCAAGGCGATAGTTGCTATGATTTGGTTGGGAGCTGCAGGTTTACAGGCATGAATGTAGTGTTAAGGACTACCATCCCATTTCTTTATTTCGTAGGAAATATACACAATTTAATTTCAATTTTATTACAATTGAGACATTATTCGGCTCATATCAAGGCTATTTGTTTTTCTTGTTTTTGTTTTTCAATAAACTTTTTGTACTATAACTAACACTTGAGCTATATTTAGCTCGTCGCCAATTAGACGATGGGATATGGTCTGTACTCTAAAAACTTCTGCTGTGACGTAATCTGCTAAAGTATATTATGAAATTTATAATATTCCTGAGATTTACTTTGTGCTCCGAACTCTCTTCCATGAAAAGCTTTGTTATAGCACCACAAAGTTTTTTACATAGGAGCTCTACAATCTAATGAATTTCTTATTAAGCATCATCGATTATAATTGAGATGATAATGTTACCGTTATCTAATTTTTTTTTTATTGAAGCTATAGTTTTATCTGTTTAATTTTGGTTCAGGGTGTACAGCTGAGAACAATAGCTATTTCCTCTTAAGTACATTGTATGCTAGAGATTCTATAGGAGTAAATTATTTGACCAATTCCAGCGTCATTAGGTATGCTTATCCTTGTACAAGTATTTCTTTAGATTTTTGTTACATTTATCTGGTAATACCATAGATTAGCTTAGTGGTTTAAGCTATCAATCAATGTATGTTAATAATCCAACTGTATTTAATCTACTAATCGTAAAGTAATCGCAACTATTGAGCCCGATGGCTTTCATTTTTCTTACCTCTTGGAATGGATGGTGCTCCAGTTCGATGGTTCACGTCGGATAGACTCCGGCTTAAAAATAAAATGTGGAGGTAAAAGGTTAAGGAAGCTCTCCTTCAATTCTACAAATAAGCATATTAATTTGATTAGACCAATTTAGAATTTTGTTGTGGCCCAGTCTGCTAGTACACGGAAGTAAGATGCTGGCAGGTGTACAGGTAGTAAATTAGCAAGCAATAGCGGAACACATTACTTCGCACAGTAAAATGGCCACTTATTGTGATTGTTTACAATACGGCGAGAGTGATTAAACAACTTCGCATAGAGCACGGTCATTGTCCACAGCTGCTTTCTATAGGTCACACTGGCCAACAGTCCCGTCTTCGTTTGTAGAAGGGGTTTGCAGAGGGTCAGATTCTACTTCCGATTTCCGTGGGCAAGTTTTCAAGGTGCACAACTAAATTGGTGTGGTCAGTTCGGGTTTTAATCATAAAGCGGTCGGAGTTAATAGTTTAGTAAAATAAGTGATAAATATTATGTAATAAAAACGGTTTAAGTTAATGAAGTTGGTGTTTTTATTGTTAAGGGATAAGACATATATTAAAGACTATGAATAATTTTGTTTAGAAAAAGCTAACAAATAGTAAAGGTTCAAAATTAGATCCCTGTGGTACTTCGAATAAAACAAGTAGAGATTGCAATATTGTTGATGGCTAATGAGATGAGAATTAACCAGGAAGTAAAATAGAATTTGAAGAAAGAACTCAAAATAATTATGTAATCAGGTTTAAATTTTATACAGATTCATTCTCTGGCATCATTCCAATAAAATGTTTGTAGTCAAGTTTATGTGAAAGATATTTTCAATGCCTTTGTTTTTTAGGTTTAATGAATTTATTTAAAGCGAGCTAAATGGGGTAGGTACGTGGTTCCACATAGGTATAACCACAGAACATCCAAAATATTTCAAATTGAAAAAAAAAGTTTTTCTTGTCATAAAATGCTCGACAAAATTTAAGAAACAAATTTTTTTACACCATTATTCTGTAAGAAATGCCCTTTTGTTTTACACCCAAAAGCGAAATGGAAAATTTATTTATTATGTGTGGTGTGAAAGAAATCAATTTTCTCTAAGCTACTGAAATATGAATTCTATTTCGATAAATACAAGGTAGAAACGAAATTCAATTTTCACATCCAGTTGCGATATACAATTTCATATTAACTGTTATACACCAGTATTCATATACGTACATATATACGTCGTCCCATAAGAACGACCATTTACTGTATCCTTGGAATCAGATAATGATGAATTTATTGCCAGTTCCATTTTTATGTATAGTCGATTTATACCTACACCTATGTATAACAGTTTTTCCATCTTTCCTCGATGTCCTGTGAATCTTGAATATCTTCTTCATGGTGAAAATGCTGCAAATCTCTGGATAATATCTAATATTAGAGATATAGTCAGAATCGGAAATATCTTAAACATCATTTAACATTTTTATTACTTGTTCCGTCCGTTATATGAATATGTTTGTATGTATGTAGATATAAATGTATACTCTCCTTCTCGCTCACTCTCTGGGTATACATTAGAAACATCACAAATAATTCCAAGTCGAAGATAGAACATGAAATGAGATTCCATCCAGGATTAATGGGCTACCTGCCTGCTTGCCTGCTGCCTGTCTGCTTTCAAAGCAGCACATAAATGTTAAAGTGAAGCTACGTAATAGTAGTAGCAGCAGCAGCAGCAGCAGAGATGAAAGACTTCATTTTCACCAATGAAATTGAACACTGCATCCTTTCCTTATGGGCTGACTTTGCAACAACAGCAATATAAGAAGTGGTAGTAGCGGTAGGAGCAAGATAACAGCGACAGCCAATAATAGGATATTCCGTATATATATAACGAGTGAATGGGTGGGTAGTTCGGTGGATAGGATGAAATTAAATATAAATCCATAAATCTGGAGTATTTGAGATTTTATCCTGGAATTGGATAAATTCCTTTTACTATATGAACCGTCACAGCAGAACATTCATCATTCCTAGCTCTAGCTAAGAGCGCCTTTATGCAGATAGATCATATCGTGAATGGAATTTTCTGAGGAATGCTATTTCACACCTGATATAATCCTTTACGTCAAGCATTTTCCTTAATAGCTTCATTTGAATCGTTCGTTTTTCTTGGGTTGTGTACTGATATTTTTCTTTTGTTTTTTATTACTGTTTTACGTTTTAAATAACTTTAAAATTTTATTTAAAATTTCGAAGAATTTTTCTATTATGAATGTGTGGGTGTATAGCAAAAGCTGCTGTTGAAAAGAGGGAGTATGGGAATTTCTTATAGATAGAGTAGTAGGTAATTTGGAAGAGGACAAGCTGTCAAAGTTGAATAAAAACTTGGTAGAAGGAAAAATTCAGAACTGTGTCGAGTAGGTATAGTTAGTGATTTGTTTTCAAGTCTATCTAAAGTTTAACCTCTGTTTTTTCTCAATCACTACAAAGTAAAACAAGAAAAAAACGCGTTTAATTGTAACGCGTCACTGTAGTATTTCTATGGGCTGGTATTCATATCTGTATAGAAAGCTAAGCTGGTAAAAAGAGCAAAATGACCGTATCGTTCGGTAACCCCATTTCTAATATTTGGTAGTGCTTCAATGAGATGACAACGTCCAGCTGCTCCGACTAACAAAAGACCGGGCGCAAAACCGAGCGTGTATACCTGTCGAATTGGAAAGTTTTCGAATTTCGAAATAAAATTAATGGCATTCGAGGATGAAATGCAATAAGGGTAAAACATTTTTTTCAATATCCCAATACCCAAGTCTGCATCATCACTAGATATATTCCAAAATCGAAAGACAACTGGCTTATAGCTCGGGTGTTTGTCGTGCTTTTTTCTTAAAAGTTTGGGGTAACTAATTGGTTCCAAAACTCATAAATGAAGTTTCAGTGAGCAGCATTTGTTTTCTTTTTCAACAAATTATGTATCTGGACGGAATATACAGTGCTTTGACATACAACGTTTTTCCCGATTAGAGGTCCATAAGGAAGGAGGTGGTAGTACTCACCTAGAAAAAAATTATTGTTTTTCAAGGGAGGACTTCTCAACCATTTCGGAGCTACAGGGTGAATAAGACAATATGCTTAAACGGCCCCCCGTGACTTCCTTGTTATATAATCTATGAAAGTAAATTTAAGTTCAGATGATATTAAATCGTCTAAGCTTTGCAAAGAATGTCAGATCATCATTCTAATCCTTGTCTTATCACTAGTTATAGGAATTAAAAAAAAAATCCTATTTTTCTGAAATTTTAACGATTTTTCCGCCAAAATACCTAATAACTGTTACATTTTCTTGAAATATTTGTAAACCTCAGAATGTTACCTTTCATCAATCGTTCTTGAGATAGATAAGCCAGGTTTTATGATTCATTACTTCGTAAGTTAAGATGGTTGGGACATTTTTCGTTTGAAAGCTTAGAATGTTTACTATTACTTAAGTTAAAAGTTACGTTCATACGTTTTATAAAAGGACAGTTACGTGGGTTTTTGTGAAAAGCTAGCATATTCTCTTAATAACCTTGTAATTCCAAAAAGGTTGAAATACCTTCCCTGCGAGTCAATGATTCCCTATGCACTTCTGTATATTTCCTACAGACTCGATAAAATTACGGCTAGCACCAGGGCCGGACTGGGTCTTCAAATCGGCCCGGGCAAATAATGACAAACCAGCCCCTAAGGGTCTTCAAAAATGACTTTTTAATAAGAGGCAAACAACCCAAATTAATAGGCTGATTTCCTACTGAACCGAGTACAAGGAGAGAAAAAAAATGTTTTCTATAAATATTGAATTCGATGCTAAATAAGAAGAAAGAAGATGAAATTTATACAGGAAATATGTATGCACAGAATATGTGTAAGAGCGGTTGACCCTTTCACACTTAAAATTAAAACTATAACAAGGTTTTTCTGTGGAAGCAGTATCCGAGAGGCCTACAATTTTACTTACACAGCTGTAACAAGAATAAAGCAAGAGAGTCAAACGTTGAACCGGAGGGGCGCCGCCCGTTTAAAAAAAATTATTGCGGGTGAAAAAAATAATATTAATAACATTTGCCTTTGACAAATATAAATTATTTGTGAGTTTTAACTGTCAAATAAATTATTTGCTCTCGATTTGAATTTACCCGTTTGACAAGTTTGACAAGGCTGAGGTTGGCTCGTGATCCTGATATGGAAGACATTTTTACCATTGCTATAAAATTTGCTGAAGATATACGTAGTTATTCCAGCAAACCTTAAAAAAAAAAAAAGAAGCAACTCGAGCTTTTTGAATCAAAAAATTATGAGTGATGCCAATATTGCCACAAAACAAGACTTCGTCCACCAATTTTTGAATCGATTGATGTCCTTTTATTCTACTGACGTGGAGGTACGAAATATTCGAACAAGATTTTGGATTCCTTTCTGGCGATCTTATTAGCAAAATGTACGCTGATTGTCTGAGAAAAATCGGGTTTGGATTTGCTTCAATCAATTCACGACTAAAGTCCACAAGAATTCTATCTAAATGTCGAAATCGCGTTCACAGTTTTTGCAACATTGCCAATGCTTCATGTGAACGAAGTTTCAAAAGATTGAAGTTAATAAAAAATTACCTGTGATCTACAATGGGTCAAGAAAGATTGTCAAATGTGGCTGTTTTGTAAACCAACAAAGAAATGACAAGAATGCTTGTGATTTTAACAATATTATAAACTAATTCGTAACAAAAAAAGCTAGTGAAGTCCATCTATAAAATCTTGCAAATATTTCTATTGATTCGCTTCAATGTTTTTAAATGTAATTTATTCACAAAAAATTAATATCAACTAATAATTTTATGTGCAATATATTTTATTTACTATTCTTCTCATGATCAACTGTTGCTCAACTTTGTACAGTCAGTTGATACATCACGTCAAAATAGTATTGTTAAAATTATATAAGGTTATGTTGAGAATTTTATGGATCAGGGGCGCAAATTTATACGTTTGCCTCAGGCGCTAAAATCAGTTGTTGCGGCTCTGCGTAAAGGAACTACTCTTTGTTTTTGGAATCTTTTTATAACCGCTTAGAAATTCAATAGCTCCTTCACTTACTTATATGGCCCAATATAGGAACAAAGACAATGCCACTGCTTGACCAAATGTGGACAAATTCAGAGTATTTCTAATATTTGGGTACTTTCTAACACTAGAAATTTGTCATAAGTAAAAGGTGACTGTAATATACCATGACCATTTATATACTCTACTTCAAATTTGATTTTCCATGAAATAAAATTGCTTTTTTTTTTACAATTAGAAAATAAAAACAAAATTAAAAAACTGTTTTTATATTTGCTCTTCAATTTCGAATTTGTTTTGAAAGAACACAAATAAATAAAAATTAAAAATAAAAATTATATGATGCAAAAAAATAATGTTAACTGCTTTATAAAAAAACTGAATGCTTTTAAAGCCACGAGAATGTTAAATTTGCATATATAATGCTATCTCGGCAACACTCATTTAGTTCCAGGTCCTGTCAGTGTTTATAAGTTGTGGGACATATGTATATCTGAGTATTTTTAACTTATAACTCTTCTCTGTCCAGATGGCCTCGTTGCCGTGGGCCATTCAACTTTATTGTATTAGGCTTTTATGTTATGCAATAAAGTACACTGTAAAAGATTTTCAACTAGATCCGTATTAAAAGTGAACTAGATTGGATCTCCTAGATATTCTAGTGAAAAATCTAGTTGGAATCATTTAAGCAGAAGTCCAGTTGAATATTTCAATTGCATTTCTAGTGAAATGTAACAGATTTCTGGACATGAAAAATATATATATAGTGCGATTTTATGAACTGGATTTCAAGTAAATTTAAATTTTCTTTCCCATATGTCAACTAGATTAACTATTAAATTTCAAAATGCTTTTGCAGTTAATTAAAGAAGATTTCTAGTGAAAATAAAAACTTCACTGGAAATCTGCTCTGGTTGCGAAAACTACACTCCTGTTTATCCTGGCCAATTTTCATTTCAAATATCCATGCATAATATTTTGCTCATTTATTTGTAAGTTTTTCACTTGGTAAAACAGATTTGGTTAACCGAAAATGCCTATATGCCATTAGTTCTTATCAGAAAATATTTGTTTTTATTATTTAAGGGGACAGAATAAGCCAAAACTGGATAATTTAGTTATACACTAATTTATTGACTTTTAAAGAAACGCTAATTGCAAATACATGTGTACTTGTACTGTACATGGAAAAGAAAAGACTATACACTAATACACAAGTTGGCACGTCCGTCGACTTTCACATCACAATACTAAGTGAACACAACTCAGTCGACGTGTATCATAAAGAATGAGGACTCTATTGAATTTGTCTTTAATTTTAAATAGAATTCGGTACATTTGACTGGATTATCAGTACGCATAAGGTAACACAAGTACAAATCAGTTCACTTTAAATGATTTTCATTTGAGTGAACTAGATATGCAATCCAGGAATGTGTAATAACTGAACCTCCAAATAATTAACTGGAAACACATTTGAAAAAAACTGAATTTCTCGAATTCCGAAAAAACCAGAAATAAAAATAAGAAAGCATTTATTTATATCCGGAATCCTAGTTGAATTTTAATTTTAATTAGAAATCCAGTTAGTCATAGTAACTAGACATGCACGCAGTTAAATTTAACTAGAAAAGTTTTTACTGTGTACTTTTTCAATTTCAATAGCTCTCCTCCTACTGCAGCCGCAACATTCGTCCAGAGGTGTTAAATACGTGTGATCTCGTTAATGTGGAGACCACCGGCCCTACGACCACCGCCAGTCCGGCTCTGGCAAGCACAAGGTCCAGAAAAACAAGCCACACTTGAAGAGCGCTAACGATATATTCACGCAGAGTCATTTCTTCTTTCGAAATACCTATTGAGCAATTGTCTGAGGAATCCCTAGAAAAAGATGAAGAATAGAAGAATTTTTAAGAAATTTTATTTTTAACGATTCTAAATCAAATCAAAAATACAAGAGGAAGGTCCCGGTTTCAAACCCCGGACGAGGCGGTTGTTTTTTCCTCTTGTATTTATGATGTAGGTTCGATTCCCGTTCGCGGAAAAATAAATATATAAAAAAAAAATCGGACCCTCGTTTAAGCCATACGAGCAAAACGTCCTGTGTTAATACAAACAAAGATTTAATGCAAATCTTATTTTTGACAACTGCTTCTTTTTTATCTAGTCTTTATAAAACAAGTACTTACCAAACAAAATAGATTATTCTATTTCTGAAAGCTCTAAGTCTTAACCGTTCTAAATTTGTTCATTATTCCTACTATGAGAATCTGAAATTCAAGCAGACACCTTGGCAGCAGGATTCAATTCTTTGGTACTAGTGGTCGCAACCAAGTCTCCTATAGGCTACTTTTTGGTTCGGTCACTGATTTTTTCAAAATGAAATCTGAGATCTTACTCGTCTAGTTTCCGGTTCAAAAGAACTAATCTATACCAAATCAGTTAAAATCTCACATTATCTAGTACTGCCACCAACCTTCATTCGATTTAAGGAAGATAGGACACTTTCTCCAACATTTCTCCCATATAACCTTAGTTAAATTTTTGCAGTAGGAGTTGTTTAACTGTCAAAGAAGTAATTTTGTGATTTATTCTACTTCGCTTAAAGGCGCTATGGGATGGAAGTATATTTTTAGAATTTTCTTAAATGTTTTTTAATTAAAGCAGTCTCAGGTACATTCCATTTCTTTTTTTGTTTTGTTTTTACTTTTTATTCAAAGTTGCTTGTCTGGAGTTTTATGAAAGTGCTGAATTATAATTTCTAAAGCTAAAAAATACATGAAGACATTTCCGTTAATATGATTTGAGGTATCGTATCAGTATTTTCGTTTGTCTAGAACTTTACTGTGGAATGACTATTAAAGATGTGAAAGGAAATTTTAAATTCTTGCATAATTGGTATAATATTTTTGGATATAAGTATATAGTTGAGGGTATTCAACTCGACTGTAATCAATTAAAAATTTCCAATTATCTTAGGTTTATATATAGTAGCACATCGTAAACAAAATAAATTTCTTATGTTGAAATTTTTCTTATAATTTAATATAAAACTTCACTTCAAGAAAGATACCACAACAATGCAATCTTCCTCCAATTTTCATGAAAATTAAATTCAAACAAGCTTAACCCGAATATTTCGGTAATTCTTTTTCTTTTTAAATTTATTATAAAAATTTAGAACAGAAGAAATATTAGTAGGAGTCAAAGATTTAAGAAAACCTGCTATTCAAAAGTTGAAGTTTGAGCTTTTTTCTTGAGTAAACTTGACATAATAAGCTTTTTTTGTTGAATGGCAATTTTTCAAGTTACTGAACAAAGGAATGAACTACAATTTTCTGTATGCTCATAAACCATATACACGTACGGATACCATATGATTGCTCCCTATTCAAGGAAGCTCTTATTCCTTTTGGCTTTTTACTTGTACCAAAGGAAAATGTTGAAAGGAAAATTAAAAATCAGAAAAAATGTACTTTGCTATGCATTAAAAAAAATTTTTTTTTCTGTGAAAACTAAGGGAAAATGCTGAAGGATAACTAACTGATGGAACTACATATAAGTGGAAATGTGGTAGTATAAAATAAAAATTTGTTGTATATCTCATTGAAATTCTACTGAAAAAATCATACACATTTAGATTAAACTGCATATACTGATTGATAGATTTTCTCGTGTTCGTAGAGAATAAATATATTAGACAGGGTGTCTCAAAATGTACATCCATTCAAGACAGCGTGATGTGTGATTGATGAAGACATCTATGTACTAGAAAAAAAAAAAAATCGTGTGATTTTTACTATTTTTAAAATGGAATCTAGAAATTATTCAACCATCAATCAAAGTCACACATACAATTTCAGCTTTCTACGTTAACGCGCTTACTAATAGTGTCCAAATATATAGTGAAAACTGATATTTATGTACGACTGGCAATGACTATGAAAGACGACTTATACGATTTTCGAATCCAGTTTTGATCTTAGATCTAAGATTTTGAAATTAATGCTATATACACAAAATTTCAATTCTATACGTTAATCCATCGAATCAACTATCTCTAAGATTATTCAGCGACATTAGTCAGACATTTTCAATCACAGCATTAAATATTCTCCTCACCACAGAAAGGGTCTCAACTTATCGACAGTCCTTAAACAGAAAACAACCCCCCACCCCCCTCCCACCCATAGTATAGTAGAGAATGGCTCTAGAAAATCGTAAAATGATCTACGTAGTTTATTTTCTTGGTTTAGACAGTTCTCTATCATGAATCCTGCAGCATTGGTATGGATTGGAAAAGACTGCTTTAAATTCGGACAGAAGGTGCATTGATAAATACTTTCTTTTTTAATTACTGTCTCACAAATTCGCCAATCAGAAAAGTTTTTTTTTTCATGAGATCAGTTATTGGAGCAATTATTGATGAAAAGTGTGGAACATATCATCGGTATCATATCACATATACCCATAAATCATTGTACTTTGGAAATATTTGTCTAGGGGCGGAGGGGGGGGGGGTGCTTAAAACACATTCGGTGTTAAACTGAAGATCCAACATACATAACCTATTTAATTTAATTCCGAACTGTAGAACTCATAATTTTCATCTTAGTTGATTTATTAGTCTAGCTGCGCGTATAATTCAATGCGACGTTGCCGAGTTACTGAAAAGGAGTTAATTAATTTTAATACTTAATCAATGACAATCCTTTGAGTTTTGTAAAGACTGCGGTTGAGAAAATGATTGGAAAAGTGGTATACTGTTTGAAACTCTCCTTCATACGCATATAAAAAAAAACATTGAATTTATGTCCAGCGTAGACATATATTTGGCATCATGTACATATGTAGTTTATATAATGTAGCACTTCTTTTCTTTTTGAAAGTAACCACATGACATGACTCATACATACAATTATTCTTGCCTTCCTTAAATTAATATTTTAAAACGACAACAACTGGCATATCAAATTTCTATTTTACTCTAGTAGAGGATTCTACCATGTTGCCTTCAAGCATTTTATCCAGCTCTTCCGAATAACGGATAAGATGGGAAAAAATCGCTGCTTTATTGGTATTGAGTCTGTATTAAAAGAATACGCTCAACTTCCTTACAGAAAGTGTGATGTTGGTGCGTAACCTTTAACTGGAGTGTATGTGTCGGTTCAAGTAGATTTTGAATTATCTCGACCTCTTTGCAGTGTAGAACCACTGACATATATAATATGGACTGCTTAACTTTCTATTTCACGTGGGCACAATTTTTTGTGTCAAAAAGAGTTCTTACGTCGGTGCCAACATTGAAAAAATCATTGGCGGGAAGTTGAAAAAGTGAGCACATAGCTCCAAAAATGACTTTAATAAATGCTTGGAATTTCTTCTGCGTATCTAATGAATATATTGTCTTTAGTAAAACAGCTTTTATCTGTAATAACCCTAAATAATTAATTTAAAAACATTTATTTCTACGAACCCACTTATTTATTTGTTGTTCACAATTCTCTCTCAGTTGGTACATGGTGCTTAGACCGAAAGAGTCAGCAATATAGAAGTGAGCCCACTTTCTGTAGTGTATTTCAATGAACGTAGTCAGACCATATTATATATGTCAGTGTGTAGAACTCAGGTGTAATTTTCAAGTGTGTGTGTATATGTGTGATTGATAAGATAATATTTATACCATCATTTAAAATTGAAACTAATGTGGAGGCAAGACACACAAATGATAACAAACAAATAGAGAAAAGACAGTAATTAAAAACAACAAAAAAAGATATTTCTTATGGAGATTATCCCCAGCTCGTATACACATTAAACTAACAACAAGTTACAATAATCCTGAAAAGTTTTAACCTTATGTTCACATGTTTTTGTCGTAGTGGAAAATGATGATTTATAAGAGCTGGAGAATAGTGGCAATAAACTCGAGTAGCATAAAGTTTTACGTGGATCACCCTTTACGGAGGAGGAGATTGCCATATTCTTTGCTCACTGCTGCACAAAAGTCTTAAAAGTTTTTACTTCACGGATTGCTCTGAGGTCAAATTGGTAATCGATTTTTAGGATTGAACGAATTCAATAAATCAGCTTTAAGTGTTGAGAATTTTTGTTCGTTTTTTTTTCTCTAAGGACACCTGTGGGAAGAATTTATCAGAAATATTGTTATTGAGGGTTTTTTTTTTAATTTGGAGAAATCATTTTTATATCAAGGCGAATTTTGTATATTAATACTGGTTTTGTGTTTTTACGGGAGCATTTCTAGTGTTTATTAGGAAGATACATTTGTAGTTGGCAGTGTCTTCTGAAAAAGAATTGGTGGTATCATAAGGAGCTGAAAATATACAAAACACCAAACCTGGCTGTCACTTACAATGCAATTCTATAAAAACTCGAAAATAAATAACATAATCCAAAGTGTTACACGAAACACATTTAAAAACATAAGACAAAATAATGATAAAAATCATAATGACGTGGTTTTTAATTTTTCCATCTTTCCGACAGATTACTCAAATCCTGAGAAACATTTTAGAGGACTTTTATCGTTCATGCACTTGGCTATTTCCAAAGAAACCTCATAAAATTTTTAACAATAAAAATCACAAGATACAATTACGATCAACATGAATTTCGGACAAATAAAACAAAATAACGACAGAAAAATTTTCTTCGATTTCTAAATAGCGACATGCCTACACAGTTCTCTTGAAATTTCGTTATCTGATTTTTTATCTGATTATCTTAATTGTTTTTTTTTTTAATCTATGCTTATCAAATATTCACCAATAGTTCTAGAACCACCCCCTCCCGGAGGCCATCCTAGCCGTTGGCAGCCGGTCAATCTATTCAACCCATATGACAAAATGGAATAAACTTTTCTTCTGCTTCTTGACAACTTCCACCAAGCTTGGATCTTGCCCTTGACTTAAGTAGTCGTTGGTAGCTTTGTAACTTTGCTATTACTATTATTGCAGTAGCTTTGTCTTTGCTGTAAACTTTTCCAATGGAGATGGCTGCATTGTTTTGACCACTTCAGTAGGATCCTTGACGACTTTTTCGGTGGGCTCTTGGTTTTTTTGGAAGCAGAAGTAGTTTTGTGATCTTCCTCCTCCCTACATTTAATTCGAGGGTGTCATCAGTTCACCCCAGAATCGCTACTGCTCGCATTCATTTTAAGCGCGGAAGATATGCTTTATGTCTTATGCAATATAATTATATTCTTTTAAAAAATAATAAATAAATACATAGAAAAGTCCAGACTCTGTCTTTTTAATGAAAAATAAAAAAAATAAAAATAAAAAATAAAATAAAATAAAAAATAAATAAAATATAAAAAATAAAAACATAAAAATATAAATTTAAGGGAGATTTCCGTTCTAAGAATGGGCAACCTTAGCTAGTATTTTTTATAGTATTTTAAAACAACTTGATTCCGATTGATGTTTTACAAAAGGATTTTGATAAAAAATGCAAGAGTTCTGTGTTTAGTGAAGGAAGCTAAAAGTTAGTTTTGGTATTGTTTTTAACTTTATTGTGTTGCTAATATTTACAGGTATAATTTTTTTCTAAGAATATTTTGAAAGTAGGTTGATCTTCTCCCAATTGAACTAGCTGTTGTAATTGACCGGAGATAATTGATAAGAATAGTTTGAAATTTGGTAATTATTAATTTGTCAAATAACAATCACATAAATCGTGAGTATATTTTTCTCAAATTTATTATTAATATTGTTATTAAGTAAAGTGGCTTTTAAATTCAGTTTTTAAAATTTTGCATGCATATGAGTTTGGTCTTACCCTAGCTGGTTTCAACAAAGTGTGGTCTACTACAATTCAGTTTCTGGCTTCCTTCCTTCGCGGAATGGAGTCCCGCAGAGTTCCATTTTCGGACCCTTATTAATCACTATCTTCATTAATGATTTTCCAATTATTCTAAGAAATTGTGATTACCTACCACATTTATACTGTTGGTATTCAGCTTTACATTTCTAGGTCTTTCGGATTGTTGGAGAATACTTTAACGAAGAGCTCTTTGATATGTTTGATTGAGGTATTATTAATGGTTTGAGCTTAAATGCCTCAAACTCATTGCGCTCTATAAAAGGGAACAAAAGTTGGCCACTCCCTGCTTTTCGGATATTATGCTGAACAATGTAATTTTTCCTTATTAGTAATACCGTAAGGATTCATGGAATATTTTTTGACCGTAATTTAAACTGGACCAAACACATAAATGCACTTGTTTTCAAGGTTTATGGGACCCTACGTAAACTTTCTGTCACTACAGTTCTTACTCCTTTTGACACACGGATTATGTTAGTTAAATCGTTAATTGTCTTCTTATGACTTATGGTTGTAAAGTTTTCCATGGTTTTGATTTAGCTTCATTGAGAAGCTCAATGTGGCCTTTATTCTACAGTGCGGTATGTGTTTAGGTTGCAGCGATATGATCATGTCTTGAAATATTTAAATTCAATCTTGGGATGCACGTTAGAAACTTTCTTAATAGTATATCGTGCGATGTTATTCCTTCATAATTTAATGATTTCTGGGAAACGTGACTATCTGTAACTATAGATTGGATTTGTCCCAATCTTGAAGAGCTTATTCTCTAAAACACTTGTCGGTTCACCTGTCGTTCAAGTGGTCGTCAGTTTTTTGTTCAATCCATAAAACAATTAAGAGCTGTCTTCCTCTTCACCTCTAAAGGAACCGGGACATTAATAATTTTCGGAGCAATTTACTTGACTATTTAATAACTGCATAATTGTTTAGTTGATTCAGTTCTCTAGTAATAAGGCAATCTGTTTGTTCGGCATATTATTATTATTATTAATTTTGATATGTTGTTTAATAGAGATTAAGTTTTTGTCTTATAATTTTTATGTCATTATCTTTCTATTATATTATCTACACATAATAATAGGATTTAATCTTACTTGGGTAGCGCCGAAATAAACATTATTTGAATTTGAATTATTAAGAGCTCTCCATCTGATCATGCTGGATCTGAATATATTTTCTTTCGAAATGAATCAATACAGAAAAAAAAAAGTTCAGTAACATAAGGAAAGATTACGAAATTTTTGAACATAAAACTCCGTAAAATCTCTACATTGAACTTAGCTCTATAAGAAAAGAGCGGAAATGATGATGGCGCACAAAAAAAAACAGGGGAAAAATAAAACAATTTAACATTTCATTTCTGCCAAGATACACGTGAACTAGGTAGTTGAATTGACTTTTGTGTGTATATGCATACATACATACCTAATGTACGTTCATAAGTATAAAGATTTTCAATTTGCTTTTCGGGTTTCTTGTAACATGTCGGCAAGGAAACGGATTCAGAAAATCGAGGAAAACTTACAACCGGTGGTGTTGATATAACTATAATAGAAATGTACATATATGACAAGAAAACCATGTGAATCTTGACAGAAGAAACAAACCAGGTTAGGAAAGGAGCATTGAATTGAAATGAATCGTAGAAACATGTAAGCAAGGATTACATTTAGATGTTTTAGGATTTCTGTTCTAGCTATAACCCTGTGGATATCTCAATGCATTCTTCAATCCAATTATGATTAGGAAACGAGCAGACACGTATGTGATAGGTATACGTGAGAATTGTTGTTGTGACTTATATATTGTACTCTACGATTACGTGCATCTTTCATTATTAAAACCTAAAAAAGGAAATGGTTAAGTTAAATACATTTTGCAGTAAAGTAAAATACAAAATAAATATTAGAAAAGCCCAGAATCTGTCTGTAACGCGTTCAAGCCCTAGTATGCCTTAAAAAGAAAGTATTAAAAAAATAAATAAAAAAAATAAAATAAAATAAAATTAAAAAAATAAAGTTAAATAAAAGGGACAAAAATAAACTTTAGAAAAAAAATTTACAAACTGAACAGAGAATTCCTTACTAAGAACGGGCAGCTATAGCTAGTAAATAATAATTAGTAGAAAAATGGAAGAAATTTCAATAAGAAAAAAAAACATTGCTTATTATTACTGAGATTTATTTCATTTGAGTGTGCGTATACTATTTAATGAGTGAAGCAAGTTAAAAAATAATTGCTATGACCAATAATAAGGTCTAAAGTCAGTTAAATCAACTTCGCCAGCATCTGTTATCAAAAATGAAATTATCTCTAGTTCCCTTGATATAATAAAGATGAAGGCATTTTGTATATGAAGTGAGCATATTAATTTTTGATTCAGTAAATGTGGAATCTATTTTATATAACTTAGAGGCATTTTCCAATAAGTTTCCCAAAAGTGCTTTGCAAATATTGTCATCTATTAGAAGATAAATTTAAATAAAATATAAAATAAGAAACAAGTAAAAAAAAAGTACTTGAAAATAAATTGTTATCAATTCATCAAATCCTTATAAATTCTTATACATACACAGAGGGTTGCTCTAAAAGTTTTCGGAATCACTACTAAAAAGCATTAACATTTAGGAGCACGGGTAAAGCTTAAATCGTTTTATTATCTATTATACAATGAATAAGGACTGATTCAGAAAAAAACTGTTCACCTATCCTTAAATCGTACTGCTTGTCAGTCCTTCCCAAATTAATTAACAAACTTTTGCGAGAAATTTATTTATTGCAGCTAATGTGGTGCACACTGTTGCAAAAAAATTGGCAACAGCATAACGAGAAGTGGACAATCCCCAAACCAACTCTTAAAAAAAAAAAAAAAAAAAAAAAAAACAAGAGAAGACATCGAATCGAATTCAGGGCCAAAAATAATCCTCAATGCCTTAATATAGTCAAATCTTAGGATGTAAATAATCATAGAGTAAATCCTTCGAGTATTGCAAGGTGCAAAGTTCTTATTCAGTAAAAATGAAAGTCAGCCAAGAAGAACGTCGCAAATTAATTCTTTTAACACATATGGAAAATCCGAACGTATCCTTAAGAGGCTTAGCTAAAATGTTGAAAATCTTGAAGACGATAATTCAAAATGTTCTCAATAAATATCTGGAATCTTGTAGTGTCCGGAGAAAGTCCGGGTCAGGAAGAAAATCAGGTTCGGTAGAACAAAATTTGGCCAAAGAAGTGGTAGACAACTGTAAACGAGATCCCAACATGTCGTTGAGAGGTATGGCTGATAAGGCAGGAACATCATCTGTTGCGGTCCATTGAATTAAAAGAAGTGAAGGCCTATGTAGTTTCCATGTTCAATAAACACCGAACAGAATACCAGAATAGAGCTACGTTGCAAAATACAGAAGCCGGATCTTGTATGAAAATTTCACAACGAAATTCGACTGCTGCATTATGGCTGATGAGATTTATGTGAAAGCAGGCTTCAACCAGCTTCCAGGGCAGGAATTTTATGTGGCAAAAAAAGAGCGGTGACGCAGATCCTATGTTTAAGAATCGTCGGTGCACCAAATATCTTGGTAAATACTTAATTTGGCAAGCAATGTGTTCGTGTTAAATTCATCTTAGGAACTAAATAAATCGAAAGATATTCAGATTTTTCCTCCCGGTTAAAACTAATAAAATTTGAGACGGTTTCAAAAAAACTCTGGGTAGGAATTCTGGCGTACTGACGTTTAGGTTGAAAGGATTTAGCCGGATTCAAAGGCCTTAATATCCTAGACAGACTGTTTCTGTAATGACTTAATTTTTAATTAAATGGAGTCGAATGTACAGTGTGTCACACAAATGAAGTCCATCAAGGACCCATTTAACATTTCGCTTCATTTTCAAATGAATCAAATTTTACTTCATTTAGTGAAATTGCAGTACCGTCATTAAAATGAGCTGAATTTATTGAAAAGTGGAAAGTTTTTTCAATAAAGTTAGCAGTGACATGAGCTGATTATGAAATAAATTTCTTTCCTGCTTTCTCCTCGTTTTGGTCCCTTTCAACACAACAAATTTTCTTCTACTAAATGCTGTGTAACTACAGTAAATACTCGAAAATTTTCTTGATAGGATTTAATTAAATTATTGAACTCTTCCATGATCTTTACTCACATTGAGGAACTGTTAATGACATTTCAAATGAAATAATTTTCGATCACAGTCTGGCACCTCTTCATTTCCATGAAATGACTGAATTTCAAATTAAGCCATTATGGACACACTCTGTTAGGGTATAACTCCGGCTAAAATGGTTAAATTTAGCTGGCATAAAAATATTTTTCTGGTAAATCTGTGCTTGGGCCTACTGTCTTATATTCTGTCTACATTCGAGATAGGATTGGTGCACGAACCACGTTCCACCATTAGTGACGAAATATTGTGAAAATGTTTACGAAAGCACAGTACAGAGAACACAGTACTCTCTGTCTTTCCTATAGAAATGTATATACATTAGTCATGAAGTTACGTCACAGAGCATGTGTCAAAATTTAGTGAGAATACCTTGTATTCTGTGTATCGCGGGACTGGTGGATGATGGGGAATATAAGGTTGCCATCCACCTTAGTACATTTTTTGAATTGATTTCATATATGATACAAAGGTAAAATTTAGCAGAATTTTTAGTTTAATTAGCTTACAGAGGTTTACAGGTAGAGAGAAGACTGAAGTGTGAAGCATATGGTCTGACAATTTTTTCGAATACTTGTAATTCAATTTTTTCTCGTTTAGCTATGAGTTCAGACATCCGTTGCTTTAAAACTAGCGCCCGGAGTAAGTACCGCCGAGTGCCCCCCCCCCCCCCCCTCCATAGATCCGGTCCAGGAAACAGATAAAAGAACAGAACTTAATTCGATAAAAAGATATAGTCTATTGTTTAGTCTCAATTGAGTCGGTGATAACCAGAGTGGCGTAAATCAATAATTTCGAAGACTAAATTCTTATTTCTTAACCATCACCTCCATCACCTTGCTAAGCACCATCGCGAACTAAGTCAAAAGTTACAGTTACAGCTACTGATGGCAGGTGATTCATTGTCATTGTCAAAAAAAGATGTCCATACTTTTTATGGACCGAGGTGAGAAACTTCATTTTACTTTAAACTATGGAAACTTGAATTACACCACTCTGATTCTCAATTATGTTCCGAAGAAAGAAATATAATGCTTCGAAAATATTTTTATTTGTTTTAATGAAAAAAAAAAACAGCGTCATTGCGATAATTTGTTCTCTAAATTTATCACTTGAATCGTTTACAAAAGCATCACTGAACGAACATAAATTTATTTCTGACACTATTTTAAAATTTCACTGAGCAGTATACGCTTAGTGCTTCTATCATATTTAATAGCCAGGTAAGGTTCGTGCAAATATTATGAATTTTTATAAATCCTTGCATTTAGAGCCTCTTACTTCAGCATTTTTAGCCTATATCGTGTGTTCGCTTTAATGGCGACTGGGTGGGCAGAACACTATGTAAACAGAAAAAAAAAATTGAAAAATTTGAATCAAATTACCCAAAACCCTAAACCTATATTACTTTTGATAGTTACACCAAAGCAGATATTATCGTCTTTAAAAGAGCATTATTTTTGTTACGGTCACGTAAACACATTTTTAAAATTAAATGCATTCATGTGAGGCTTAAAGTCTTCCATACTTTTATCCTTACAGTTAAAATTATGTGGGAATATAATTTATACTAAATATGTGTAGAAAGCCTTCGGTTTTAGAAGGTAAAAAACAAAAATTAATTACGGTTTGTTGTTATAATCTCAGCCACCTTTATTCAGAATAATTTGTTTTTCACTGGTCCGAATATAAAATTTTCATAAATTTAATACTTTCGAAATTACTTAGCCGACAGTATCTGGCCGTGTGAGTTTTCATTTTGAAATTTTATTTCTCTAAGTATCGACTGATGATTTCCTTCCATCTATTATTTTTTCTTTAGTTTTGTGTGCAAATAATTTATGAAAGGATATATTTTCACATGCATCGCCCACATGATACATATGTAGGTATGATATTCATAAAAACTCCTCTAATGCCCTATACGCTATAAAAGTTCAAAAATTATGAAACTTTCACGAAACTCCCCGTCGTTAAAACTCTTTGGGAAAAGTTGTTCTTGAAAACCTGACATTTATCATATATTAATGCTGGCTCTGTATCGAGGTTGTAAAGTCAGCAAGGAGTTAAGTTGGTATAGTTTTCCGGGGAGTATAGAACGAGTATAGAATACACACACATTTTTGGGGAAAATAAATTTTGTTGAATTTAGTACAAGAGGAATAGGGGCTACATAATATGATGCTTTTGGAAAGGGAATTCGATCCATGAACAGTATCGGAAAATTTGCAATAAATTCAAAAAGGATGCCAATAGAATAGAGTAAAATATTATCTGAATGCAGTTTTAGGATAGGATAAATTTCGCAGAGAAAAGTATAGTAAGTGTAAAGGTTTTTGAGTGCACATAAAAAGATTTATTCGTAGTGTTGTTTGCTCCATTGCATTATAATGGAAGTCGTCAGTTTGTTACCAGGAGTTTAAATATTTCTGCTCTCGCATTTGTTATAAGCACAAATGTATAAAACTCCCCCAACTAGAAATATTACAAAAACTTTTCTCAATAGCTATTTCCAGGTATTTTTATCTGAAATTTTTCCTATATATACTTAGAAAGAAAATGCATTTTTCTAGCAAGACTTAAAACTCAGAAGGCGAATTGTGAGGGTAGGCTTCATTAAAATTGTTTTTAATTTGCATTTCAAGAGCTGATGATAAAAAAGTATATGACTATCTTAGAAATAAATTCATGTCTACGTCTAGGACTACATAGATATCAATCTAGGGCTAGTTAATAGAACTTGATAAGACGAAATTATTCTTGAGATATGTTGAATCCCGTTTCTCTCTCCACCTTTGTAGTAGTTATGGAATTTTGATGAATTTTTTTGTACGCTAGAAATACAACAAAATGTTTCGATTACGCTAAATGAATCTATCTGAAGAGTTTGGTGAAGGTCATTCTTCCACAGCCGTCATCAGCGAAATATGAATTGTGTGAGTAATGTGATGATAATAAATACCAATTAAGTGATTTACCGTTGAGTTATTGTGGCCAAGTAATGGTAATTCAAATAAAACACTTGATCAATATTGTGGAAGTAGAATTGAGTTTACTCATATCACAAAATCTAGTTGAAGATATCTTCTGAACGGGTTAAGATCGAACTTCCAAATTTATTCGCATATATGTAACATTCGGCCTTAGTGACTCATTCTTTTTTTATTTTTGTTGGAACATTTTATGTCACCATGTTTCTTAATTTGGTAGAAAGTCGCCAACGGACATAGTTTTTTTACGGTACAAGAGACCTGTAAGAGTTACACCGAAGAAGAAGATATCGAAGATATCGAAGGCCTTCATGTCTGGGGAAGCATGACCTATATTCAATGATGTCAATAAGTGCCCTAGGGCGCCCATTCTACCTTGAAATCTTTTGCAAAAACTCCTTTTTTCCTTTTCTAGATATTTTAGCTTTATGCGATCAAGAGCTTCACAGCTGCAGAGGACATGTTCAGCGGTATCGTCGTTTTCAAACAGACAGGTCTAGATGTCGACACTTACCCATCATTTTTAGATGATATCTGAGTGGGTAATGCCAAGTTAGTAGGCCCGTTATGTGCTTTAATTATTTCCTGCTGAGCATGAAGAATACTTCTTTTGTCTTCTGTTGCGAATTCGTAATGAAATTTTTCGCTTATCTCTCAGTCCTGGGTTGTTTTTCTACTGTATCATTTTAAATCTGTCCTATCAAAGCCTGATTTGCAGCGAAAGGTGTAGCTCTCTGGGTGTCCAAAAACAGGTTCATGATCAATAAACAAAGATTTGCTCCTTCCTTTGCAAGCGGTCTGCAATCTCGTCGCCCTTACCTAATGTAATTTCTTTATGACCTAGCATCCAAATCAGCATAACCTTATTTGTTTCGGCTAGTTGCTTCAAGAGAGTAAGACATTCTCAAACCACCTAGATTCAAAATCAAAAAATATCTTTCTGCTTGACACATATTCTGTGAATGATTTCACGAGCCCAGGTCTCCAGTGCCATCTCGAGTCAGTAATACGGCCCATGTATGTCCACGCCTTTACCTTCCATTTTGGATCCAACCGTGTATCATTTTAGAGATCCCTTTTCAGAGGATAAATCGCCAGAATACCACTGTTTACGGTCCCTTAAGATTAATTTGAATTTTGTTTCAAAGTTTTGGCGTTTCCACATAATATCTGAGATTGGGTTGGCCATCAGGTGCTCTAGAAATTCTTGAAGCCCTTTCTGGTAGCCTGTGCCATATCAGGTAATTTTTCCTCTACAGTCCTATTGCGCTGAGGATGACTTGCTTCTTAGCATATGGATACAGAGGAAGCATATTCAGTATAGTTTCTAACGCTGCAGTGGAACAGGTAGGCATGATACTGGCTACTCCTAGATATGCAAGCTGTTGAAGTTTTTGTAAACTAGCTGGAGCTATTAAAAACTAAGGCGTTTCATATCAGCACGAACAAATATTCTTCCGTACGGCTAGTTACTATCTGTCGCAGACGCCAGAAGAAAAATGCTAAGCAGACATCATATATAATCTCAGTTAAAATTCTGAGTATGAATCATATGAGACGAATTGCTAAATCTTTACTTTAGTGCTAAGATAATTACGCCCTTATTCTGCACCAGACAAGTTCAATAAAAAAAAAGTCATAAAGACTTTTACAAAATGCTAGCAATTTTTTAAAAAAAAATTTATAATTAAAACGCTGCAAGGCCTGCAGCTAACGCAGAGAGCAATGTATTAGTTCTGCTTTGGATTTTTCTTCTGGCGTCTACGGCAGGTTGGAACTAACCGTACTGAAGAGTATTTGTTCCTGCTGATACGAAACGCTTTATTCATTGCAGCTGCAGGATTTGCAGTGTTTTAGTTATTAATTTTTTTAAAAATTGTTTGCATTTTTGTAAAAGGCATTATGACTTTTCTTCTGTTTAGCTGGAGCTGTATCTTTTTGTATTTTCGACACCAAGCTAGTGAAGAGTTTATAACCACGGGTCTTATAATGGATGTATATATAACTCTACAGGACCAGTTTTGCTTTTGGCCTCCTCCAATACTCCTTTTAAGATAGAAAGAGAGTTCCAAGTTAGTCTGCTGTCTAGAGTAATGCATAGATATTTGACTTCCTTTGACGAAGGTAGTAATGAAGGCTTCGTAAATATTTTAAAATATTCAGCATTTCATATCACCTGCTTTCTGCTTCATATGCTCCCTATTCTTACTGAGTATCTACACATAAATGGATTCTATCCAATTTACTCCCCTAATTTCCAATTTTCTGTAATCTTATATGTGAGTAAGTACTAAAAATCTCATTACAAGACGAATTTGTAACACAATAAAATATTTAATATCATTCACCATATACATATAGGTAACATTGGTAACGTACACATGTTAACCTGACCAACATGAATCATACGAACAATGTTCTCAATGTTAAGTTCTCACAAAGTACCTAAGATCACTGGTAATGACTTCATCAGAACAAATAGAAAATCTCCTCAAATTCATGGCAGGCATAAATCATTAATTATTATTACAAACATGAACTCATAATTAGACATAATAAAATAGAAACATGTATATAGACATGAACCAGAAAGATTTTGGAATATATATAGGATGTTGGGTTCACCCAAACCACCATCACGACCATTTATCTACCAGGTCAACTGAAATGTCGAAATGTCTAGCACTAATTACGAGAATACAAAATCATATTGGCATTACGTCCTAATGATGATGAGTAAATCATTGTAATAGTAGGACGGAGAAAATTCAGTTTGTCATCATTGGTAACGCAACAAAATATTCGTCAATTACTGGTTCGTCGACAAATGAACTTATTGTGATGTTCTGCGAGTCCCAATGAATTATTAATTGATTACAATAATGCTAATGAGGGTAACCGTAGCCGCCAAAATGAGAGATGACGACAATTTTAATTTGATTTCATATCAGAACATTTGGTTAGACAAATTTTTCAGGGTATTTCTGAACAAAGAGGACAGACATAATGAAAAAAAAAAATTTTTTTTATAAATACAAACCTTCTTCTATAGACCTTATTGAAAGAGAATTGTCACTATGTCAATTTCCATTTCAATTTTCAGCTTTTATTTTCCTGTTTTATTCAGACTGTGTCCTTCTAGTATATCTTCTGAATAAATTATAAACTTATCTCCTTAATTCTATGATATTCTTTTCTATCTATCATTTTAGAGCTCTATGTAGTAGTAGTACCACCACCACTACCTCATCTCAGTGGAATAGATTCAGTTCGTCTTTCATTTTCTCTTTATCCTCAAATAACTCAAATATTGAACTTTGTGTTGAATAATAGATTGTGACGTCATTTGTCATAAATAATAAATCAATTTTGGAAGAGTATTTTCAATGAAAATTAAACTCCGAGTCTTCGTCCTTGTTTCCTATGACTAGTTAGCTTCGTATAGACATTTTTGGAAAGTCCAGATAGGTTTTTCTAATAAGAACTGGACGAAAAGTAGGGTAAATATATAGTAGTTGTTAGCTGTCTCTATTAATGTACCACCAGACTATAAAATGAATATTCAACTTGTGGTTAGTCGGAGGAGGGGGTACTTATAAATAATTTCCTTGTGTTAATAATGATATTGGTAAGGCTGAAAGGATAGATTCCTTATGATATAGAGAATCTAGCCTTGACATGAAACTGAAGGGAAAAATTGAAGTTGGTAAGCTATTCAATATCCGCACTATGTATTCTACTTACGAAGGAATCACGAAATTTCATGTTACGATTGACTTAAAGAGTGTAGGGATGAGCTCCGATTTGGGGTTTGTGTGGTATGGATTACAAACTATCAGGCTAGAAATTTCGTCAGACTATAATAGTTATAGAAATAGTACGGAAAGAGTAAAAAAAAATCATTAGACGTTACGTTGGTGGTCCTGGCAATTGATATCATGTCATTACTAATAAGTTGAAGGGTATTCTCTTAAGTTTTGTCTAGCGAGAAGAGCACGGTGCGTACAATGTCTGTCCAAATATATAAATTATATGCTAATCTAGACTAGAAATTGAGATTTGTATAGATTTGCGATAAGTTTGATGGAGTAAAATATTTTTTTTTTTTTGAATTTATGTACAGATATTAAGTTAAACATTTAGCGATACCAAAACTATGACCAGCCTAGCTAAGAATAGATAGATATTTTTATAACTAAGATCATTAAACAGTAAACTACAAATTCATTATACAGCTATACTCCATCGATGTAAATCAGTGTAGATGGTATACATCGATTTTATATTAGATGAATTAAGAATAAGAGGCGATTCAGTTTCCCTAAGCGAGTACGGTTGTATGGGCATTGCTTAATTAGGTTACTACATACACAGAACGGAATTTCATGAGAATCCATAATAGAGTCAAAAAGGTACACGAAATCAAGGGTACTACTGTCTGCAAAACTGTTAAAATAATCAGAGCTGGAAATCAAAAATAAAAATGATGAAAAGAAGAGGAGAAAAAACTGAACCTTGCGGTATACCAGCGTTGATTTTATAATATATCGAATAAATGTATCCACTCTACACCAGTTGAATTGAATGTCCAGAAGGAAAATTTTCAATTAAATCTAAGAATGTTCGAATTCAGACCTAATGAAGTTTCGGAATTTGCCATAATGAAATAGGGAGCGATTACATTTATTTCGAAATGAGTGATTCATTTGGGTGTTAGTTTGCTTTCAAGTATTCTGTACATGGCATTTAAAACTGATTGTTCCTTGTGGTAAGTAAGCCATACTCGTCGATATTGCACATATTTCTTGAACTTTTTGCTCCTAAACCACCTAAATTTCAATAAGGTAAACTTTAAATTGTCTTGTATTATCCGGCTCGAAGGACCGTTAGAAGACCAATTTCTTAGTTTTGTAAAGTTCGGACGACTAGAAGAAGGTTAGTCTTTGCATTTTTATACCTTTGCATTTGTTGAAAAATCTGTTTCAAGAAACCTTACTATAAAGTCTCAATGATTCTCAGCAGGTGGCGGTGGTAGTAATCTATTTAATCAAATAAGGTACATAACTGTAAGCTTGTGATGCGCCTTTGTGATTGAGAAGAGCTTTGAGTTGTGGTGATTCGTTATTGGGATTATAAATTTTTTTATCTGAGAGAGAAGTAAATCGTTGGTCCATATGACGACAACTTCAATATCATTTACCCTTTGATAATTATGCCTAAGAAGAGTTCACATTACGAGCTTTATCTCGATTCAATCTCTGTCGTCCTCTTAATTGTGCGTTTTTTTTCAAAAGCATTCCAGAATCCTTAGAAAGTTAGATAAAATCCAATTTTTGCAAGTCTGTGTAATTGAAAACACTAATATAGGTTTTTCCGATGCTCATTTTGACGCAAAATAAAATGTAATTCCTGATCTCTCAACATGTCGTACTATACGGAGCAACGCGTTCAAATGATGTAAATAAATTATGGAGATAGGCATAAGCACCTCTGCGCGCTGTGCATTATGCGCATTGCGTGCGTGACATATTTGGTCAGGTAAATCGTCCGACGGAGCATACAAATTTAACCGTGGTGAATAAATTCAGTTCTTGATCAAACATCACCTATATGTGCTCCTTCTAGCCGATCAGTTGGGCTAAAAATTGTCGAGCACTTAAATATCTTAGTTTTTTGTCATTCATAGTAATTCGGATTCCCTAAAACCATAAAATGGAGGGGGGCTGGATCATGGTCAGCATCGTAATTCTGTTGAATGGATGTTGGCGCATATTTAAACAGATTCCAATTTTCATCATCATCCACTTTGATATCGATGGCTATGTGAAAAAAAAATTATCATATTTGCGGATTGGAGAATCTAGGGAAACGTTATGGTACTGCTTCGTGCTCATTTTCAGTAGATGATCCTTATTTCTTCAAAGATGATGATAGTAAGGCACTTACTGTGAATGGAGAATGATATCGCGTCACAATAAGCAATTATCTATATGGCCTCATATCCGGTGTACATACTTCAGAAACATGTGTCTCCAGGAGGATAGTACAATAATCCACATACTGCAAAAGTAATGCTCACCAGTGACTTACTACTCTCAAACCAATAAAAATTATTATGAGATAATTATAATTTTATCAAAGACCTAAAACAATTTTGAAATATTTTATAATAACTTCCTAAAGACCTTATCCTTTATAACATTTACACAACTATCAAACCTCTATCTCTTGAAGGAACTGTAACCGACAAATGATCAAAACTTAAACAAAAGTACTTAAATCTTCCGGAAATGGAGAGGAAAAACAAGAAGAAAAATTTCGGATTTTCTTTGCAAGCTGAATATAGTTAAGAAATCTTCAGATGATGATAAAACATAAAAAAAAATCAAAATTGAATGACATAGGAAAACATCCTTATGGAGATCAAAGAAAACAATCTCCTTATGACGACAGTAGAGCACCAAATATGTAAACTTTTATCGACATTAAGTTACGAGTGCTTTTTATGATTTCCTCTTAGTATATTTCAATAAGGGCTTTCCTTTTGAGAATGAAATTCTACTTTAGATGATGCAACGTCGATGAAATGAATTGGACAAATTGAAAAATCCACTTGAAATTGCATATATGTATACTCTGAAGTGGATAAGAGTTTGAGTTTTGGATAGAGGAAAAAACTCTAGAAAAATTAAGTGGATAATTTATTTGAAATTTGAGAGGATACTCACAACTTTAACCCAGATACTAGGAAAAAATTTGGTTGAAATTGATCAAGTGAGGTACAGCATATGAAAAATATAAAAAAAATCAAGATTTCAAATTCAACACACAGAAAATTAATTTAGCATTCTATGTAATACCAATCATCATATCCACCACGCACAATATTACATCCAGAAAATCATCGCAATTCAAACTCAAAAATAATATAAATAATGCTCGACTGCTTTCAAAGAATCTCTAGAAGATTCTCAATCCCATCTAATCATTTTTCTTTATTTTTTGTGTCCTAACATTTCCATGCAAAATCTTCATCATTCAGTTCAAAATTAAATTTCAGGCAGGTTCTTCAAAGAAATTCAATAAAACATCTCTCCAGAAATAATTATTATGAGACTCTGTTGTCCTGCAGTTAATTGAATTGGGTCCTTCATTTATCCAGAAAACAAAGCTAGAAAGCCGCAGAAGTATTGTTCCTTTGTCCCCACGCCGCCCATCCTGGATGAGAGTTTAAAATAAGATGATAATCAAATTTTAATATATTTTTCATTATGAATTCGATTGAGAGGATCTGGTTTTGATGGGATTTGAACTGTAAAGAATTTGATTTGGAAAATTTTGTGATGAATTGAATTGAATATCAATAGCTCTGCAGTAGAGAGATGAGATAACTAATTTATAGATATTTGTTAATGATTTTTGTTAAATGTGTGTGTGTGTGTGTGTTTGTATGTAGGATTCTTCTGTATAATTTCTATTGAAATGCAGTTTAATTAAAATTGTTTTTTTTTTTACATATTTGAGGAAGATTATATAATTTTATTATTGATTCTGTGTGAGTATTTCCTAACTCTTTGATTTTAAAGTTTTTGGTAAGGGAGGAAATCTGGCAACATTCATACAAAAAAAAAATCCCAAAATAATTAAAATCAAAATTTGGAAGATTTGTTTTTTCTTATAATAATTGCAGAAAATCTCAATGAGCTAAAAATAATGAACTAGGAAAAGTTCTTTAATTGGTGCAAAACTAATTAATGGCCATGGCCTAAATAAAATACACACACCCAGTACATAGTTGCATCTCTTTTTCTACCCTAGATAAAATTATACATATAATACTAAATTTTTCAATCTGTTTGGAATGCATTGAAATAATGATGGTATAGAAAAATATATAGATTGAACGCATAAAATGGAAATGAATTTTGTTTTTTGGTATTACTGTCAGCCAGTCTGTCAATCTATTCATCTGTATTATATAGCATGCTTTTTATACCCTAGATGAAATCTGAGAGGTATACTAAGTTTGTCATTCCGTTTGTAATACGTAGAGATAAGGATGGTAGAGCAAAATGGATTGGACACTCAGGCATAAAATTAAAAGTTATTTTGATTTTTGTATGTCCGTCTGTCCATCCGTCTGTCTGTCCGTTTATCCGTCTGTCCGTTCGTCCGTCCGTTCGTCCGTCCGTTTGTCCGTCGTCGCGATAATTCGAGAACTCATGTACTTAGAGAGCTGACATTTTTAACATGGACTTTAAAAAAAAAAGCAAAATTAAGTTCAAAAATGGGATAAATCGGGTAACACTTTCGTGGGGTTGCCGTACAAAAATTTCGTTTTTCACTACATATTTGGATACTACCTGAGAACGCATCAACGTAGAAACTGAAAATTTTGTACATAGTGTTTTTATAAAAATAGTAAATATAATTTGAAAAATGGAGTAAATCTGGCAACCCATTCTTGTTGTTGCCATATAAAAATTTCGGATTTTTACGTATTCTGTGAAAACGATCATTCCTAATGTATTATATTTGTAAATATGTATATATTTAATTTTAATGCACTGAAAAGTTCTTCAGAATATGAAATTCTATAAAATTGGTTATAATCATTTTTGCTGTGCGATGAACCGTTCCAGAGAAATATTTAAAAACCACTTCAAAAATCAAACTTGCGCAGATGGGTGACCATACGAAATTACAAACGAGCATTCATCTAGCTAGGGTATCATAAGAATTGGTCTTAGGTCGGTTTCATATTGGTAAGCGGTGAGCGGTGAGCGATGAGCTGTGAGAGGTAAAACACCGCTTAGCCAGGCCGTCGCTACGAAAGTTTTCACATTGAAGAGCGTTGAACGGTGAGCGTTGAGCTGTGTCGCCGAGCGGTGTTTTCACAGCTCAGCTGAACTGAGCGGTGAGCTGTGGCTGTGCGCGTTGCCCATTAGTTGTGGTGTAATTAAGTTTTATATAAAGTCTTTCCTCTGGACTTGAAGTTTGTTGCTTTTTTTCTGCAGGCGATTTGTAAGTTTTATTAAAATATCTTAAATTCACGACTCCAACCGGTTTTTATTTATTTTAAAAATTGCTAGTCTTTTTCGTTTTCTTGCTAAAATCAACCTCTTTAACCGTAACTTATCGAGTAATACCATTTTTCTCATAAGCCTTGATACCATTACGCGCTAAAAGTTACGATGCAATTAAAATCTAAAGCAGATCAATGTGAAAGCTTTGCTGCGTATCGCGCACCTCTCAACGCTCACAGCTCATCGCTCGCCAATCTGTGGGCGGCCTTAGACTAATTCCAGGTTTTTTACTTGTTTTTCCTTAAAATAAAATAAAATAAAAAAGATTAAGAAAAAGGTATAAGTTTAAAAAAATAAGAAAAGGTAAAAAAATATAAAAAAAAATAAAAATAATAATATAAGAAAAAGAAAGAGTATCTTTAGCTAGTCTGCTAATATTATATAAAAATAATCAATTTTGAGAGGTTCGGAAATCGGATATTTTACATGACTGCAATAAGTCAATGTCTGATTTGAGTTATAGAGCTGGCAGCTGTACACAAAACATATTAAGCAACATTATTGTACTGAATATAATGAAATTTCAAAGGAAATAATCTGTATTCCATTATATTCCCAGGCATGGTTTCTTGACATATTTTACTTTCCCATTATTCCCATTTGCATACGTAGTAACAGTTCCTCCAGAAGCGCAATTCCGGGTACAATACATCAAGACCAACAGACATCTACTGTCAGAAGCCTTAAGTCCAACAATGAAATTCTCTTCACCACAAGTCCCAATAAGAAACTAGAAATAGAACAATAAGCGTTGGATATGCATCATGCCACAGGTTATTTAGGACAAAACTTGTTAATCGCAAGGAAGTTTTTTTTTTTTGTAAATGTATGTAATTTTTGGTATGCATTTAATTTTAAATATTAAATATAAAAAATTAATTTAATATTTAGAGTGTAGGAAAATTAATATATTTTCACACGTATTCCATGTCCTTATCAGTTGTCCAAGATAATACTAAAATATCATATGACATCCCCTGACATATGTATGTGTAAATTTCTATATCACACACATAAAAATTTAAAAATTAACTTAAAATCTAACCAAAAAACAAGCTATAAAAAGCCATAGAAGTTTTGTTAGTATCCTTGATTGTGCCAAATTTTCAGAAAACTTGCTGTTTGCTTTTTCCGGACCAGACTGAGATTTAAATTGGTACATCTTGTGTCTGCTTTGCTTGCCTTAGAAATGTATAAATGCAATTCAGTTTTGAAATATGCATGTGTGTGTTATATATATATATATATATGTATATGAGCATATATTTAAAACAGGAAAATCTCCAACACACAATAGATGACATTCTGGGCTTCAATTTTCAGAAGAAAAACATTTCCTTTACGAGTTGGATATACATATGTATACTTGTTGCTGATCCCAATATATACATCCGTACTACATATATGTATATATCTTGGATGCATTTGTATTATACATACATATATACATAGTTATAGTTAGATACATATATAATATTATTCATCTCGATTCTCGAGCGGTTTGTTGCAGCTTGCATTGGGGAAAAATTCAAAGCTTCTCTCACATGGTCTACATATACAGCTGTCCCTGATTTTGTAGAAGATAATACAAAACTGGAGTTTCCTGGGAGATATAGAGATACACACGTTGCTAACGATTTATGCAGAGAAGAAATATGAGAAAAAAAAAGAAAACGTTTCCCTTTTAGGAAACCCTATATCATTGCAAATGGGGAAATATGCTAGGAATTTGAAACCGGCAGAATTTCTAAATGCAAATGAATGCGATAATAGAGCCTTTTTTTCTGTATAACGGATAGGGGGGAATTTTGTAGGATTCAAATCAAAGAAAATGAATAAGAAAAGGATTTTTTTTTGTTTGATTTTATTTATTACACATGATCGAACAAAAAGTTTCGGTTGCATGATTTTCTTGTACACCATTTTAGACTAATTGAAGAAAGAAAAAGGAATTCAAATACGGGGGAAAATAGAAAAAAAAATTTTTGATTGATCAGTTAGCCTGAATTTCTTAGACGTCGAAAGTAATGCTAACAACTGTCTATCTGTTTTTTTTTGTGATAGAAACTAATTGCATTTCATGAGTTTTGGGGACATTTAGATGGAATACATTTTTGAGTCGCAAATTGGAGTGCAAATTGAATACAGGTTTTGCAAATGATGGGTATCACAGCAATCTAGTAGGTCTGAAAATATAAAAATTAATATTGAAATGGTGTATTTTTTATTTTTTTTTATCTTCAAAAAAAATTCAGAAAAGCCTAGACTGTCATAACGCGTTAGAGTCTTAAAACAAAAAAAAACGTTGTAAGAACGGGCAACTTTAGCTGTAGCCCGGTCGGGTTGGCGGTTGGCATATGACCTTGCATAAACCGCGCCAGCAATTTTATTGCTCCAGCCTTTAGGGAAGGGGGGTTACTGGTAGTCTAAATTCAAAATGGCGACCAAATTCCGCCGGTGCGTTAGCTGCCATCTTAAATTTAATGGGGAATAATTTTTGCTCAATTGTCGACCATTTTCAATTCTTCAACAAAGATGGTAAGGTCTTAAGTTATTGTAAATTTGATTCTCTACAATTTCAGTTATTACAAGTTTTATCGTGCGATCGATATTTTTCGAATTAAGCCGGAAAAAATTGGTGAAGTATAATTACCAAATTATCTCGTTTATTATTAACTTTATGACGGTAATGGACGGGAACAAAGAATGTATAGAATTACATTTCTTACAATTTTGATCTCTAGACGTTTTTCCTAGAACCAATATTTAAAGTCCTACGCCTATGGTAAAAGCACAGAGCAACTTAAAAAAATATATTTTGCGAACTCCTTTCCAGTAGGCCTAATCCACGTTTCATCGCTTGCAAGCTCGTTGCGCTTTCTGCCGTCTTCTTCCGATTGTTTCATGCAAGCATTAAAAATCCAGGCGATGTTTTTTTTCTTTATAAGCTTCAGACCTCTTTTTTCAAGATGTCGTTGTCGGAATTATTTGACTCTTGTTTTTTCGACGATGGTCCTGCCAAATTAACATCGTCGGTTTCCTTTTCGTAGATCTCCTGATATTCAATGGTGATGCTCGATGTTGATTGGGCAGGATTCTCGATTATATCATCATCTTCGTTGTCATCAAGCAGCTTCGGAAGTTCGACAACATTGTCGCGTGCAAGGTCGGATTTAGACTTGATAAAGCCCTAAATGGGGCCCTTTATAAGTCTAGATATTATATGTCAGCGCCAAATATGCTTTTCGGATACTTAGAAAGTTGAACTGAAATACAATTAAGAAGTATATATAGAAAGAATTATATTAAACTATAATATTTTCTTTTTTGCCTTTACCAGAGCAAAGTCACTGATGACATCATCAAATGATAAATTGCGTAGTTTGTCACTTTCTATGCAAATGAGACTGAGCGAACATAATTTATCTTGAGTCATTGTTGTTTTAAATTAATTTTTTATCAAAATATTGTAAAAAAAAAAATTCGGTAGAAAATATTCTTGCGTTAGTTAGGTTATGTGCGTCCTTATGTAAATGCACTTACCTGAAATGTAACTCCGTAAGGACACAAAAACAAACACTTTCCAAAATAATGTTAACAATAAAATTATCAAAGAAACACACTGTAAATACTACATAAATGGTCAGAAATATTATATCGTCTGTCGGCTCACTCAAACTACAAAAGGTCAGCGCATGCTCGAGTGTAGCAGGCCAACACAGGGAATCCTCGTGTTTATAGTAAAAATTTTTCGGAAAGACGAGCGCTAAAAAATTTGGGTGAAGAGTATGGGACGTTCCGGACGTGCGGTATTTTGACAAATAATGCTACAGTATATTTAAGTATATATGACAATTGCTCACTTGGATATTTTTTTTTGGGCCCCCAAGAAAGTGGGGGTCCTAAGCTATAGCTTGTGTAGCTTATACGTAAATCCTGTACTGGTCGGAAGTCTCACCACTACAAGTTTGGTATATAATTGAATATTTTAGTCCTGCTTTATGACACCCGCACGCTTAGCCACAATTTGTTTTGTATTTGCAAAAAATTGTTTTGAGCAACGACTCTTGTGCAAATGGTTATTGGCTCTAGCCCGCGGATAGTTTTTTTCAACCCCAATCTGTGGCATCCATATCGTACTTCAGCTACATTTGCACCTGTAAATACGTCCAGTTAACATTCTGTTCCACCGCTGTTGAGGTGGGTGGAAGAGTAGCTAGGTTAAATTTATTTCTATTGACTGATTTGGCGAAGCACTTGAATCGCAGAGTATCTAGCGATCTGATATCTTGGTCGCCTTCAAACAAGGCGATTAAAAGGCGTTCTCCAGCTGTTGCTAATACATGTCTGTTGACGCTGTGTTCTTGGAATAAATTCAGACTTGCTCCCAAATCTGGAGAGTATTGAAGAATTTAATTTTGCCGACATT
The DNA here is from genome assembly GCA_963924295.1 of Dioctria rufipes. Classification (NCBI taxonomy): domain Eukaryota; kingdom Metazoa; phylum Arthropoda; class Insecta; order Diptera; family Asilidae; genus Dioctria; species Dioctria rufipes. Next base: position 192,075,841 of record OZ002743.1, read on the forward strand.
GAATATAAAGGATGTCGTGTCGCATACACTAAAGGCGTGCAAGAACAATATGTGCTGAGCAACAGCTTGTCCGTACTTAAAACTCTCAAGTGAAAACAGTTATTCCAGAGTCCGTCCACCCGCCTGGTTTCTTACAGAAGATATTTTTCAAGTTACGACCCAACTCAGTCAACACCACGGGGAGGTCAATGTCCTCGCCGATGATAGTAATTTCGTCGTAATTAGCAGCTTCTTGAATAGCTGTGCCGAAAATGAAAGAATCAGCGTCTGTCGGTGCCTGCTGCGACATCTGGTAAAGTTCTTTTGAGAAGGTTGATAAGCCTGGCCTTATTTTTGCAATTTCCCAAAAATTTCTCCTACATTATAAAAGGGACGCTGCAGGCTCACTGTTATCCGTTACCCTTGCGACGACAGAAACGTTTAGGGTATGCTAGTCGCTTGAGTTGCGTTATGCATGCCATAGCCATAGAACCTTAAATATTGGCTGTTTTGCTATAAAGAGTTTGTGGTGCCTATTCTAATTTTCTGGTCATTATAGAGCTCAATTTTCGATTCTGAATGTAGCCCAGATGACTCGCTCTATGTACATATATAAAAAGGAAAAAAACTGTTCTTGAATTATGGAGGTCTCTAGATTTTTAGTGGTATTTTGAAAGACTGTTATACAGAAACTGCCATTTTTTTTACGTATTACTGGAAAAACTGTCGTAAAGTTTTAACTTTAGACACTTTTAATGCATTGAAAGTTTTTCGGAATGTAAAACATGGAATTAGTTGGAATAATTTGTCCCATCAGATGAGCTGTTCTGAAAATAAATGTCTGAAAGAAAAACTGTAAGCCTCATTAAGACTATGAAAAAAAAGCTCTATAAACAGTGTTACATAACTCACTTTCTTTTTGCAAAAACAAAAAAAAAAAAACAAAAAAAAACAAAAAAAAAATAATTCTGCAGTTTGCTCTTTTTGTTTTGCTGTCTCTATAGAGTGCAATTACTTATCCAGCCAAGAATGTCCCAGTAATGTACAATACTTACTTTATCTCTTCACTGGAATTTGACTAGAATATTGGTCGCCACTCAGATCTTTCTTTAATAGGTGCCTTAGTGAGGATCCCGTAGAAAGATATTGGGGTCATAAAACCCCAAAAGCTATTTGCCCCTGCCCCAACATCAAAATTCTATATACATACGTCGTTTTGTTGTACAAAATTGAATTTTTATGTAATTGAAGAAATATTGCAATTTCAAGTGCCAATTGTGTAGGAAAAAGATCATGAATGAGGATCAAACGTTATGATCTTGACAGCATTCTATATGCAACAAATTTAGATTTTCCTGAAACACAACTTTGGTGCAAAGCACATTCTTAATTATTTTCCAGATTGCTTGTACTAGTAAAATAGACAATTGCGATTATCAGAAATGTTTTTAATAATTAAATCTCCAAAAGATCGATAAAGAGCGAAGAGCGGTGATATCTAGCTACTCAGACATCAGACGAATATGAGTCCTCTTATCCTACCTAGACGGGTTACATAGCGTTATGCTACAAAAACAACCAGGTGATTTTATTTACTGGCAGTTGCAAGATGGAGCTCTGCGAACCCGTGCGAAACGGAATCTGACTACTTATAGACTGTGGTACGGATTTCGGGTTCTGTGCATCAATTCCCTTTAAAATAGATCTCCGCCTTTTTACTAAGGAAAGGAATATTCCTAGAGTGAACACACCTAGAAGACAGAACGAACAAATCTTTTAGAGTCTTATAATATGTCGCACAACAATATACCGACCCATTCTAACCTATGCCTTTGTGGTGTAGTGGAAAGTAATGGATATCGCCAATCATCGTAAGATATTGGAAAAAGTTCACAGACTATGCCCCCCTAGTGTAAGTGGCGTATTGAAGTCAACAAGTACTCGGACCCTTGAGGTCATTCTTGATATATACCCTGTGTAAAATTTTTACTTGAAGAAGGAGGTGTTAATTGCAGCGCTAAGACTGCACTCAACTAGAATTGGATTCGCTCTGGAACAATATTTCCATACGAATTTCTGCACTCAGTCGTAGCTGACATCAACAGGGACAGCGCTCACTTCATCGCTCTATGATGAAAGACAACTTCAAAGCGAAAATCCAATCTAGGTCAGAATTAGAGTCACATACTGTGCTTCAACCAGGAGAACCCCCATGTGGAAATGGCTACACGTAGGGGAATGTCGTCAGGGTTGGCCACCCTTTTGACTTTATCTCACAACTTCCGTGTAACGAAGAAAAAGGAATACTTTTGCTGAACATTGCAAATTGATTGGGTGAAAAGTCTTTAACAAAAATAGGCATTTAAAAAAATGAAATGCTGTCAAGGTCGACCAATCGACGAAATATGTGCTGAAATGATTGGAAATGACCTAGAAAAATTAATTGAATGACACAAAAAGATGAATTTGTTGCATTTTCTGTTTTTTAACAAAATTTGAATGGCACCATATTTGATATCGCATTTCCGACAAATGTAATAGTTCGTTATTATATTGGCGCACCTTAAATGCACTTTTCGCGTATTACTTTTTCTGCGCTTTTTTGGACGGGCAACTTTGCTTAGCTGGTGTTTTATTGTCGGACTTCGTTGAGATTGATGCTGGAGGTTCTTTGGGTAATTTCGAAGCACACAATTATAGTGGGCCAACCCTAACTACACATAATGGCCAACATTGACAGCAGGCGCCATTACTGCATTGCGTGATACCACAACCAAACACGTGGAAGGATTGAATTTTACTTTTGGTTTGTTCTCAAGCATGAACCACACAACACATTCACAATGCTTACCTTCTCCTCATTTCCTGCCCGTATTTATTGCTTCTATAAAAACTAGTTTGGAATTTCAAGCACAACATATACTTTGCATTCAGGCTCCAAATCTGTAATGTCACGCAAAGTTCGCTGTCACTGAGAGAAGTTTTTCCTTGCTCGCATATTCAAGGTGCTACTGGTCAAAACTGAAAAAAGTGCAGTTGGCCGACTTATACGACAGGCCAACCCTGAAGACATTCCCCTGCATCTCAAAAACTAGGTCACAGTTTTCTAGGAGGAAATCAAGGTTATCCAGGTCACAGCGATATAAGCGGAAATGAAAAAAAAAACGAAGATATCGCTTGGCTTTGTGCAGTCTTGGAGGTTTCCCTATACAAATATCTCACATCCAATATTTTGGATTAGGAAGACTACTAACCAATACAGCCGTATTTGGTTAAATGATCCAATGGGTAGAACTACAAAAAAACTTCGGAGAAAACCTAGCCTATAGACATTGAATGTCAATTGTTATATTTCAGGGTCACCTAAACAGGATGCATGAGACTTTTTGATAATCCTGTATGCATATGATGTGAAGAGGAATCCTAAATAGTGACTCACTTATTCTGTTTCTGTCTGGCTCTTTTCGGTAGGTTTTACAGTTTTCTTGGCTTACACTTTTTGGACGAAATAATGAAGTGAGTAGAGAAGGCTGGGAACCAATCCTAAATTTTAATAGAGCATGGCTGAGTTTTATGAGTAATAAATCATTAATCTGGAGGACGAACATTGGTCATTGTTGTGGTCTAAGTTCTAAAAACAATCTTTAGGTTTCTCAACCTATTTTCAATCCATTCATCCATCTCAGAGTTTTGAAATTGTATGCCTAATATAATCTTTTCGAAAAAATAAGGATCGGCTCTATAATAAACACATTTTTTTTTTTAAAAATTATTATTAATTGCTGAATAAAACTTAATACAAAAGTGTTTTTATTTGAAACTTTTGTTTATTGTTTGAAAAATCAGCAAATATTTTAATCACCCTATAACTGTTGTTGCCAATACTCTATTTGTATAGTGTGGCGATATGTTTCCGTGTAATCCTATATTGAAGTTTTATGAAATTTCTTTATCTTCAAAGTATACACATACATATGTTACAAATATAACAGTTAAACCCCGTTTTCATTTAACCCAGATTTATAACCTACAATTAAGTTGATTTTTCTATTTTTTGCATAGCACGACAAAACAAAAACCAAGAAAATCTTATTTAAAACATCTTAAGAACGTCGACTGTTAACAGATTTTCTCAATGAAACAAATGAAAAGCTTCCTTAATGCTAAATGCAGATGACTAGAAAGAGGATAATGAGTCCAGATTATATTCATTTTGCCGTTTTTCAACTTGATAAAATGTCGCGTTCTCATTAAGGTTAACTAAGCGCCACAATTGCTGCTTTCTAAAAGTTTTTCTCAAGTGGTTGACAATGAATGTCTCAACACGAGGTTAAAAAAAAAAAAGTTTAAAAAAAAGTTGACAGACAATTTTCACGCTGGATAACATTTGAGTGGGGAACTGGGATTTATTTCAAGTAGAGCAATTTTTTTTTTTAATACAAAGCTGTTTGTAAAAAACATGGCTATAGCGGTAACTTTCATTTCGAAAAGTCTTTTTTATTTTAACCAAAAAGAAAATAATTAAGTTGACTTTTTGTACTAGTAGGTAATGGTGGCAATGGTTCCATTCTAATAGAGAGAGATAGAATACAAGTAAAATTCATAGACAAATATGTCTATATTAATATACTACCTCATATCCTTATAACAACAACGATGACATGATTTCCAACTACTCTGATTATCCTCGGAATACTATAGTCTGCCCATAATAACTTTTTAGTAACAAACGAGGAATTTATGTTCCTAATTCTCCTACATATATATTTATAGTTGCCTGTGAGTTATAAATGCTTCACTTTACCATTTTCTGCTTTCCTGTTTGTCCTTTCTGTCTGATTAGCGCAACATTCATGGACATATGTATATATAGGATGACATACCATAGTTAAGCAATGTGCACGAGTATACCAGGACTGTTAAATTTTCAAGTTTCCTGCAGAGAATAGTGTCAAAAGTTGATGGACTGATATATGTATATATATATGTATGTATGATTCTGGTCTCCTATTTAACATCAATTTATGTGAAATATTTGAAATATTAATTTACGACAGTACAAAATTGAATTATCATCCATAAAGTTCTTCCATTTCAATTTCATGTAGGTGTATAGCCTGAAATTCGTATACACAATTTCGTAGCTAAAATGTACATAATGAAATGTGATTATAAAATTTTTGATGTACATAAGTACATAATTGCATTTCCGTTTGATGAGAACATCTATATGAATTTTCTCATAGAGTAAAAGTTAATTTTGAAATATTTTCCAGAAGTTTAAACTGATTGAAGATAATCAAAAATTTTCAGATTTGTATTGTTCTGTTAATTTATGGAATTACTCAAGGCGCAATTTTAGGAACTTTATACTTTTCATCATTATTTTTCGGTGTTTGTTTGTTTTTTTTTTATATTGCTTAAGAGATATCCTATGATGCAAAGCACACCTTGGCAGGAAGGAGATAGGGAAGAACGGATTATAGGATATGAGGAGAATGGCGGTGGTGCCACTGTATGTCGTCCTTAAACTTCTGCAGATTGTATGCCGGAGGAAAAACAGAAGATGGTAAACTGTTTCACATTCGCACTGTTCGGGATAAAAGAGCATCACGGAATTTTACTGTACGGCCGAAGGGTAAAAGGATGGGCGCGGTTTGCAGCGGGAGTATTGCGTGCAGGAATCATTCAACACGCGATTAGACTAGATATTTCATCAGAACATTGACCATGCATGTAGCGATAAAGGAGCGAAAGGCATCCAACATTGTGGCAGTTCTCGAGTGAGTCGATATGAAAAGCTATTGCCACATCGCCAATGAGCGTGAAGTTTCTCTTCTGGACAATATCTAACGAAGCTAAAGCTGTACGACCAACCCCAGTCTATATATGGGAATTGTATTCTATTCTAGGTCTAATGTATGACTTGTAGAGAAGCGCTTGATTTGATTTTTCGTACATCTTTTCAGAAATCCAAGACATTTCGATGCTTCTTTGGCAAGACAGCTTTGGGTCTTAGATGCATTGAATACGACGCGATTCGCTTTGCCTCAAGCGAGGACTGTGGTTATTTACAAAATTAATTAACGTAGATCTAGAGTATCGATACGTAAAGCTTTAAAAAGCCCCATGTAAAGCCTAACTTCAGCGCTTACATACTCGCATCCCGCTCCTCCTTTCCATTAAGTAATAGAATTTTGCTGACAAAGCTTTTGATAAAATTCCGAAATATAATAGTAAGAACTCTGCTAGAAAGTTAAAAGTAAAAAAGTTCATTAGATATCGGGGTTTTGTGTGATTTTAGTAGCTCTGACCTTCTGTTGAAAAAAATATGACAAAAAGTATAAAATACGTAAAATAAAGTAAAGCAATTACAGCCCGTAAAACGTAAAACATATTCTATTAAATCTCAATATTTGATAGGTATTGAAATTTTTTGAGTTTTTCAAAACAGATTTATTTTTGAGAGCCCGAAAAATAAAATAATCTAGGAAAAAAGCATAAAAGTAAACTCTTAAATTCTGTAGACAAACACTAAAATCGACTCAATGTTTCTTCTTTCCAATTTTATTTTTAATGCACAAGATCTCCATATTCTGGATCTGGGACCATGTGCAGAGCCTCGCCAACGACTCACAATGTCTATTTTCTTGTAAACTAAATTAATGGCAATTTCATTTCCTTGTAGAGATTAGATTAGGGAATTAAGCGGGCCAGAGGCCTTTGTACTGCAGTTATTCATTGGCTTATTTTTTGGGTGACATTTTTTTGAAGTAGGCAGGCGTTAAGAACATAAGCCAGAAGCCCGGAATCTACAATGGCCTCGCATTCACATAGGTGGGTGATTTTCCTATCCGTTGTATGTGTTTGTTAAGTTTGCAGTGTCCAATTAAGACTCCTGTAATGATTATGAGTTGAATCCTAGGTAGCCTTAAAGTATCCAGGGTCTTCTTTGGTGAAGGTCTTTTAATGATTCTATTTTTGTCTTGAGAAAAATGAAAATGAAAAATCATATGACAAAAATTTATCAAGTTCAATTTAGGTGTGGATAGTATTTTGACAACAAAATTGCCAACCGAAAAAATCTTGATTTTTTTTTTAAGTCGGTAAAGAGCAAGAAATCTCAAAATTAAAATTTTTTAACTCATGATATTCCGAATCTTATAAATCTTTTCTTTTTTTAGAAATTCTTTGAATTGTTCTAGAAGCTTACAAATTGCGACAAGTACAATTGCACACCATCTGCGTAGAGGTGAATGCTCACATCGCAAACCATTAATAAATAGGCTGAATAATAATGGGCCTATGATAGAACCTTGAGGCACTCCTCGTATTAACGGTAACGGAGTGGATATTATATCATTGAGTTTTACAATGGTATCAAAGGCTTTTGAAAAATCTAGAAGCACTAAGGTTTTGAATTTGTCCTGATCTTATCACTTCTGATGTCAGTGGATATCTTTAAAGTAGCAGTTTCATAACCTGTGATGCGTCCTAAATTCGGATTGCCAGTAGGTCAATAAATTATTTTTGTCCACGTGTTCAAAAACTTCTCGGTACATTAGTTTTTCGACCACTTTAGATGGATGCTAATTGGTCGAAAATCATCTGGAGATTCCCCTAAGATTTCTTTTGAATTGGAAGAATATTAGCAACTTTTCAATTGGAGGGAGAGGAGGATGAGGACCAGCATGACTTAACTATATGAAGAATGTAGAGATGACGGAATTTAGTTAGGATTTTCAAATTTCGTATGATTTTAGAAATCTTTATTACGTAACGTTGCTGTCCAAATTAGTATTTAAAAAAAAAAAAAAATTTAAATATTTATACTATGAGTCTAAGATGTTATCTAATTTTCTAAATATACTTGAGATGTTTCAAAACTCTTTAATTAATATTTGTTAAGTTGGGTGGTATTTATCCGAACTATTTCCTCAGGATTTTTTCGGTATAATTTTTCGTATTTTTTTATTTTTCTTTCACCCTTACCCGAACGGATTATTAAAAAAAAATCTCCATCTAGCTTTCGTCATAGTATTTTTTGATAATTTTTTGTTTTTAAATAAAATTTTGGTTACTAAATGATAATAAACCTTTTGCAAAAAAAAGCCTAATAGCTATACACTTTTCATTTATTGGACTTTGGGTTCTATTTTTATTTTTACTAGTTTAGCTGATAACAAAATGTTGATAAATTTTTTGCAAAGCATGTGTATTTTGTTTATAATGAATTTTAGCATAGGATAATTCACTGAAATTTAGGAAATATGAGGGATGGATTTTGTCAGAGGGCAAAGCAAAAAAAAAAAAATATTAGAAAATGTTTGATAATTTTTAATTTTTCTTCTATTTGCTGCCCCACTGACATGTGTATAAATTGACTGACTGATCTCCTGTTTCATGTGGCACCAGTTGATTTCAGAAAGTATGCTCTCCCTGGCGCTGTATTTAAATGATTTGGGTATTTATTTATATATGCATGTAAGTGGGATTTACCGAATTTACCACAATAGTATTTGGGAATATTTGTATTGTTAAATTTTAATTATAAAGCGAAGGAATTGTTTTTTACAAGGCTGTTTTGCTTGGAAATACCGCTGAATCTTTACACTTCAGTAGGAAAGTATATACATGTCAGTGGCCTGCCCAAATGCGTTTTGTAGTAAGATTTGAAAACCCCAAAAAGGACGCACTTCAATTATTTCACACACATACATCAATTATCTACATGCAATTGCCCAGCTAACATTACGATACGATATAAGTAGAATCGAACACGATTCGTTAAGGTGAACTAAGACTACGATCTCGAAGTCGTTTTCGATTCGATATCGATCCGAAAAGGAAATAAAAGGAACGCTATATCGATTCGCAAAAACGACTCGATTCCGAGTCGTTTTATCGAAATTATCTCGAACTTTTGGAATATATTTTGATTGCATTATAATAGCCTTATATACTCGAGGTTTCTTTGAAAAAATGAATCGATATCGAAACGGATCAACGAGTTATTACCTGTTACACACCTTAGACAGAATATCTTCAGAATGATTTCATTTATCATCTTCTTGAAGTAAAATTAAAGGAATTTGTTGTTGTCTTTGATTGGAGATAGCATGATTTTTGCTGAGAAAAATAATATCATTTCTCTGACAACAAGCATCACTTTCGACTAGAGTCAGCCAGAAATGAAAAAAATTTCTGAAATGCGCAGAGTAGGTAAAGCTTCGAGTATATTTAGTTAAAATGAAAAATTATCGAAAAATCATATCAGGCAATTTGTTTTAAGTCAAAGCATCCAGTTCATCTTGGAAAAGCGAAATATTCTCAAATGATGGATTTTATTTACTTCCGAAACTATTTCTTTCCTACTCTTTCCTTCTTCGAGAATTCTTCGCTGGGTGCTTTTGAGATCTTAATTTCATAAATATTACTCCACATTTTGTACATGGTAGGTATAAAATTAATAAAAATTAATTTCAGTTTTATAATTTTGACCTTTTCATCTTCAATTTGTTGATTTTGTCAAAATCATTTTCTAAAAACTGAGTCGCTTACAAAAAACAAAGGACCCCTCCTTTATACTTTTAGTATACAAAAAGTGAAGTGAATATATTTTAGAATATAAAATTTTATTCACACTTAAATAAATTGCACTGCTGAGAAAAAAAATTGTTGATCCGTCGATTGCAACACGAAATAAAAGACTTAAGCATGCAGAAAATCGATATACTGCGGAAAAACTGCCTGAATTTTCTACACGACTCCACTGAACTGTATTACAATAACAGGTTCAGTGTATAATTTGAGGATGATTGAGACACAAATTATATTTGATAAAATTTTATTCCATTTTTTTAATTATTGGAAATTTATGTGACAACTGAACTCTTCTTCTACGTAAGTTATAGTTACTTTGGGCGTTAAGGCTTATCGGGACAAACCGTCTCAATTACTACGCTATGTAGTTGCTACGATGTAATCGCCGGAAGCGGTAGCTGCTGAGTTATAGTTGCTTCTAGAGTGGATATTTTGGCCTAGCACCTAGTCGTCCCTATGACGACTTACAGGCTGTGAATGTTCTGCTGCTTCAATGAAACCACGTGGAGCGGTAGCTGCCACTTTAGAGTTGTTTGCAGTGTACTTGCTTTGCGAAAATGGTAAAGTTATTTACCACAGGAATTGCAGACTTGAGAGCCTGAAATGGTTGACCTAGAGCCCAGTCGTCCGCATGACAACTTGGCGGTTGTGGGTGTTCTGAGGTCGGATAGGCTATCTTATAACCAGGCTGGAATGGTTAAATCTGGGGTAATCTTTCTGACCAAGTTTACTATCAAGTCAAGTTGACTAGTTTTCTGCCTGCAATTAGGGACAATCCCTTGGAATAGGTTGTCTATAAATAACTGTCACCATGGACAGTGGTAATTTTTGGACATAGGTTACCCATATTGATGAATCCGGTAGTGTTATATTGTAGCAAACCTTTTGCTATAGGTTACAACAAATGCACGAGTAGTGGACGATGAATTTTGTAGATGTGTTAATCTGCGGAAGAATGTACTAATAATCCTAATGATGGAACTGGGGCCCCTGGACTAAGTAAAGAAATATTTATTTGTTTCAAGTGATTCAGGAGACATGGGCGAATCTTCTGAGATGACATTCCGTTTGCTGTGCATGAAACTACGCGAACCAGTAGGATCTATAATAACAATAGAGGTTCCTCGGCAGATGAATACGAGTAGATTGAATGAATAGAATGAAGATGAATTTTTTTTTTTTTTTTATTTGCTCTGTTTTGAAATTGCTTTTCTTAGTAGATCTACCAAAAGGACATTGATATCAGACTAAATGCATTATGTTTTATTTTGTTTTTTATTTTCACAAAATCAAAAGCCCACCTATCTAGGTCTTTCTGTGTTCAGCAAAGTGTTACTAGATGGAAATTTAGAATTTTCTTAGGTTTATAAAGTGGTTCTAAAAGTATTCGGAAATGTTAAACTTTCGAAAATTCGAGTAAAACTTTTTAAAAAAAAAGAGGTATTATATTTTTAATATTTTCAAATATGTAGTTATATCGAAAAATAATTCTACTCAAATTGTATTGAGTTCCATCCCAACTTTACAGTTGTAATAAAATACTTTATAGAAGTAGAGTTTGTATGCGTGCACGTATGTATGCGTGGTTTGTGTCTACGATAAATCCTCGTATTCATATTAATGAAGCTGCATATAATTAGTTAAAATTGTATCTCTTGTCTGTCACCTGAGTTTTCATAAATACAAAAATCCAAATAAAAATAAAATGTGAATTCATCTCGTTTCTCTACAAAATATCAATTTAATGTTATTAAATAATTCGAAGAGTGGAAATCTCTGACTTTTTTTTTTTATATATATAAACAAACACACTATCTCTACATAGGATTGCATCTGTGCCAGCCCAATGAATTTTGATTTATTTATTCCTTTAGGCCATATTTATTAATGTTTTCATATGGACAATTCCAATTGATGACTTCTCACAAATCTATCCGGGGATATAGAAGCAATCCTTTGACATTATATGCAAATGCCTTGCCACATTCAATGTTGTTGCTTTTTTGTCGGCATCTGCAGAGTTGCAACTGAAAAATTGATGCCAATCTATGATGGATGTTTTGTATGATTTGAATATTCATGGATTTCAACTGTTGAGAATTTTTTTCTTCTTTTTTTATCATCTAGAAATTAAATAAAACTCTGGAGAGTAGGTATTTATGGTGCACTAGAATGTATGTATAATAGAACTGTAAAGTGACGAATCAAAAGGAGTTTTTTGTTTTTAAGTGTAACAAAGTTTTATTTATCGTCGAGTAAAATATTGAGTGAAAATTATTGTAATGAGCTAAAAATAATAATGTTGCAGCTGCGATTATATGTAAAAATACGAAAAAACAAGTTTTTGTTTACCATAGCGACATCTATTGGAATTTGCAAGTTTCATTGTAGGTCTTATACTGACATCTGCTGGAGAATTCATAATAGGTGTGAATTAATTCTTAAGAATAAACAACAACATGAAGTGGAGGATCCTTAAACTTAAACCAGTTATCTAAAAGAAGAAGAGAAAAGGCATAAAATTGAACTAAGCGTTAAAGATAAGCTCCAACGCCCTAAATATGTCAAACTATAGGATTCGAAAATCATCGAGGAAATCCATTGAAGAAAGACAGTGAAGAAATCGAAGGCGCAAACACTCTTGACTGGATTTGACTTGAATTGAATGGATTGTAAAATGAATATGACAAACAAAACAAAAACACGAAAGATGGCTCATGCAAGGTGATTTTGGGCCATATGAACAGATGAACAGTCAGACATTTAACGTCATAGTATATGGTTCACTGACATGAGGTAGGAGGCTGAATGCAGAACTTGGTGGGAAATCCATGCTTTCTAAGGTGTCTAAGAATATTCAGGTTATTACTGCGATAAAAAAAAAAAAAAAAAAAAAAAAAAAAAATCACCTCCCATAATCTATTCTATATCAAGTCTATTCGCGTGTACTGAAAAACCACACATTGCTCAAATGCTCATGCGTATGTAGTTCCTGCAATTACATGGTTGTCACAATTGAACAGATGAAGGGAGTCATTTCATTCTGGGGTAAAAATGATCGTGACAAGGCAGGTGAATGCATGGCCCTAAGTTTTGGATATAAATCTACAGTCTAATTACATACAAACTATATCCCTGTGGTCCAAAATTGAGTCATTTAGAAAATATAATATACACGATGGGTTTTGAATATTATTTTGAGGAAAATCACCGATAGTTAGTTTGCAAAATATATGATTTTTTATTTGATTTGTTCGACGTTTCTGGTCCAAACGCGGCCCTCATCAGGAGCTCTATATAATATTGCACATAAGTTCAAGTCTTAAAAGCCCCATCAAAAACATAAAATCAGCTGGAAACTTTATCAGCTGTAAAGTCATCAATAATACATATATATAATTTGAGTGGCGACCCTATAAGAATTCAGGTTTCCGGAATATTGTATGGCACCGATGCAACTGAGATGGATATAACTAGTAGAACCGGCTGGAGTTCATTAGAGTATCTCATACTGAGTTGTAGGAAAACGTGAAAACAACATTCGAAGTTGCTAGAGAAGAACTAGTATAAACTAAGTGTGGATCACAAACTACAGCCATTCTGTGCATTCATAAGAAATCAATGGATATGATTTCGAAAAACTTGTATAAAGCTTTTCAAGTGAGTACTACTACTAGACCTCCTTCTAGCCACGCATCTTTCCACGATATTATTAAAAACAAAACAAAAATAGTTCAAAATATAGTCCGGTCTGTGAAATATCTGGATAAAATCCTCGAAAATAGACAAGTTAAGGATGATTTCCGATTCCATTCTGAACATGTTAATTGTCAATCAAAGTTATGGCAAAATGGCAATAATGAGGCAAAAATGAAAGCAAAAGAGGCAAAGGAGAAAAACAAAAATTGTATAAGAATTATTTTAATTGCTATTCATTTCCTATACTAGAGCAAGAATTATTTAAAAGGGCTACTGTAGAAAGAGGGTTTTGAACTAACTCGAAATAGTTGAAGATTAACAGCCACATTAGAAGCACCTTTTATGGTTTAATTTCATTGATGATCTTCTAATAAAACTCATTAGTTCTAGTTACGCTGTCTACTAGATATACAAGGGATCTAGCTGCCACTTTTTGTGTGACCTGGAACCTTAATTTAATAACTGATTATATTTTACCATCTCATTGTCACACATTGAATTGGCATGGTGGCCAATAACAAAGGAAGATGAAGTTATTGGAAATACTGAAAATCTTTAAAAGGAACAGTGAGATATATTGATAGGTCGATATTCTCGATTAGTTCTATTGGGAGGACGTTAGCTAACCGTGTTTCAATACAGTCACAGTTAATACATTTGAATCACCAATTGCTTAATTTTCGATCCCTATACGAAGGTGTTGTCAAAGATTCGTTTTGAGCCTGATACCAACATTAAAAAAAAAGAATTACGTTAATGACATATTTTCAAATAAAAGCCTATAAATTAAATAATAATTACTCTTAACTTTACCATCCTCATAGACAACTATATTTATACACAGGAAGGATCAACCTACATACATATATATACATACAACCATAACTTCTTGGACATATTTGTGAGGGGTTGGTAATAATATAGTGCAACCATATTCTGGATGGGAAAACTTCGTCTAAAAATAATCATCATCTTGTTGCCATCTGCAAGAAAATGAATCTCCTATAAATCATAAGAATCTAATTTTTCCAGACGTCGTCGTTCGGTAGTGAGACTAATGAGAGAATTTGCGAAGGAAGCGAATTGCAATTTTAATGAATTTATAAGTTGAGGAGTCTCCTCCATTTTTTTTTTTTTGTTCAGTATTTTATATGGAAGTGGCATAAAACACTTCTCTGTCAAGATGTGGAAGGAGAAAACTTGGCAGTACAAAAGGTTTGAAAACTGTGTTTCAACGAATAGGGTATGATGTTCATCGTGGCATAATTGTCTATTATGCTATCATCACACCTCACTAAAATCATGAAAACGTCTAACATATTTTAAAGATTTAAGAACGTCCAGCTAAGACAGACAAGTAGAGACTTGGTAACGAACATTATGGTGGCGGTAGAAGATTCTTTTACCTAATGAAATTTCATTTAAATTTCACGATAATGTCCATCTTTAGGGATTTCTTTGACGAAGGAAGGATAATCTTGTAATTAATGAGAATTTTTCTGTAATCAATTTTCTTCCATTAGTGCAGTTGATGAACGTTTCTTTGATAGGGATATCTCTTGGAGTGGAGTGTTTGCAAGTATTAATTTTAAACGACAACGCTAATATCATCGGAGTAATACATAACTGTCGCATTTTTGTGAGTTTGTATTACCTTTTCGGTTTTGGTTTTATTTCCTATTTTTCTAAATACCTATTCCTTGAACATTTAAAAAAATATTTTACCATATCGTATACTTTTTAAAACTACTTTTTAATTTAATCTGAAAGTACAACTGAACTTGGTAATTCTATAATTCGCAAGCTGATCGTAATAAAAAATTAAGTCGGAGCAGCATGAGCTTTTTTCACTTTTTATTACATACCTAGTCAATCCCAGGAGATACTTTCTAAAATCGACCTTTTCGACGCAGCGATCACAGAGGTCTCATCAGTATGGTTATCTCTGATCGTCTATAATACGGTCAGCCAATTACCCATACAAATACTTTTTATCAAAAGCTAGTTTGAATCACATGGTAGCAATTGAGTGATCCTATTGTCGAGCTTCTATGGTAGGCGATCAGAGGTAACCATACTGATATGTAATTACGACAGTTTTTGATCACAACGACATCTATTAATTATTAGTAAAGGCATTCGCATAGTATAACCGCACACGATATTCCACGAGAAAACAGACAGTTTTAGTATTTTATGAAAAGGAGATAGAGAGACTGGCAAAACCTATTATGTTATCATATAGGCAGCTGTTGTAAGATTAAAGTTAAGAGTAGGGGTAACTAGATCATTAGGACCATGCAAACACCATGATCAGAGTTGATCTACATATTATGCCCTCCCTAAAAGTGGTTAGGCAAAATCTACTCTTTTAACAAGCTCGATTAATGCCTTTGGAGTTCGATTGCAAACCTTGTTTAGAAAGTTAAGTAAATGCTTTTACAGTAATTTGCAAGCTTGGGACACTCACCTATAATATTGTTTCGAGAGTAGCCTTAGTTTTTTATTCAAAAATCAAAACACAATATTTCATTTCAGATATAATTTACAAGTTCTTTTTATTTTACTGTTTACTTTTATAAAACTCATAACCAATCACCAATCAATTGTATTTTAATTATCGCTAGTACTGTAGCTCAAATTATCGGAATCCAAATAGTTTACTACGTTCACCTAACTGAGTGCCTTTCTTTATTTTTCTGTGGTTGGAATAGAAGGAATAGAATGCTGATCACGTGGTACAAGAATATTGGAAACAGAAATTATTAAGTAAACAGAAAATATTAAAAATTTGATAGTTGTGCAGATTGCAAAACAATACTCTTGTTTTCAGGTATTATTATAGCTGTGTTCTTTTGTGTATCTTGTTCTAGAACTCACATACATATACTGGAGAGAACAAATTGTTCTGTCGATTGAAGCGAACTATTTGCACTGTTCGCTTCATTTATACATCTTCTAAGAAAATGTATGAGGCGGTCTTTTGTGTATCTTTTGTACTGCTCTGTTCTGCGGACACAAAAGAACACAGCTTATATGTATAGATGGAACCCACACGAAATAGCACTGCAATTAAACATAACTGTTGTTGTTGGCTGTCATTTTCTTAAATTGATGCTTGCGTTTTGACGTTTGGTAAAAATGTATTCCATTTATTCCATCTAAGGAGGTAGATTAAAAAGAATACATTCGGAGTACACCATTGGAAATAAAGAAACACAGAATGGATAAAGAAACACTTTTGGTGCATTCTGAACGTTCGGAATGAATAAAGAAAAGCACTCACTGTCTGGCGCTGAAAAGTGCTGTATTTATACTGTACAAATAATCCAGAATCCATTCCAGAAATATCGATTCTCCGAAACTAAAGATGTTTACTGTCCGAACCAATAGATGTCGCTTGTACTATTTTTAGACGTAATACGATTCTCCTAATTAATATTCAACATTTGCCTATCTTCTTCAAAAAATAACAGAAGGGGGTATGTCCAGTGACTGCATTAGTAAACAGCCTGATCGATTGTCTGTCCTAAGATCAACTACTTTGCGCGTCTGAAGAGAAGAGGGGGTGTTGTAGCTATTGTAAGTCGTGTTGAAAATTTGTTAAAGAAGAGGAATTTCATCAATGAGTATAAAGCAAAACTATCTTCATTCCCAAAATAGAATTGTTTTTTTTTTTTATATTGCTGCCAAGGCTCAGGGGACACTCTTTGATGCAGTAGCAAAGACTTGGTAGAGTAAGTAAAAAATCTAGAATTGGTCTAAGACCAACTCTTATGATACCCTAGATGAATGTTCGTATGTAATTTTGTGCGGTCAGCGGTCACTCCTCTCTGTGCAAGTATGATTTTTGAAGTGGTTTTTCGCATATATTTCTAAAACGGTTTGTTGAACAGAAAAATGATTATAACCAATTTTATAAGATTTCGTATTATGAAGAAATTTTTAGTACAATAAAAATGTCTTACACTGATCGTTTTCACAGCATACGTAAAAAACCTAAATTTTTATATGGCAACACCAAGAAGGAGTTGCCCGATTTAGTCTATTTTTGAAATTTTATTTGCTAGTACAATGAAAACACCATGTACCAAATTTCAGCTCGCTACGTCGACGCGTTCTCAGGCAGTGTCCAAATATATAGTGGAAAACGGAATGTTTTGTATGGCAACGCCACGAAGGAGTTGCCCGATTTATCTCATTTTCGAACTTAATTTTACTTTTTTTTTAAGGTCCGTGTACAAAATTTCAGCTCTCTAAGTATACGCGTTCTCGAGTTATCGTGCGCACAGACGGACAGACGGACGGACGGACAGACAGACGGACAGACGGACGGACATGCAAAAATCAGAATAACTTTTAATATTATGCGTGGGTGTCTAATCTATTTTGCTCTACGATCATTATTTCGAGTTGTTACAAACGGAATGACAAACTTAGTATACCCCATAGATTTCATCTAGGTTATAAAAAGAAGTAGGGGGTAGGGAATTGACGGTTATTGGGCTGCGTCAAGGATGTGATGGTGTCCATTTCACTTCTATGTTTACGGCTAATAGCTGGAGTGGGGGGAGGGGGAAAAGGATGGTAAACTGTTTCACATTCGTATTGTTCTGCTTATGAAGAATTTAGAAATTTCACTGAATGCCCAAATTTGATTTCAATGGTGGGTGGTTACAGCTCGTGTGATACGCATACAGAGAATTCCTTTGTAATATTGTGTATCAATTTTTTTAGTATCTTATGGCTCACACAATAATTTGAGATATATTGGTTGTCCATTTCTCAGAGTCCTTTATCAACTATTGCAAATCCTAGTAGAGTCAAACTGTATCTATGGTATGTACATAGATGTAAATCACGAAATCCTTTTAAATTATATCGGTCTTCCTATTTTCCCAAAACACCACTACATACATATATGTGTATAGTTGAATATAGCCATTTACGACTGATAGTAAAACAACAAGTCCCAGGGTCAAGTGGCCATAAGCAACTCAATTTTGGATGTAGTACAATTAAAGGAACAACGCCTAAAATAAACCTTCATCAGAGACAGAGGGACTAAACGAAAGCATATCGGATGGGCAATCAGATTTTATTATCTAGTGAAGGGATAGGATAACGCCAGACAACTCTATTGATTGGCGTTTAGTTTCCATGTGTCTAAGTATCTATCGTTGTTGCTTTAGATAATCTTTCGTATACCAACCACATCCTGTGAAAAGGGTATGACAGTAAGGTTGCTGATAATGTGGTGTAATAAAAGTTTTACATTGATAAATACTATAATTTCCGGAGGATTTAAGTTATCTACTTCTATACAACTATACTGAAGGATATCCTTTCAAAGTTGTAGAGATGGGAGACAGTCGTTTAAATATTCCAAATTTAATTCTTTATGTTGTTTTTTTGTTATCATGACAAGATACTCTGGTCTTTGGAAACTCCTCTGCAGAGATGTCTGCAGTGGTGGTTTACTATATACAGCTGGAAGACTAAAGCTCTAAATATTATTTGTATTCATGGGAGCTTTCCTTACAATAGGTAGTTTCTGTGTAGTGCATACAGTGTCGCCTTTCAAGTAGCTAGTTCCCGATGACCTCGAGATGTCGCTGCTAGATTCTAAATTCTGGCCTAATGGCTTACTGGTAAAACGTTTTGTACCTCGTCTGATTCGGAATGCATCAAAAAACCTAATGGATTTGACGGGGCGATGAAACTTTCGCAGATTAAAGACTTGGCAGTTTATTACCAGAATGTTCGTGGTCTACGTTCTAAAACACGTCGGCTCTACTTAAACTCTTTTAATATTCCTCATGATATTATTATTTTAACCAAGCCATAGCTTAACAATTACTTTTCGGATGCTGAATTATTGGACAATGACTTTCAAGTTTTTCGACGAGATCGTAATCCTGATGATGGTTCTGTGCTCGGAGGAGGTATTCTGATCGCGGTATTCCCAATCCATCCCTGTCTGAATTCCTGTGCATCAGTTTAACAGTTGGGGCTATAATACTGTACATTCTAGTAGTTTACATTCCTCCTGGTAGCCCTTCTGCTTCATATGGTGCTGTTACTGCTGCTGTGGAATATGTATTCGATCTGGCGCGGGACTCGGATAAGATTGTATTGTTTGGTGATTTTAATCTTCCTGCTGTTCAATGGCAGGTTTCTGATGATGATGTCTCCATCGTCCCCAGTACATCTTCTGGGAATGCGCATATCTTCCTGGATGCTATTGCCGCACTTGGTTTTTCTCACGTAAATGATATTAAAAATAATCGTAATAAGAGCTTGGACTTGGTCTTTACCTCGGATGCTTCGGAATGTATGGTTCGTCCGTATGATACATCATTGGTTCCTATTGATGCTTACCATCCAACTTTAGACGTGATAGTGGGGATTGATTGCCAGATTATTGGTATGTCCTCGATTGATAACTTCCCGACCTTTTACTTTAAGAAAGCTGATTTTAACCTACTTAATTCTAATTTATCTTCCATTAACTGGTCCTTTCTCTTAAATAATTATAATGTAGATGAAGTTACAGCACATATTTATAATGTTTTGTTAGATTGTTTAAAAGATTGTGTTCCATTGTCTAGTATAAGGAATTGCTCTTCGTATCAACGCTTGCGCAACCCCAGAAATAAGGCTTGGCGAAGGTTTCACCGGCCTCAGTCTTATGAAGACCTAAAACAATTTTTGTTATTGAGGAGCGAATTTCGTATTGCTCTTTGGAATGCCTATGATACCTACTTGTTTAAGATGAGGAATGTAATCAGATCGGATCCTAAACAATTTTGGCGTTTTGTAAATACCAAAAAGAAATCCAATAATTTTCCTCCTGTGTTAGTAGTTAAGAATAATACTAGTCATGATCCGTCTGTGATATCTAATTTCTTCGCTGATTACTTTAGTGAATCATTTTTAACTAATGACACTCAAATTGATTTTGCTTATTTTAATTACTTAACGACACTTCCTAAAGTTGATATATTCACTATTGATCAGAAATCTATTGAGGATTCCATGTCCAAGCTAAACCCAAGTTATTCCGCTGGGCCAGATGGGTTACCACCTATTGTCCTAAAGGACTGCAGTGCAACACTATCTTACCCGTTAACATTGCTGTTTAACCTAAGTCGTTTATTATCCCAATTTTTAAATCCGGTAAAAAGGAGCTTGTTACCAACTATCATCCTATCGTTAAAATGTCTTGTATTCTCAAACTGTTTGAAGCTTCTTTGTATGAATTTCTGTTTTTTCATTGTAGTAGAGCTCTTAGTCCTCATCAACATGGTTTTATGAAGGGAAGATCAACAACAACAAATCTGCTTCAGTTTACATCTACTTGTATCGAATCATTTGAGCGTGGTTGCGAAAATCATTGTATTTATACAGACTTCAGCAAGACTTTTGACAAGCTTCCACACTCTCTTCTGTTATTTAAACTGAAATTCTTGGATTTCCCGATTTGGTTGTTGAATTGGTTATCATCCTATCTTAAAGATCGTAAGCTTAGGATACAGTTTCTTTCTGCTCTTTCTAAGGAAATAACGGCTTACTCTGGTGTTCCACAGGGTAGCCATATAGGACCCCTGCTCTTCATATTATTCATAAATCATGTTTCTTATGTAGTCACCAAATGTGATGTACTAATTTACGCAGATGATTTAAAACTATAAATCTATCGATTCGTATTCTGATTGTCTTAAATTGCAGACGGACCTGGACAGACTTGTTGAATGGTGTACAAAGAGTTCTCTCTTTTTGAACATTAATAAATGTAAGCTAATCATTTTCTATCGTAAGCGAGTTCCTTCGAATGATGTCTATGTTATGAATGGTTTGTTGCTTTCGAAAATTGATAAAATATCTGACTTGGGGGTATTGTTTGACTCTAAACTCACTTTTAACCTCCACATTGATCATATTGTTAGTAGAGCGAACTCAATGTTAAGTTTTGTAAAGCGCTGGGCAAAGGAACTTGATGATGTCTACATTACTAAAGCTCTCGTTACCACTCTTGTTAGGCCCATTTTGGAATATGCTAGTCCTGTCTGGTCTCCCTCGTACAAAAATCGCACAGAACGTATTGAGAGCGTGCAAAGGAGATATTTACTTTTTGCCCTAAGAGGTCTCGAATGGAGGGATAGACTTCATCTTCCTCCTTATAACGAAAGATTCAATTTAATACACATTCCTACTCTAGAAACTCGTAGGAAAATATGTGACATAAGCTTTATTTTTCAACTTATGAAGGGTGACATCGACATTCCTTTGATGATTAATAAAATTAAATTCAATTCACGAGCTCGACACTTACGATCGAATAATTTTATTTACTTGTTCTCCCATCGCACCAACTATGGGCACTTTGAGCCAATGTCTAGAATGCCGTGTACTTTTAATTTGAATTTTAATTCGATTGACTTTCACATCAATAAGTCCCAATTAAGAAAATTTTTTAAAAATTGTTCTGTTTTATAGCTTTTACTTGGATACTGTTTTTTGACCATTGTAGCTAGCATTTTTAGCGAAATAAAATAAATAAAATAAATACTGGAACTATGGCTTTTGTACTGGTGTCACCATAGCATATACAAATTTTTGTCAGAGTTAGAGTTTTTATTTTTACCGAATATTAACTGTTGGTCAATAATCAGAAATGAGGTGAAAGGCAAAATAAAGTTAAAAAGAGGCGAAAACTGTTAAGATCTTTATTTGTTGTAGCACAACTAATAAAGGTCCAATTATGGTGGAAAACTAAATTTAAAATTTACTTCTGGAAAGGGTTGATAAGAGTTGGATTTTTGTGAGTATGTTTCTCAAAATTTATATTTTTGTATTTAGAAAAAAACAAAGCCTTAGTTGCAGGTGGTGCTAAATTAGAAAATACAGGCATCATTCAATCCCAAAAAAAAAAAAAATTATTAATGGAGGGGAGAATGAACCTCATTAAAAATTCAATCCGATGTAAATACCTGGATGGACTAAATAAACTTTTATAACAAAAAATAAGAATTTGAGTGAAAGTGTTCACAAATCGATAACAGTTCCCCGCTAGATATAGACTTTTATAGATTCTATTTACACGTTTCATTTTTTTGCAATCTGCCTCATGAGCAGGAGAGTAAGAGCCTGCATCAGTACGTTGCCTCTGCTGGACGAAATTTTTTAGTTGGATAACGGATGGGGGAGGGAAGGCAGGAATGAAGTGCAAGTTAAAATTTGAAGACATCATAAACAGCTCTTGAAGCAGCACGGAGTTTTACTGGCTATTGTGAGTCACTTGATCATTGCTGCTTCAAGCATTGCAGTGTAAAGTTGTTTCGAAACTTGCTCTATCAACTATAATGACCAAGTTTAGACAAGTCAGTGTACTGCCTCTGCCGCATGAAAACTTTTGGGTAAGATGGAAAGAAGGGCAACCCAAAATCTGTAGTCAGTAAACGTATCACTCCTGAGGCAGGAAATTTGTCATTAGTTGTTATTGATCTTACAACAGCATGAAGATAGCTATATATTCTCATTGGAAACCAATTTTTATTTGTGTCAGTAACTATGAGACAGGGGCAGACAGAAAATAAGATATGCCACCCACAAACTGAAACATTTTCAGTTACACCATAGTGTAACATTTTCCACCATAGTGTAGCAAGAAAAAAAAATTAATAAAACAATTAAGAGTTGTGCTGCTGGCCTTGTGCCCGAATTTGGATTTGTTTTCATAATTTTGTTGTTATTCTCCACCGGTACACAGATTGTGATTTTACTCCAGTTAACTTTCCATGGTTATGATTTATGGAGGAGAACAAAAATTTAACAAGAAAAATATCCAGAAATAAAAAAAAAACTTCCTAATCGCACTTACATAATTAGTTGGTGTGAAGTTAATTTCTATATGATTGTACACCATATGTTGAGCCCTGGAGGAAATTAAAAAAAAGCATAGGCTACGCAAAATAATTATAACTTCAATTTAATTTCAATTATGATTTGGAATTTAATTTCTAATATTTTTTAAGTTTTATATAGCGAAAAAGAGTCTGTATGTCGAGGTTTGTCAAAGTTACAATTTCGAGCCGGCGTTTTAAGGCAAGTGCTAGATGTTTTTTTTTCCCGGACGGGATTCGAACCTACATTTGTTAGAATCGGTCAATGATGGAGAAAGAAGCGGAAGGTCCCGGTTTCAAATCCCGGACGAGGCGGTTGTTTTTTCTTCTTGTATTTATTAATTTGATTTAGAATCGTTAAAAATAAAAAGTGCTTAAAATTCTTCTTTATCCATCATTGACTGATTCTAACAAATGTAGGTTCGATTCCCGTCCGGGAAAAAATAAATAAAAATAGAATTTACAATTTATTTGTGCGCTTTCATCGTTACTGGTTAATGCCAGCTGAAAGCAAACGTGGCTTAGTAGGCTAGTTATAAATTGATAAATGCAAGAGGGAAAATCATCTGTCTCGTTAGCTCAGTGGTAAGAGCAGTCGCCCGGCAAGCGGAAGGTCCCGGTTTCAAACCTCGGACGAGGCGGTTTTTTTTTCTTCTTGTATTTATGAATTTGATTTAGAATCGTTAAAAATAAAAGTTCTTAAAAATTCTTCTTTCTCCAAGTGCGAGATGGTTTTCAACAATAGCAATCTCATGATGATTTTGTTTTCTTTTGGTTCTTGTGGCAAATAATTTGCCAATTTGTGATCTAATTGCGGTTTTTTGTTTTTATTAATTTTTGTTAGTTTTTGTTTTACCTGTAACCACATTTGGTAAGCGTCAGAAATAGTGCTGATATTGGCATATCCTGGCCACAAAACATATCCCACCTCTGCCACCGGATACCAGAGACTTTTCGGACTATAGATTTGTGACTCCTATGCTAATATCTATATTACCAATACTGGTTTCTTTATATATCAATTATATACTAAATAAATATATATATATATATATATATCTATATATTGTATATTAAAAATAATCCCTATTAAATTTTGGCTGGTCAGGCTGGTTAACTCCCATCTATATTATCCAGTATTTCCTGCCTATACTCCTTTATGGGGCACGGTGGACTTTATCGCTAAAATAAATTAAGTAAATTAGTGCAACAGAATGTTCAAATGGATAATATTCGAGATAAATTTTTTGTGCATATATAATCTTTTGTGCATCTTGCAAACATATACATATATACATTGGCCATCTCATTCCTAGCTCCATATCAAAAAATTCTTTTCGAATAGAAAATAAATGGAATCACCTCAGCTCAACTCATACAGATAAGAATCACAACAACTTTTTTTTCGGAGTATTCCTCCTAACACAGTGTGTGGTGTCTTGTAACATTTTTATTCATTTAATTTTTTTCTTTAACCAGCATGCATATAAACACATATACATACGTATGAATATAGCCTGCACATAGTATGCTACCGTTTTTCTTGGATTAAAACTAATACAATGTAAATCGTATAAATGTTCTATCTGTTCTCCCATCGTATGCAAATTTCATCTTATGTCCGTGATTTGCATAAAAATATTGCACTTCCCAGAGATCGTA
Source organism: Dioctria rufipes (assembly GCA_963924295.1). Classification (NCBI taxonomy): domain Eukaryota; kingdom Metazoa; phylum Arthropoda; class Insecta; order Diptera; family Asilidae; genus Dioctria; species Dioctria rufipes. The sequence continues at coordinate 192,100,689 of OZ002743.1, forward strand.
TAGTCTTTTTAGAGTAGTCTACTCCGTTGACGACGTCTTTTTGTAGAACGCTTGTAAATCTGGATTTTGGTGTGATGTTGGCATGTTATCTGAATTATTCTAAAAATGATGACACATTTGAAGTTAACATAGCTAGTTCAGATGTGTGGGGATTACCTAGTCTATAATAAATATTTACTAGTCAAAATAAAAAATATTTCGTTGGATAAAAAGCTTCTTTAACAACATTATGAAGTAAAATTTTTGTTAACATCTTTATAAAGAAATTTTGGATAATGTGCTCCTTTTTTTGACAAACTTTTACTTTAGATGGTGTATACAGACAAATACATACGGCACAGAAATTAAGGGAAAAAGTAGCTGATGAAATTAAGTTCTCCAAATCTTAAGTATTGAGAAAGGAGGAGTAGTATTATTTATATGAGGTTTGATTTGATTCGCAGCACTTCGGTAATGCGATTTTTTGGTATGGCATTTAGATCCTTCAGCGATTCTGTCTTTATCTTCTCAAAACGCGTCATCCATTGGGGCGATTGGACCTTAGTTTCGAAGTCATATCCATATACATATATTTCATTACCCCGTTTGAGCAGCCGTCGTCGTCAATCAGTAACTCCTGGATAATGTCTATATCCGAAAAAAACGACAAAATTGCTTGCCATAAACCAAATGATATGATAACATCATCAAGAACCCCTCTGGAAGTGATTTGGAAATTACATATTTAAATTTTCTTCGTTTTTTTTTTCTAGTGCTGTTATCAGTTGTTGATGAGCTTTGCCGCTCGCCATCTTCAACGTTTTCACGGCTCTGTTGGAAAAATTCAGAAAATTCTAAAGATATGACTACTAATTTCTAGAACTATTCCAAGAAAGGGCACAGAGTGCAAACTGAAGGAATCTGAGTTGAACAGCTTCAATACGATTAATCTGAACTTAGTATTAAAAACCAGTAGGGGTCGTTAAATTCCTTAGGTCATCTCTTAACAAAACTCAAAATCAAGTTAGCCGTCCAAAATTCTTGGTTTTTCGTACCTAGATAATGGACTTCTTTTCACTACATAATTAAAGTGAATTATGGTCATTTTGTGAGCAAATGTCATAGTTGTGAACTTATTAACGTTTAAAGGTAGACAATTATTGGAGCACTACTTATGAAAAGTGGTTAAGTCAGAATTTAAAAGAGCGCAGTCATCATTAAAACTAGCGATACGAAATGATTTGTCATCATCCGTAGAACAAATTATTTTGAAATTGACTAAAGGCAAAAAGAAATTATTTATTTACAAAATAAATAGTAATGGATCAAGAATACTGCCTTTAGGCACACCCGAGGTATTTGCTATTTGGTTAAAATTCCATGATTAATTATACCGGAGACCTTGCCAAAATCAGTGAAGATGCAGTCAATGTGTTTACTGGACTCAATGGTTGGTATACGATTGTGACCAAACTCTAATAGATTAAGAGTAGTCAAGATTGGTTTACAATAAGAGTATGCAGTACATCACTAACCAAGGCTTCAAAAATCGTCGCAATGGGACACAATGTAGCACCACATCCATATATATATTGTTGGTAATTTATTGTGAGGCATATTGGTTTATAATTTTATGTATCTGTGTTCAAGTCCCAATTGCGCTCGGCATTAAACTCTACTTGATGATGAGAAGCCAATAATGCATGAAGGTAATCCCCCCCCCCCCCCCTCCATCTTCGACCACCGCCTCAAGTAATATCCAAAGACAATAAAAATTTTACTAACTTACTTAGAAGCATTATCTAATTACTATCAAATCTTAAACTATGTATGCCAAAACTAACATCATCATCATCATCATCATAATTTCTTCCAACGATGATGACCTCTATTTATAAGGAAATCTATCCTTCTACTCTACATCTACCAGGATAATAGCATTAAATATTTTAAGCGTATTATAGAAACAGCATTCTACAAAATTTTCAAGTTCTTACTATAAATATAGAAGCGATAGTGTGCTGTGAAAATTGTGTGCATAGTCGAAAATCAATTTTAAGCTTATCCTCGATTCGGCTGACTGAGCTGATTAATTTAATTTAAAAGGGTTAAGTGCCGTATTCCCTTATCAATCATTGACGAACGAGAGAAGGTTTATTTTTTCACTATAGCCAAGATTCTAAATATTGCCTTAATGCCAATAAATATTTAATCGTTTTACTGTGACTTTGAGACTGAGAGGATTTTGTTGATTACATAAATTTAATTTGCACATATATGCATGGATGGATATTCATATGTATGTACCTATATGTATGTGTACCCTTAAAGTGAAAAGTAATTCAACTTTAATTTAATGCTAATTGCCAGCACCGATAAGTGTTAGTAGTAACAATGTAAAACTATTCATTTGGAAATTTTAGGTGCATAGTGTACAACTACATAACAAATAAGATTAGGAAAAAAATATAATAAATCGTAATTTGCTAATCATCCCTTCCTAAAGAAACGCAAGGGTTTTTTTTGCGCCAAGTGAAGATGGATTGGATCCAAAGTTTTATATTCTGGGGAAGCTATATGTCGACACCGCTTGATTTTATTTTTAAAGATGTATGCTATGCAATTTTATAAGTTTAATGGAAAAACCAAGAATTAGATAAGTAATAGATTGGCATTAAAAAAAATATGTTGTCATGATCATTACTAGACTACAAAACATTGGATTTAGTTTCTTAAATCCTTACTAGCTATATTTCGTCTTTTTTTCTTACTAACTCACAACTACTTAAATGTTTAGTCAGTCAGACTTTGAGGAACACGTGTGCCGGACACGGATGTTTCGTTTCAATGAAAAGTATTGTAAACTGAGCTACACCAATTTTCCCAAATATGTTAATGACAAATACTTATCGAACTGCATTAGCCTAATATTCAAGGCATGAGGTGGTCTACTACTAACGCAAGAGCTTTCAAGGATAGCACTGTAGAAATATGCATTATATGTAGATTGGATTAGATTTGTGAAGGGGTGTGTAGGCGTTAGCCTCGCTATCACTGCGACCTGAAAGATCTATGGTGAGTCCCAGTTGAATTTACTCCCTTTCTAGGCTCAGACTGTTAATAAAGTCTAGAACTATTCTGGGATTGAGGCCCCACACGTAGGTTGGTGGAGGAAAAGCATGTTCGAGGTGGAGTAGTCTCCGCCTAGCCAATGCTTCGCAGTTGCAGAGCAAGTGCTCCGAGGTGAGGTGAGATGAGCATCCTGACAGAAACGGCAAGATGAAGTCTCAGTCAAGCCCAGCTTATTTAGGTGATACCTTAAACGGCAATGGCCTGAAAAGAGCTCAGTAATCATTTTGAGCTCTGTTTTTCTAAGGAATAGGAGTTTTTTGTTTTTCCACCACAGGTGTTGATAAACTTTTTTGCCTGACGAAGTCCTTGTAGCCGCTCTGAGGTAACACTTTGAAGTGCCACAAAATGGCTCTGGTCCACTCCTCTTTTGGCTAGGCCATCAGCAATTTCATTGCCTTTGTGGCCCTCATATCCAGATACCCACATGAGGATAACTTTGTTTCTCCTTGATAGGTTTTTGAGGGTTTTTAGACATTCCTAGACTATTCCTGACTGGACAGTGTAGGACTTTAAGGCTTTGAGGGCAGCTTGACTGTCCGCGAGGACTCTTTTATCTCTTTTAATGCAGATATTGGCACATCCTATTATGGCCAATACATCGGCTTGGAATGCGGTAGGAGTAGAGCACAAAGCCTTTGATATATGGCATTTGGGGTCGTATACGCCAAGTCCGACTCCATTGTTCGTTTTTGAACCGTCTGTATACCACACCATTGATCCTTGTTGGAAGGACGGTTTAGTGAAACGCCATTGCTGTCGGTCTCCCAGAATCACTTGGAATGGTCTTACAAAATCCACCCTGGATGTGATTATATCAGATATTGTTGTCATTTACTCAAAACATATCTGTTTTAAGATAGTTAAATGACCAACCAGATCGCCTGGCTTTAACTGTTTCTCCTTTTGCACTCTAATAGCATTGGAGATCGCTCCCTTTTTCACTTGGAATGTAGGGGAGGAAGGTTTAGTAAGGCTTCCATGGCTGCTGTAGCACAGGTTCTCGTGGCATCAGTTATTCCTAGATAGGCAAGCCGATGGGTATTTTGAAGCAGAGCCTCAGTTTTTTGATTTATTTTTGGCCACCATGCGAGGGCCGCATAGGTGACCATGGGTCTAACAACCATTGTGTACATCCAGTACATAATTTTTGGCTTCAGACCCCATGTTCTGCCAATGAAGCGACGAGACGTGTAGAGAAGTCGCACCGCTCTATCCGTCACTCTGGACAGATGCGAATTCCAGATAAGTTTCTTATATTTGACTTTGTCCGAGAATATCAATTTTGTGTTGTCAAGAAGAGGAGTCGTTAGTGAAAGCTTCGATGTTCTTGTAAACGGAACGATAATCGTTTTATTGGGGTTTATGCTAAGGCTTTTGTTTAAACACTATGACTGGATTTTGGAGAGGGCATTTTGCATGAGCTTGGATATGAATTGATCATGCTTGTCCCGTATTGTTACTACTAGGTCATTCGCGTAGCCTTGTACATTAAAACCTGAACTGTTAAGTTTCTCTAGCAGGTCATCAATTACAATCGACCACAGGAGTGCAAGAGAGAACTCCTCCTTGTGGGCCGCCTTTTGCTGCGTTGATCCTGTTTGAAAAGTTCCCTAGAGTTGTGGTTATCCTCTCCTGCTTCTAAGCATGGAGTCTATCAAGTTTACCGTAGACGGTTCAAAGCCTTTATCCTCGGCAGCTGATTTAATTGCATCGAAGGAGGCGTTATAGAAGGCTTCTTCTATGTCGCAAATGCACATAAGGCCACCTCTTTTGCTTCAAGAACTTTTTCGAGGTCTTTGACTAAAGTGTGAATGGCAGTCTCGGTAGACTTGTATTTCTTCAACATCTTGCAGTAGTAGGGCGGGGAAGATGCTGTCCCCTCCAGCAGATTTAAAGGGCTTAAATATGCCAATGGCCCATCTAACCTTGTTGGCAGTGAAGATTCTGCCACAAGGCTCTTGCTCCTGTTAGAGACCCTGTACTTGTCTACCTCAGTTGGGTCTGGAGCAACTATTCCTTGATAGGGAGTTAGAGAGTCGGGAAAGTGGGTTTCTAATAACAGCCTGACTGTTTCCTCGCAACTCTCGGTGTAGTTCCCATCTTCTTTTCGAAGTGCGCCTAAACTATTTGTGTGATCCTTCGAAAATACCTTATGGAGCCCGGTAGCTGCGGGCTATTGATTTATGCCATCGCAGAAGGTCTGCCAGGTTTTTCTTTTGGATCTCCTTAATTCTGTATTGTATGCCAGAGAGTTTGGCTCTGTTGAATAGTTTCCTGACCTCTTTTCTTTTCAAGCTCAGTTCGCTATTCCACCAAGGTGCCTGCCGATTGCAGATTTTTGTTTCAGAGGGCAACTGTTTTCGAATAAATTCAATACAGCCGTTTGGAGCTAAGCAGTGGCTGAGTCAAGCTCTTCCGTTGTGCTAATGCTACTGCCGGGAGAGTCAACTACAGCCTTAAGGTGTTGTCGATAGAGTTCCCAGTTAGTCAGTTTACGGATTCGGTACTCTTGACATGTGTTAAGTGTGGCGTCTATATCGAACCTGATATGCCTGTGATCGGACATGGAAATCTCGTTCGATACATGTCACCTGCTTATTTTTGTACTTATAAACATATTGGTAAGTGTTAGGTCCAGGACCTCTTGTCTAATTGAGTTCATAAAGGTTGGCTTCTTACCTCGAGTTGATATTTCTAAATTACTAGACAATATAAAATCGTAAAGGTACTCACCCCTGGCGTTGGTATACGTGCTGCCCCATAGCGTGTGATGTGCGTTTGCATAGCATCCAACGATGAATTGTTTTCTTCTTCTTTTCCAGTAGCTAGTGAGCCGTTTTAGCTCTGGGGGAGGTAATGTATCCACTGCTCCGGGAAAGTAGGCTGAGGTAACTACAACCTCGTGGCTACCTCCCAGAGTTGGTACATCGACAGCTACTGCAAATACGTTCCTCAAAATGAACCGCGAAAGAGGAATAAAGTTTAAATTAGTGTTGAGCAGCAAAACTGCCCTAGGATGTTTATCCTCCTTACTGTAAATTAACTTACACGATTTTGTGGGAAGTCCTTTGATGTGGCCTTGATGTACCCAGGGCTCTCCTACTAAGCACGTCTGATGCTGCTTTAGCGTGATGGAGATTTATCTGGAGACAACTTAGATGCTCCCTGGCCATGACTAAGATAGCTTTTTGTGGCCGTTGTCAGCCTTGCAGGATCCTAAGCGATCTTTGATCTTGCCCGACGTGGCAGGGACGAGAGGGGGTTTCTTCTTGGTGTCCACTGATTTCTTCCCAGAAGCTCCCGGCTTGGGTTTTGCAGTCCCGACTGTTTTTCCAAGGCTTGCTTTTGGCTTGACTGGAAGTTTAGGCTTGCTAATCCCCGATGTCTAAGGCTGATTTTTTGTCCGGCTTGAGCCTTCCTCAGCCTCCGACACAGCCTGCACTGCGCCACACTTGGGTCTAAGTTGGACTGAGCCAAACTTAAACCCAATTGTGAACTTGACCTTGTTGAGAACCTCCATGGACGCATGGTCCACAGACAAGGTCAGTTCCGTGATGGAAGGTTTCTGTACCTTGCGCAGTACGATCCACTCCGACAGCTTTAACCCAGCATTCTGACCATCGATGTAGTCGGGAATCAGATCCGTAGTGTGCTCGGCGCTGTTTGAGAAGTATCTCACGAGAACCTGTGGGCGGGGAATTTCAGTTTCTTCGATTACCACAAGGCTAGCTCCTTCTCAGGGTTTAAGCTCCCCTACTATACCTTTCAGCCACGACATGGTGTCCTGATTGGCGCAGTTGAGAATCAACCACCCAGGGGGCTTTGTTTTCTTGCCGCGATTTCTCTCAAGATGGCACTCTGTACGGACTTTAGCTGATCTGCGCTGAGTGCCACCTCAGGATAACCGACGGAAAGAATGCACACCCGAACACTGTCTGCAACCTTCTTATTGGAAGGTTTCTGCGTTACTGCCTTGCTGCGTTTAGCATTGGGTTGCACCACTTTCGGACAAGAGTCGTCAGAGCGAGTCCGTTTTTTAAGACTCTCCTCATTCCGCTCCTCTATTTGGAGAGCAGCAATCGCTCTAGCCTCTGCTTCTGTGTGGCCGTGGTTTAAAAGCCAGTTAAATCTTGTTTTGGCCACGCCAAAGAGCTTTGGCTTCTGTTTTTTATTCATGGGAATTTCAATACAATATTCCCGGTACCTGTTGGCTTTGCTCTGGTGATCTAAGAAGGTCCTCCTCGTCTAGGGGGAGTTTGTCCGTCGCATCGCCATCAGATGAAGGACTTGTAATATCCTGGATGAGGTGGGGGTCGTTAAGATCCTCGGATTTGGTTGTTGGTATATTTAGAGGTGCACTTCCCTCAGACAAAAACGGGCTTATCAATTTTGTTCCCACGAGTATGCTCGGAAAGGTTGGTCCATCTCAGCAGAGCCGGCATGCCGAGGCAAGGCTAAGGTTGAAACCGGAGGTCGCCTGGTATCCGGAATCCATCGTTATAAAACACACTCACGCAGTGCCATTCATCCCATAGGCACGATAGTTTACACCTGGGATTGCGGGTTTATCGAGTTTTCCTTTCTAGATCCACGCCCCAGGTGGTGTCACCAGCTGCCTGTGCAGGAACACATCAAGCAGGATGTGATTCTTCATCACGTACGGACGATCTTGAGAGAGGTCTTCCCCTGATGTGGCATTAACGTAATTAATCACCTTAGTAGGTACACCTTGTCCCCATGTATTATATGAAACCTAGGCGTAGTAGAAAATATGTTCCACTTTGTTGCCATTTGTCCAATTTTCAAACGTAATAAGTAAGAAATATCTGGGTAAGGAATAATAATGATTCAGGCTAGAAGAGTACGGTTTTTTCCTTCTATGAATAGAATCGCTTAACATTTTGTAAAAAAAAAGAATAAGACAAATTGAATTATTTGTAAAAAAAAAAAAAAATGAAAACAAAATTCATTTAACATGCTTTCTAATAACATCAACAAGAATTTTAGTTCAAAATAATAGAGAAATCTCCACATAAAAGATAAAAAATATTGAATTACAATAAAATTGAAGTGTTTTGAGAGCAAATAACACTCAACCCATTCGGCTCCATTTATCTCGAATTATATTTATTCTGAGTAAATAGTAAACAACACAAAACATAAAGACGTAGACAAATCGTAGATTTTTGCTTCCCTGAATATCCAGAATATGTTAAAAAATCTAAAATACAAGGGAAACACTAAAGTGAGGTTATGAGCATTTAAAATTTTATCGAGCATAGAAATACCAACAAAAGTTCAACTTTACTTAAGAGAAACAGTTATGTGTAATATACATTAAGAGTAAGAGGGGAGGGGGGGGGGGTCATTAAATTCTTCTTATCACATTTTCTGTTGATATCCCAAAATGGAGTAAGATGTGGATTCAACTATAGTTGAAGTATAGTTAGAAGATTTGTGGGTGTATATTTACAATATTTACCCATTCACAGCAGAAAATACTCAAGAAATTCTTCGGTGTGAAATAGTGTGACTGCGTACCAAGCCATATAATATGTTTTTCCAATCCTTTATTTTCTGGAATGTGGGAAAAGTTAAGTACGAAAAGCAGAGGTCTTATATAGTATTGTTCTAGTTCGTCCGTTCATTGGAACCACTTTTGTCTATCTGATGATGATGTGCTCAGTAGAGCGTAATGAATGATATTTTTTCACTGATCTTTCAGTACAATTGTTGATTAAAAAATGTCATAAAAAAACAAAGAGTCTAGAATGCGTTTTTCTTTTTATCTACGCGTACATTAAGTATTGCACCCTGTGGTTCATACATACATTTTTATGATTTGCATATGGGAAATTTTGGTTGGTACTGTTCTAAGTCTCCTCAATATAAAAAAAATGCTTCTAAAATACGCAACTCATGGCTTTTATTGTCGGTAACCATCCAAACGAGCGCCATCTATGTCGATAGTCTTCTTCAGTATGGTTGTGTGGACTTCAGTTAACTTAGAATTCCACACATAGTAACAAAGCCCTACGATAGGTAGGGTGAGAAATGAAATTAAGGAGCTCATTTGTGCATAGTTTCAGTTTTTTTTAAATGGTTTTAATTATTTTGGTATTCCTATTATACAAATTTGGAAACAATGCCGCATTAAAGTGTTTTTTGAAAAAAATTTTATATGGTGTTTACTTAAATAAACAACATCAGAAGTCAGAAAGTCTATGGGTGAGTTCTTTTAAGATTTGGGCGTGTTTTACAAAGGCCAATCATGTAACCTTAACCCAGAGTTTTATGCGTACATTGTAATATCAGCAATATACGGTCAATGTTAATTTTAGTAGCCGCCCAGCTGTTTCGAATGATATCTGTTTAGGGACAAATTAAGTTTTACTAAAATTCCATTGTTAGACACTCGATGCCATAATATAAACTCATAGTGCACCTTAAAATTTCATCCAGATTCTTCATGAAAATATCATGAAAATAAAGACAATAGAAAACTAAATTTTTCTTCTTATGTTTTATGTTCTTAATCATCCTTGAGAGCCCGTCTTTATAGGTTTTCACTTCTCAATTCAACATTACTTTTATGAATGAGAGATTGCTTTTCCGTAGCATTTCTCCATCATGTATCCAACTTATAGGTAGTAAAAGCTAGTTCCATCCATCAATACGGTTAGTAAAGAGCGCATGATCAATTTTCCAAAGAGAAATTATACTAAAATTCATACAATAATAATACGTAAGAGAAAGAAAAACATTTTCCGGCAAATAAGAGAAGAAAATTTATGTTTTGTTGAATTTTCGATATGAGAAAATTATCAAGACTGGGGATAAACTCTTTCGGTGTAATATCCATGGAGAATAAATGTTATTGGGTACTAAAAGAAGAAAATTGAGGAATAAACTTTAGAATCTGAGTCTCTGAGAGTAGAAAATTTTTGAAGGAAATTCTGGTCAAAAAGAGTCAACAAAATCACCAGTATAGAATAAACAACTGAAGAGTGCATAGGTCCCATATTTTTGAGGAGGTTTATTTATGAATTGACGACTAAATTGATGATTTATATAAAATTATACTGCTGAAGTGAATATTACTGGATTAATTATAAAAACAGTGAAAATATAATTAAATTTTCTATCCTGTAGCAGTATCATAAATTTTTATGTGTATAATAGAACTAAAAAAAAATCTGGAAATTCTCTATTGAAAGCAAGATGCAGTTGAAAAATTAAATAAAAATACTAAAGTTCTGTAAAAATAATTAATTATTAGTTTTTATGTGCCACGTCGTTTATCTGGCAGTTTGTTGTTAAAAAAAAAAACAAAAACACTTGTAGAATGGATTTTTGTTTTCTAAATTTTTTTAATTTTAATCTTTTTCTTTCCTAAATTCTTTTAATTTTAATCTTAACGCAAATTCTTATAAGTAATTTCATTTGAGAATTATATGTATAAAAGAGAAATGAAATTAAACAAACACCAATGTGCTATATGAACTTATGTGATTTTTATGAATTTAAATAAATAGGAATAAAAATAAAACTGAGAAAATTTGTTTTCTGGATTTCTTCCATTTTTAATTAGTTTAATTCTTCCTTTCTCACTTTACACAGCATGCCCATTCTTTTAAGAATTGTTTGTAATTTATAAAAGTCATGTGAAATTTTATATTCTTCTTACTTTTTTATGTGCTAAAAAAATGAAATTTTTTTAAAAAATAGGCATATACATTTTCTTTTTTTTTTCTTGGTATCTTTTTCTTGGTATCTTTTATATTCTTGGTATCTTTTGTATTGCTTTTGCATACTATCAGTAATATATCCATTATTTGGCGCGTAGTTGAAAATATGTGTCCAATGTTACCACATGAAATGTTTGTAACGAAATTTATACGATGCAAGTGGTTTTTCTTTGATATGCTGTTTAAGTAGAATAGAATTATTAATCACATGATAACTTAATCGGTTTCTTTTTTGAAAACCAAATTTTTGAAGTGCCCAAGGTACATACCCCTTGCAAAAGAAACAAAATCGCCAGTGAAATATATCAAGGCGCACAATTCACCACAAGATGCACAATTTGTAATAGTAGATTAGATTAGATTTGTGAAAGGGTGTGTAGGCGTTAGTCTCGCAATCACTGCGACCTGAAAGATGTATTGTGAGTCCCCGTCGTATTTACTCCCTTTCTAGGTTCAGACTGTTAATAAAGTCTAGACCTATTCTGGGAATGAGGTCCCATACGTATTTTGGTGGAGGAAAAGCATGTTCGAGGTAAAGTAGTCTCCGTCTGGTCAATGCTTGTAAATCGGAATGCCCAGCGTTGTATGTTGCTTTATGCATGGGCTCATAAATAAATGCTCTTTGAATTTGAAATATAAAGAGGTCTTTTCTTTTTCTAGAGGAAATTTACATAACATTAAAAATGAAAATGAAAAGTAGTATATAGTATGCAGTAACTGTTGTCATCATTTTGACAGTTAGGAAAAAGCATGAAATTTAAAAATGTTCTTCAAAATTTTTAAATTTCCTTAATGAAGATAAAATGTGTTCTAAGAAAACATGTTGTTAACATGTACCATTGAGGGAAATTGATAAAATGACAAAAACCAGAAATTTTCATTTCATATCTAAAAGTCAATTTAGATCCTTTTAAATTACAGAAATTCGAATCCTCTACTGAGATTTTACAAAATTACAAATCTAAGATAATTTAAATGTAATTTTACAATAAATTCAATAATTATTTTGATTATTTTTAGTTGCCAGCCGTGAAATGGTCATCAGGGGAACAGAACAGTAAGTTTTCTATAAGGATGAAAAATGTATGGATTTTGAAAAGGTATGTGGTCAATTTATTTACTAGTGTTAAGTGAATCAGATCTACTACGCTTGCGCTTATATTATAATAAAAAAAATGGAGTATTTTAGGCATTTTAGGTCATAGATTCTAGTGTCTTAGAACTCGTTAAAACATAAAATTGTATTTAAAAGACAAAATTAGTTTCTCCTATTATTTATCACTTTCACAAAAAAAAAAAAAAAAAACTAAACGGAATGCATCATAAATGTTTATATGCTTTTTTCTTGTTTTCGGTTTCTTCATTAATTTACCAGAGCCTTCCTCAGTTACACCATGTATATAAAAATAAAAATTAAAAATTTATTAATTGTAAAAAAAAAAAAAAGAGAATACTTTTCATTCATTCTCTTATATTTCCCCTTTATAAATTTGCACCATTTTTAATTAACTTGCTCTCTATTTTTTTTTAATAGTCTCTAAAATTTTATGCAATCAACAAAAAATAAATTTTGCTCGTCACTTTTTCCTGAAAAATATTTCTGTGAAAACTCTGCCTCCACTTATCAGCTTTGTCCCATCAGTTTTAAATCCTAATTCACAAAGTTTTCGAAAATTCTTCCCGATTGGGTCAAACCGTTTCCAATCAGTTAAACTAAGTTGCTAATTTTTATTTATAGATTTTTGTATAAAACTAATGCTTCATATTCATATTCATGACAATCTTCTGAAAATTCATTTTCAATGAAAATACGTTGAGTTGAACGTTCATTTTGATAGAAGTTATTTGAAAGCTATAATTTTGATAATTATGCGTTTTATGATTTTTATTTCCAACCCAGAGTTACCATTTCGCTGGGAAAAGATAAATGCTACCCAAAATTAACAAATTAATTAATATATACAACACAATTATTCTGCTCCTCCATCAATTCTATTAGACCATATACAACATATTTTTCTACTGAAGCAATTTCAAAACCATTTTCCTCCTTAATATTCGCGTATGCATATCTAGTGTTGTTTTATTTCAACAATGATCTCCAATTTTGTCTGAAATCATCTACCTGCTCTATATACATTAGTACGTAGCTTTTAAGTAGCACTATACTAACAGAAGCCCCCCGGATACCAATCTAATATTCTACAGCTCTCTACACTATATGAGAAATGATTAATTTTATGTAAGTATGTATACCTACTTACCTACGTCAATTTTACAAACACACATACATATATATTCATGGCAGCAACAAACCCTATGCCAAAGATTTAGTGGAAGAGATTTAATGCCATAGGGGATTTCTTAAAGTCAATAAGTTTATAACTTGGAAACTTTTCCTCCGTATGTATGTAGTTTAGTTATGGGACTCAAGTGTGGAGTTGAGGTGCTTAATTAGCACAAAGTTTACTTATTGGATTATATTCAGAAGCAAATATTTGATTAATTGAAAATTGTTCTGAATGTGGCTTGTATAATGTATATGACTGTGTATGCGTATGTTTTTTTATGGCTACTTACTGATGTGAGATAATTGCAAATCATAACTGTAACGAATAGCTTGCATTATATAGGAGGTACCTATACATAGTGCAGATAAGTCCTTTTTTCTCATTCATTGTATACATGGAATAATCCCAATGCGAAACTCTTGAGTTGCAAATTGCACCCGTATTTTTACCCTTCAAAATATTTTTGGATGTATAGTTATGCTTTCTTATGCCAAGTTGTGTGAATGTGGGATCGAAAGATCCCAAGAACTAAGATCAAGAGCTAAACATCTTCTCACCAAAACCTTCCTCTCCTCTTAATGAAGCGGTCTTGGTGAGGTAAGTTTTTCAGCTCATCCACAGATAGTAGTTCAGATTCATGCGAATCCAGCCTACTTCGGACAACGACGCAGAAAGTATTCGGTTGTCTCAGGCAGTGATGATGCTAGCCACAGTTCTGCATTGTTTCCTTCCGAGCCTCAAGAGAAAGTCAGAGATATGTCTATTTGGCTCACCAAGAAAAAGATTTGTACAACTGCAAGTGCTGATGTTTCATATGAACATCCATTTTGATGGGAGACCTGATGACTACTGAGATGCAACGCCTACAGCAGGTTCCGGTCCAAGGAAGGGAGAACCAGACTCAGACCTAGCTAGGAGGGTAGCCCTTGCATTCCCCATGATCTCCACTTGCCCAGGCACCCGCTGAATGTTATTCGAGGGCTACACAGAGCCATCAAGGCTGCCTGACTAGCCGAAAGTCTAGTCATAACTATATCAAGGGTTATCTTCGTTGCGCGATGGCGAAGACCTCAACCTGGAAGACAGTGATTTGCCTTTCGAGTGAGTACTCCAACCCAATGTCATGTTTAAGAAAGTAAACATAATAGCATCGGGTTCCTCATTAGTGAGAGAGCCATCGGTGAAAACTTTTGTAGTGGACCGGGGAAGGCTCGATAAGGCACTTCTCTCAGCTCACGATTCTCTTTCAGGAAAACCTACAGAGAAGCGATGCCCAAAACCAAGCTCTGGAATCATTGTGTTAAGTGCCATGCGGGTTTTCCCATTGCAATCCAGACGCCAAAGAGCAATGGGAACAGCCAGTCCAGCCATCCTCCCAACATTCCTGTGAGCTCAACCTATACATAGTCTTTTTGGCATCTGTCTGAATGATAAGATCTAGAGGTGGCAGATTAAGTAAGACCCCAATGGTAATAGTAATCGTGGATCGCATGGAGCCTGTAATTCCGAAGCAAGCAAGCCTCTACATATACATATGAGCATAGGTATTACAATCGAGGTGAACATCTAGTCCACAATACTCTGGTTCATACCCCATGAGCAGCCAAAGGTTCTCCTGCATTGAGAAAAGACCCTCATAGCCACAATAAATTTTCCCTCTACATGCATAGCGAGGGGCCTGACATGGGAAGGCAGTTGCAGAGTGTGCCAAATAGCTTTGGAAAAACAAAGTGCCCAACAGGAACAAGTGACACTGCTTACCATCCTTGCACTTGCAATCATAAAAAATTTAAGAGCATCGGGATCTCCCTACTCTATCCATCTTTTAACTTTCGTCCTTTGCTGTATGCAGTTTTGAGTTATGTGCGATTAAAGATTTGGCGAAGCTATTAGCTATTGCTATTATTATTAGCTATTGTCAGGAGAAAAATTCAGAAAAAAGTAATTAAAAAAAATATTCTGAATACATACTAGCTCAACAATATTTTCATCACCACATAAGAAGTAATAACGTGGTATACTGTAAGATACGGAACATACTGTACAAAGTAAAATTCAGGTATTCATTTTGAATATCTTTCTAAGGCATATCGTATATGTACCTACAGTTTGTTCAATAGAATGAATTAGAATTCTGCTAGAATTTTTCAAAATTTGACAGAAAATATTTATCTTGCAGATAGAATGAGAAATACGAAAATTCAAAACAATATTTAAGATTGCAGAGACTGCTAGAAATAATTTTTCGTATTATTATTGTACAAGCTACATTACATGCTGTAAAAGTGAAATGATTGTGTGCTTTTTCATATTCAGTTGTTGTAAGCATTTAATCCAATTGCATACAGTTTGTCTAATAGTAAGAAAAAAAAATATTCTAGCAGTTCTTGCAGTAATTTTTTTTTAGCTTTTTCCCTTGCAACGGTATTATTTAGTAGCAAATTCTTGATCACACTTATTGTTGGTTTCTTTAAATTACATCTGTCGAGATTCCAACTAATAGGGGGGGGGACTTAAAGACAACATTAGCGCCATAGCACTAGAAAGAAGGCACAATATCGACGACAATGCTCAAGACGTAACTAAATTCTCCATAAAAACCCAAATTGGGGTGGAATCATCTCATGAAATTTATCCTTTAAACCTTCATGAAGTATGTTACTGTAGCAGCACTCCCGGTGGCGGCGTATGTTAATCTATTGGCGATGTACTTCCTAATTGTTTTTAAAGTGTTCTTTGGTTCCCATTAAAGAACCGACCTACCATTATCACAGCATTATTGGATGACTATGTTGCGGTGAATAACATGGATGTATGTACATACATGTCCTCGTATTTCCAGTATACAAATTTACTAATATGTTTGTTTTCGTGGAGAAAATGTGCGAATCGTGTCTAAAACAGATATACATAGTTAGTAGACAAAATGCTAAGGGTCTCATTATTTGGGGAGATGACATAATTCGACATGTACACACAGCAACACACACAAACACGCACACACTTATAATCCCTGAATGATAGACCTTGATAAAATATAGAGTGCCAGAGAATGTTATCAAAATTAATTTGGGCTGCTTAATTGGCTTTTTGAGCTAATTAATGATAAATCATGAGACGCGCTAGGATTAAGACATAAGCTTTGTGGCACATGAGTGTAGTGTATAGTGTAGAGGAGAGGAAATAAAGGTGTTTATGATTAAATACACATAAACCATCTTCAAGTAGCCTGGGAATTGATCTCTATGCTCTTAATTAGCGTAATATATAGAATTTGCATGGCTCATAAAATTATATTTGAGAATGTCAGAGGTGAAGGTATTGTAGGGTGTAGGGGATGGGGTGGGTGGTTATACTGAAGGTTCTATTAGTGGTTCAAAATAGTTTATTAGATTGTTGCAAGTAAATTATAGACAATAATGATCTTAAGTGTTCTTGTCCTAATTAACAGTACACAAATTAGTATTCAAGAGAAGTTAATTAACAGTGGGACTTTTTGGAATATGGCGTTAATTTTGTGTGCAAATGTTAAAAATTCCCAGGCTCTATCTCAGGTGAGGTATCAAATATATTATAAAAACGTTAATTGATTATTAATGGCCTCTATAGAATGAATAAGGGGGAATTTTAGTTCGTAATTGATCGTGAAATGTGTCAACCATAAAAAAGGAAATGATGAATATGTTTCATGTAGGGATGCTCTTGATATGCATTTCATACGCATTCTGTACATCCAAAATTTGCGTCTAATAGAATACACAAATTACAGATAGAACCAATTGATATTATATATAAAAATGTCTATTACTACTTCGTTTTGCTTGACACTTTTATTCCATCATCTGTGTCTTGTATTTCCGTACATCAATAATCTATTTACAGTCTTAAAAAATAACTGAAATAATTCGTCAACTATACCTACGTGTAAACGATCTAATGATAAATGTTTCGAAATCTGGAGCCAAGTTTTCAGATTATTGAGTGTCTAGTGAGCTGAAAAAGCTCGAGTCATAATAGACTTCTACGACTGGATAATTGAGTAGTAACTAAAATAATGATAATACATTTTCACAGAAGATCCATTCCGCTCATGTAGTTCGTAATTAGATTACACAGCAAGTTTTTATGCTCGGCATCAATATTGCATGGAAACCCGATCAATATTGGAAGGATATAAAAATTACTTAGCAAAATCAAAAATTTGAATACAACTAAGAATACGATCTGAACATTATAAGTTCGTTGACGTATTCAAAGTCTCCATGGGTTTTGTTTTATATAAAATAAATGTCAAAAATGAAGTGAATAGGTAATTTATATTTGGGAACTAAACAAAATGTATACAAAATGTCTTAAGTATTTTTTACAATGATTGATAGATGACAGAGATTTCTACAATTTTTAAATGGACTATTAACCATAATGTTCGCTGTTGATGCATGAGAGTTAAATTGATGCTTGTATTGATTTTTTTTTGCAAATTTACTTGAAAATATTTCTTTGGAATATTGTGATGAGATTGAGGTCTAAAAATCCTGAGCGTAGAACGCATTCTTTCTATTGTTAGAATTTTTTTATGAAATATTTACTTATGAACTTGGCTCCACTATATTACAATATATGACATCCTTACCATATATATTTTTCAAAACCTATAATCTACTTTGTAGTCCAAATACTAGCCAAATACTAGGACCCCAGAGGAAGAAAATTTCTTACACATTTGTTTTTGATGAAAGGTTCTTTTTTAATTGGACGGTTTTTACATAAATTTGTCCAAAATATTTAAAAAAAAATTAATTTTTGCATTTTACTATTATTTAAAAGAATTCACAGAATTTTGCCATTCAGTTTTTTTTTCTTTGGTTTTTGCATAAAAACATTTTACTGAATTCTTCAGTTATGAAATATGATAAATAATAGTATTTTTATTTTGACTAAAGCAATAGTTGATAAAAATTAAAACATAAAACATTGTCTGTTTTTAAATAAAAAATAAAAAAAAATAAAAAAAAGGGATTTGAAATCAATTTATTCGTGTGTAAATTCTGAAAGGTCAGACTCTTCTAAACAATAATAGTAGTTGAAGATATTTCTTTTACATTATGGCAAAATATTAAATTAAGGCATTCTAAACTTCTCCATTATCCAGGATATCTCGGGAGTAGGTACTCCGTATATACATATATTTCTTTTTGATTTGTCACGGAAATAATAATTAACTATTTAAATCTTTAATAAAATAATAATTAACTATTTAAATCTTTAATCGCATAATAAAAGTTTTGTCTACAGCCCCCACCCCTTATCACGCGACAATTCGGCCACCACTGAAATTTTGTCAAGAATTTTAGTCTAAAGCCGGTGGGGGGGGGGGCTTTAGACTAAAATTCTTTATCGTAATCAGTATTAACTTGACAGCTGGAATGCAGTGGTGGCGAGCTAAAATCATGTTGACAAAATTTCAGTGGTGGCCGAATTGTCGCGTGATAAGGGGTGGGGGCTGTAGACAAAACTTTTATTATGGGATTAAAGATTTAAATAGTTAGGGGGGGGGGCCTACTCTTCTTTGGCGGCAGTTCGCTACCACTGCAATTTTGTCAACATGATTTAGTTCGCAACTCAACTGTTGACTTAAGTTAGCTTTGATCTAGAGAGAAGTTAACCAATAGGAGTAGAATAAGTGAAGCGAATAAGATGATACTAAACTTAGCCTGGTGTTATAGAATACCCAGTATATCGACTTGTGAGCATTTCAGTGACTATACTTCCTTTGAAAAATGAAAAATTGTGAACGTAAATTTCAGCGCGGGGGTGTCTGGAATAGGACAGTCTAATGAATTCATTGGCATACACCATATTACTTTTTTGCCGAACACCTTGTATATATTAAAGTCCTTAGACCGTTCCGCTATATGAATTTTGTGATAGTTTTAATTTTCCTAATATCAAGTTGAAATCTCATTTAGAAAGTATAAAATAAATTTTAATAAATTTTGACTTAACTGTGGTCATATATGTATGCATTCCTTCTCTATATGAAACTCTTACTTTAAGTTTCATCTCAATAAAGCTGTGCACTAAATTTTATAAAATATCCTCTGAGCATTAGCGGCACTGTGTAAAAAAAGTACACAAAACCGTGTATATTTACTAAATGCACCCCAGTATTATGTGTTCTGTTATATGAGACTGAAATGAAGGGCAAGCAAATATACATAAACTTTAAAATGTATGTATGTATATAGTAAGGGTTTTTCTAGCTAGGAAAATCCAAAAAAAAAAAAAAATCTTCAACATCGCCACTATTATCATACTCTGAAAAGTCTCGTATTATAGGAGTCCTGGTAAAAAACCCATAAAGGAAATAATAATAATTCATAATGCCACTACTGGGACTGACCTATTTCTGCCTCACTAGTATAACTATGTATACACAGTAAGTCTGTAAATGCATATTGTAGATACTCTTTCGTATATATGTATGTATATATCCACATAATATATATTTACATTTTTTTTTGTCTTTTTCCGGGTACATACATACATATATGACTCCGATTTTTTTTCCCCAGATACTCGCTAACATTGCAATAAACCCATAGAGAACAAAAGCGCGAAGCTGTGAAGAGATTATCCTCAGATAATTTTTATGAAATGTCCTTTCTTCGAGTCTTTGGTAGTTTCTCATTAAAAATCGTTCTGACTCAATGCTACTGAAATGGTTGAGGGATTTTCGTTGATCTTTTGGGACTTCTTTTGTTTGATAAATAAAATTATGTGAAATGAATTTTTTCGTAGCATGTGATGTATGTAAACTTCAATATCTCTGGAAATGGTGTATACTATGTTGTGAGATTTGAAGGACTTATGCTAAATCTAATAATGATATGTAACCGGTGAGATAAAAGCTCGTAGGAATTTCACAAGTAATTATTATTTATGTACATAGAATTAAATGAAATTAGTAAGTCAACATAAATTATACTAGAATTATATATACACTGGTGGTCTAAATAATAAATACTCCCCTAAGTTTCTTGTAAAATATCCAATTTTTCAGCTGGTAATGCTTTTCAAGTGATGCAATCAACTGCATTGAACCGTTAGATTGGGAAGACAGTTTTGTAAGTAGCGCGCCTGTTCATATGGCTTTTGCGCTCGTGTCAGTTTAATTTGACAGTCAAAGGATCACTTTCAAATTGGACAAAATAATAAATACAGTGGGCGCTATTTATAGACAATTTAAAATCAAATTTAAGTCGACTTTAACTTAAAATTGATTTTATATTATTCATAAAGCACTCTAGTGTTTAAAGTTGACTTTAACTTTAAAACAAACTTTTGCCATCTTTAAGTATACTTGAGTTTTAAAGTGTTGTGTAAATTTCTACTTTTTATTTTTAAAAAGTTGTGTTTATTTTTCTTTTTGAAGAAACACTCATCAAGAGGATGTAGGTAGGAATTTAGATATTCAAATTACTTTATTATAATACGTGCGTATTTTAATAGTATCTCTTCATGGAATATCTCCTACTAATTATGTAGCATAATCAAATGTGTAAGTCAAATAGTGGCACTACTTTTACCACAATTTATAAAATTTTATGAAAACGGTAAGGAAATATCAGAAAGTAAAAGTAAATATGTATTCTATTTCGTGGTTCCCTTCCCAAATGTTATTGGTGAATGAATGGTATATGAAACAATTTTATTCTATAAATATATGCATATACAAACACGTTCATTTAAAGAAAATGAAATTGCCATTAATTTAGAGTTTAGATTATTTGCGATTCAAATTACCTGAAAATAGACATTCAGAACGTTTATATCAATACTTGAAGTATACTTCAAATAGAGATCAAGTTATCAAAATGTCATGTAAACTCGCACTGACTTCAAGTACTCTTCCAGGTAGATAAAGTACGCCAAGTCTAGTTGATAGTTTACCTGGATGCGCATTGCATAGTAGGTAGTTAGATAGAGACCAGTCATCTCCCACTTAAAATATGTAAGTAGAGGCAAATGAAAGAATAAGGTAGGTAAGCTATAAAAGTGACATATAGAATGTATTTTTCTTTACTCCTGTATCGTGATGCCTAATTTCCCACAGCTACACTCCTTGTGATTAGTTAAATCAGCCATAAGTGTCAGTACTAGTGCAGTCGCTAGGTTGGAAATTGTAATGAGAAGAAGATTTTCACAATTACCTGACAATATTTTGAATGCATGCATATCATATGATATGTGTTAACACCACAATATAAGTATATTTCAGCATAATTTTACGTAACTCTTTCAGCAGTTAGACCTGTAATATGCGGTATAATTGAGATCCACTTGAAGGATAGTATTCTGAATAATTTAGCAACGAACACTTCAAGTCCAGAGTTATGACTGACCTCCTCCAGCAATTCATTATTTCACCAGACA